>CM045732.1:45437497-45507497 GCA_024760905.1 Plotosus lineatus | reverse complement strand
GGTTGATTGATTCAGCGAAATAATTTTATGTTCGGCCTGAAGAACCAACCAAACAAACAAACCAGAAATTATCTTTACAAAAATCCGATGGGGTTCAGCCGAGTGCCTTCACAAGAACAAATATTTATTAAGTTATCCTGTATGTCGAGGCTCTTTTAAGGGAACTAACTGCAAATGAGTGAGTGTAAATATTCACTCATTCATTGTCTGTAACCGTTTAATCGTAATTAGGGTCACGGGGAGGCTGGCGCCCATCTCAGCTGACTCCGAGGGAGGACAAAGTACACCCTGGACAGCTCGCCAGACCATCGCAAGGCAAAAACATGCTGACGGCTATGAAGCTACTCTTGTCGAAAATCAGCAACGGTTCTTTTACATGAACCTCACGCCATGGACAGTGAGAGACATGGCCGGCCTTTGATAACCCTGTTAGCTGCACTAGGGGGGACAGTGACAACCTGTTGGGGTGTTGAACCATCAACCTTAGGATCAATGATCCAGCATCTTACCACCAGGCCACCACTGCCCCCGATTGGTTTAACATGTTTACTTCTTAAAACAACAAACAAGAGTGTCAAGGATAATAAATCAAATAATGCAATCAAAAACTAACAAAAATAATGGCACCTGCCAAAATAGAAGTCACAACAGACCGCATCGAGTATGGATAGATAAGAGAAGAGAAACTGGTCCCACATGTGCTGCAACAACCCTGGACGTGGCCTGTCGTCAGCTGACCCTGCCATGCAATCAGGTTTCTGATGGTGGCTTGTGTACAGCTCATACAAGTCTCAGTTTCTCACTGTAGCTCAACCCAGCCTCCATCAAATGCACTGACCCAAACCCAGCCAAACCCAGAGTCGTTCAGGTGATAAATGTTGCATTATAATGCGCATTAGACTAACAATAGTGGACATTTTTGATCTTTTATTTAGGATTTTCAAATCACTCCTCAAACTGTGCAGATACACATTGTGTTTTGCTTAAACTGCACTTGGTCCACTTTTGGAAAGTGTACATGTGCAATGAAATGTGACAAAATGACAACTCAAGTACAGATATACTAAATTCCTCTCTCGAAGTTTTTAATGACTGTCAGTGTAGCATCCCAGTCAGCACAGAGACATGGGGCCCAGGTGGGGGCCATATGGGCCAAAATATGGGGCCCAGTTGGGTTACCCATCTGGGCACAAGGAAATTTTGTGCATGGGTTCTATGTGGGCCCCATCTGGGCTTGCCCATATGGGTTAAAATATGGGTCCCACGCGGGCAGAAACTGGGCTAGCCCAGATGGGCTAAAATATGGGTCCCTCACGGGTGACACATGGGCTTGCCCATATGGGCTAAAATATGGGTCCCACACGGGCAGCAACTGGGCTAGCTCAGATGGGGTAAAATATGGGTCCCTCACGGGTGACACATGGGCTTGCCCAGATGGGCTAAAATATGGGTCCCTCACGGGCGACACATGGGCTTTCCCAGATGGGCTAAAATATGGGTCCCACACAGGGCGACACATGGGCTTGCCCAGATGGGCTAAAATATGGGTGCCTCACGGGCGACACATGGGCTTGCCCAGATGGGCTAAAATATGGGTCCCACACAGGGCGACACATGGGCTTGCCCAGATGGGCTAAAATATGGGTCCCTCACGGGCGACACATGGGCTTGCCCAGATGGGCTAAAATATGGGTCCCACACAGGGCGACACATGGGCTTGCCCAGATAGGCTAAAATATGGGTCCCACACGGGTGACACGTGAGCTAGCCCAGATGAGCTAAAATATGGGTCCCTCACGGGCGACACATGAGCTAGCCCAGATGGGCTAAAATGTGGGTCCCTCACGGGCGACAAATGGGCTTGCCCAGATGGGCTAAAATATGGGTCCCTCACGGGCAACACATGGGCTTGACCAGATGGGATAAAATATGGGTCCCACACAGGGCAACACATGGGCTTGCCCAGATGGGCTAAAATATGGGTCCCTCACGGGCGACACATGGGCTTGCCCAGATGGGCTAAAATATGGGTCCCACACAGGGCAACACATGGGCTTGACCAGATGGGATAAAATATGGGTCCTACACGGGTGACACGTGAGCTAGCCCAGATGAGCTAAAATATGGGTCCCACACAGGGCAACACATGGGCTTGCCCAGATGGGCTAAAATATGGGTCCCTCACGGGCGACAAATGGACTTGCCCAGATGGGCTAAAATATGGGTCCCACACAGGGCAACACATGGGCTTGCCCAGATGGGCTAAAATATGGGTCCCTCACGGGCGACACATGGGCTTGCCCATATGAGCTAAAATATGGGTCCCACACAGGGCGATACATGGGCTTGCCCAGATGGGCTAAAGCATGCTTTCCATATGGGTAAAAAATGGGCTTGCCCAGATGGGCTAAAATGTGCGTCCCATATGGGCAACACATGGTAACGCATGGACCTTGTATCAAAACGGTTTAAATGCTGGGTCCTGCATGAGCTTTTCCTTGTACAGCAATGTAATGGGTCCAACATTTCTGAGCTCTTATGAAAGTAAGATAATAAAGTCTGGGTCTCGCTTGAAGCTTGTTAGGTCAGATCCTCTGTTTAAATGCTACATAAAATTTTCACCATTTCAAATGGCATTACTTTCAATTATCAAGTGTGCTAATTCCAAAGCCAACAAAGTAAAACAATCAAATAAAAATCGCTAGATGTACCATTTTATAACATTTATTTTGTAATACAAAAAAAAAACACAATTGCCCCACAAAAAGGTAATAATACAAAGTACATAAAACGGTCAATGGTGACTTTGTACCCAGTCAGGAAGTAAACTTGATTTAAAATAATATGGCTGGCCAGTTGCATATTTTTGTTTTAGTGGTTGTTTCTTTATAAGAATAGTGTATATAATACTAATTATAGCAACTATGGCACTTGATAATTGAAAGTAATACCATTTGAAATGGTAAAAATTTCATGTAGCATTTAAACAGAGGATCTGGCCTAACAAGCTTCAAGCGAGACCCATACTTAAACCGTTTTGGTACAAGGTCCATGCGTTCCCATGTGTTGCCCAAATGGGACCCATATTTTAGCCCATCTGGGCAAGCCCATTTTTTACCCATATGGGACCCATGCTTTAGCCCATCTGGGCAAGCCCATGTGTCGCCCGTGAGGGACCCATATTTTAGTCCATCTGGGCAAGCCCATTTTTTACCCATATAGGACCCATGTTTTAGCCCATCTGGGCAAGCCCATGTGTCACCCGTGAGGGACCCATATTTCAGCCCATCTGGGCAAGCCCATGTGTCACCTGTGTGAGAATCATATTTCAGGCCATCTGGGCTAGCCCAATTGCTGCCCGTGTGAGACCCATATTTTAGCCCATATGGGCAAGCTCAGATGGGACCCACATAGAACCCATGGATAAAATTTTCTGGGGACCAGATGGGTAGCCCAACTGGGCCTCATATTTTGGCCCATATGGCCCCCCAGCTGGGCCCCATGTCTCTGTGCTGACTGGGCATCTGACAGCCATCATTATTATCAGACAGATAATAACATGACAATTCTGATTTGACCTTTAAACCTACTGACTATTTATGGGGCATTCAAAGGTTTCAGCACGGACAACTCTCATGGAGACTATGGCCACCTCTAAAATATCCCTTTCAAGGCAAAGCATAGGAAACAGTCTGTGGTTTGTTATGCAGGTCAGCTCCCCCTCAGCTCGCAAGAGATGGTCAAGCGCGTCCTGACGGCAAGGCATTTATGGTAACAGAGTACAATTGTCACAAGTGCACATAAAATTGCCGATCTGGTCATGTTCACCGGCATGTCCATGATTACTGTCAATATCCCTTTTATCGCTCTCGGCGTCAGATTCAGCCGGGGTTCTTGGACTAGCGTTGGCGATATTCTGTCGGATAGGCTCGAAAGCATATGTGACGCATTCCACCAGAGCTTTTGAGACAAAACGCGGCTTATCCGGACTTCCGATCTTTCACGTAAGAAAGTGAATGTTGAGTACTAAACGAGTATTCAAAGCGCACGTACTTACTTCACAGATCAGAAGTCCGGATCAGCCGTGTTTTGTCTCAAAAGCTCCGGTGTCAGTTGCGACACTACATTTGGTGGAGCGCGTCACATATGCCTGTGGATTAGCAGGCATTTCCTCTATCCCATTACGCCTTCATCTTCCGAAAAATACTCGTCTTCTGCTGAAAAACTGTGTGTTGTTGGCATAAGATTCCATGTTGTTTATATCATATAATATGCTGTAATATGCATGCACTATATTTCATGTGGTACTTTGTACCAACCCAATGACATCACGGTAACTGTGTAGGTGGACACTTGGCAATGGCGGCTTTCGGGTCGATAACTTATTCGACAAGCACATAAAACAAAACCGCTGTGTGTGCAATGGTTTACTTATGATATAAAATTTAAGCCACAATCACTTCAATAAACTATACTTAAACTACCGCCAACTTATTTGGGCGGTGTATCATTTCCCCTATAATGGCGGATTGACCGGATTGTGAATGCTGCCCGGCATGCTGTTTAGGCTTTAGCCAGCGACTTCAATTTTATCATGACAGGGCTAGCTTAAAATAAATGCAGCAAAAACTGTATTCCATTCAAACCATTCTACAGAATAAATACGTATAATGTGATATAAAAAAATTAAAAAAACTCACCGATTTCGTCACCAAATAATTTGAAATTAGAGTAATCCAGAACTTTGTATTTACACGTGCTTCTTTCTTTCTCCAATTCACTTTGAAAATGGCTCTGTATAGGTTACGTGCTTTCGCAAGATTTACAGTAGCCCACAAGAGGCCCAGCAGTAATCCGCTTTGAAACCCGTGCTGAGCCCGTGCCCAGATCCGCCCAGCTGGCCCAACTTTTACCCACGTGGGCTCCTCATGGGTGTGCTGGCTGGGATATCACATCACTCACTCACTCACTCACTCACTCGTATTAGACTAAGGGACGCCGGAGCCTATTTCAGCCAACACCAGATGAAAGTGGGGTACACTTTGAACACATAACCAGATCACAAGACAACACACACAACCTTCTACGCTAAAACTTTGTGGCAATTTGGAACAGCCAATTATACCAATGTGCATGTCTTTGGACAATGGAATGAAACTGGCATACCAGGTGGAAACCCACACAAAACATGGTAAGAATATGTCAACTTCACACAGAATTGTCGGAGCCGAGGATTTAAACCCAGTACCTTGTTGTGAGGAGGACACGCTAACCATTACCCCACTGGATTTTTTTTTTTGTAAGATGATTTTACTATCTATCCTTTCATTTGTTCATTTTTCAAGCAAATAAGTTTTAATTAGAGTCACAGGAAGGCCAACTCTGATCAAAAGTAGAGTATACCATAAACAGCTCGCCAGGCGATTTCAGGGCCAAAACAGATACAGTACAAACATTCACACCTCAGGATGATTTGCAACAGCCAATCAGATTACTGTGCATGTTTTGGATTGTGGATGGAAACCAGAGTACCCACGCACGCACAGGGAGAACATCCAAACTCCACACAGAAACGCCTGAGCCCGGGATTCATACCATGAACCTTCTTGTTGTGAGACGGACGTGCTAACGTCTGCACCACACAACTTCTGTCAGATGATTTTACTAATTTCAAGTACATTTTAAAGTAGAATTTTACATTTTCAATTAGAAATATAACTTTATCTGGGGAGGGGGCGGTCTGGGAGCAGGTGTGGTTTAGTCTAATCATATAATCGTAAATGCTTTATAAATGTTTCTCAATTCAAAATGAATTCATGTGCTCAGATAACACTCTCATGAAGAGGCTGTTGGAAAAGGGTGTACCAACCCAATATCCCTCACTGAGTCGGGGGGGTACTGGTGCTTTTTTTGCATTTGGTATTCTCTTTCTCTTTTCTCCCCTATCTGTCATTCACACAGACGCCCTTTACAGAATAATTGACTCAGCTGCAGTCTCTGTGATATAATAGCCAGTTTACTCTACTGAAAGCATTTCACAAGCTCAGCCCTAGCATAAAGCTAATTGTTGTAGAGAGGGTGCGTGCGAGTGTGTGAATCTCTGTGTGTGAGGCTAATGATAAGAGAGAGAGGGAAAAAAATCCCTGACAAACTCATGCTGTGAGCCTGTGTGTGGCGGAAGCGACATTTATCTTCTGCAAGACACTGTTGTCCCTGAATCCCCCATAAAAAGAATGGGCTTGTGGTATCTTGTGCTCCTAAATACTTTTCAAAACCCCTAGTGCTATTTTTCCTCCCAGCTATGAGCACTGCTCTACCATCCTGCAGAGCAATGATAGAAAGTTTTAATATCATGAGAACATTCCTTTCTTTTCTTTTTCTTTCATTTTTTTTTTCTCGTGTACAAAGCGGCCTCCTTCTTTCATATGAGGTTTGTTTTATGGATTGGTATAAAATCCTTTTGGGTAATCATGTCACAATGCTGTCTTTAGAAATTCATCACTAAGAGCTGATTAATTATTGGTAAGCACTTTTAAAAGGTCATGGTTCAGGGTCCGCCCAAGAAACAGTAAATATTTTCGAGGCGGGAATTCACCCTGGATGTAGCCTTATCTGTTACCTGTGATTGTCCTGCCTGAGCCAATCAATGACATGGCACCACATACCATGTTGTTTTCATCAGAATTTAAAACAGACACTCTCACTCATTCAATCAGTCACTCCTGAACCGTTTACTTTGACTAGGGTCACAGGAGGACTGGTGTCCATCAGGGTTATCCGTAAACAGCTTGCCAGACCAGTGCAGGGCAACACATTCACATCCACACCTAGGGTCAATCTAATGCTCATGCCTTTGGACTGTGGAAGGAAATCGGAATCCCCCCGAAAGAAACCCATGAAAGCATGAGGAGAACATGTAAACTTCCCACATAAACGTACAAGTCCAGATCGAGTCTGAATGAAGACATGGTTATCCCTGAACAGCTCGTCAGAGCATCACAGGGCAACACGCACAACTACACGCGCATATTAAACGGTTGGTGGATTCTTTATAAATCTAACAGTCAACGTCACAAGAAAATGCTCCTATGCTAATTAGGAGTTAGCAATAAAGTGCAGCCATAATTCCTCAGACGCAGTACGTAACGCTCTGCAAGCAGCATGTTCTATGGTGGTAGCACAGAGTGTGTAGTTCAATCGGTAGATGATGATGACACAGAGTGTGTAGATTTGACACAAAGAGACAGGTGGAGATGAAGTCAGGGGCAAATGAAGCTCTGCTCAGTGTTCTGGACATCCCACATACACGTCTCCCTGTGATATCCCTGTGCAGCTGTTATGTGATCAAACGGGCGGCACGGTGGCGTAGCGGTTAGCACGTCCGCCTCACAGCAAGAAGGCTTGGGCTTGCTTCCAGGCCTGGGAATTTCTGTGTGGAGTTTGCATGTTCTCCCCGTGCTTGTGTTGGTTTCCTCCGGGTGCTCCGGTTTCCTCCCACAGTCCAAAAAACATGCACAGTGGGTTAACTGCCTGTTCCAAATTGCCCGTAGGTGTAACTGAGCCCGTATGTGGCCTGGCGAACCATACAGTAGATCATTGTGATCACACCCATGACAATCCCTGTATGAACATCATTCAAGCTTCAGGGATCGGTGTCCATTCCTCATGATTGGATGTAGACGTAGAGAGAGAGAGAGAGAGAGAGAGAGAGATATGATCAAACAATTAGCAATAGAAATGCTAACTACATGAGAAATATGAATATAAACATGTGTACTCTTTAAAATTCCCCGATGTATCAATATAGTACTTGAGCAGTGTTTTCAGTCAAGAGGTTTTGGCTAAAAACTCAATGGCCCTCATACAACGACCATACAAGGACATACACGCTATGTAATTGTGAGAAAATATGACGGACAGCAGCGTCTCAAGAGTATACATGCATTTGTTTTTCTTTGCCTCTTAGACAGAACACATTACTTTTCAACAAATACTCCATGGCATCATTGTGTGATTTAAAAGTTGGCAGCGCAGGGGAAAATGATGTTTACGACATTTAATTCCAGAATCACAAAGAAATATGGTAATTGTTGGCATTAACTTTACCCTGAATAACTTACAATATCATGAAATATTAAACAACCAAAAATTAAAAAGCGATAATGTCGGCACATACTGAAACAGGACACCATGATTGACACCGTGGTTTAGGACTGCGATGGTCTGGAGTGTTTCTCCATTTTTTTCTCAGTCATTTTCTCCCCCAATCGACAAACAATTTAGGGGCTGCAAAAATCTGCTCGGCAGATGGGTCCCTCGCTTTTTACATCTCACTTGAGGGACCGGGGGGGGGGACCTTGCACAATCTGCATCTCACAGTGCAGCATCAGCGAAGCTATCGAAACAAAAAAGGAATTCATGCAGTGGTACAACAATTCCAAATCTAACCTCCTTTTTCAGATTCTGCAAAGTAAAGACCATGTTTCTTGTCTCCAATTGCGAGAGCAACGCAGAACCCAAGCAGACAGTGTGTGCCTTCTGTTTCCCAATTAAAAAAAAAAAAACTTTGACGTTATCGAGAGCAAGAGAGATACAGTAGGGATTCGCACATGGTTTGCAGGAAGAACTACAAATCCCAGCAGGATTGATGGTGGAAACAGACCAGCTGTCCGTGGTTTGTACATCAGATGGATCGCCATCGATTACGAAATCACGAACTAATGAGGACCAAAGTGCAGGCGTGTGTATTTTCCTCTTTTGTTGCCATCTTCCTTTATATAAATTCAACAGAAGTTATTTTGTTCTTGTTGCCTCTAAGCTGTGGTGTGTTAGCTGCCAATGTTTGGTGCTCAGCTATGTTTTTTTCCCTTAGTCGGAAGACGAGACTCGGGGCCTGGCCCGCTGAAGCTGCCATCCAACTCCCGCCTTTTGGTTTATTTAATTCAGAGTGTGGCCCATACGCCTCCCGCACCAACTGTCAGCAGCAAAGTTGCAAAAAAAAAAAAAAAAAATTGTAAATATAAAACCCACAGTCTGTATCCGTCGGCAATCAGTTTCTGTTGTCAAGAAAAACACTTTCAAAGTTTACATGAAATGATTCTGTTCACATACGTGTACATGGAGGCTATCAATAATCAATCGCCCTTCAGGATATCAAATCAACACAAGACTAGGCCTAGTCATCTTCAAAATCTGACTCGGTGTCAACACCAATGTTCTCACTGGCCACTAGGTTATGAGGGAAAGTCTTGAATTTTTGAAGCCTTGACCCCAAACTGTTCAGTGTAGGGAGCCTGTGATGGATAAGTAATAGTCCTGACATTAGGTTTTAACATCACTACTGCCACCTATATGTCAATGTTAAAGTTCATGCAAAAGGGGCCCAACTGCTAGAATTGGACCCACCTTGATCTCATGGAATGAAAGAAGACTGATAAAAGCACATTCAGGTATGGGAGTTAGGACCTTCTTGCACGCAATGGAATGCATTTTTACCTGAAGATCATAAAACATCATCATCATCATTTTCTGTAACCGCTTAATCCTAACTAGGGTCGCAGGGAGGCTGGCAGCCATCCTAGCTGACTCCGGGAGAGGGCAGAGTACACCCTGGACAGCTCGCCAGGCCATCGCAGGGTGGAAACATGATGACGGCTATGCAGCTACTCTTGTTGAAAGTCAGCGATGGTTCTTTTACATGAACCTCTCACCATAGACAGTGAGAGACATGGCCGGCCTTTGATAACCCAGTTCTCTTCCCATCCACACCATGATAAAACAGATTAAACCCTGCTCCTAAGCTTTTAGCTTTGCTACCTTTCCACCTGGTCTCCTGAACACACAGTATGTCCACCTTCCTCCTCTGCGTCATGTCAGCCAGCTCTCTATCTTTTCCTTGCATAGTTCCAATATTCAAAGTCCCTACTCTCAGTCCTAGACTTGTGCTTTTCCTCTTCTCTCTCTCTGCCTACGGACACGCCTCCCGCCTCTCCTTCTTCGACGTCTTCGGCCAACAGTAGTCCAATTTCCACCAGCACCCTGTTGGCTAACTGCACTGATGGCAGTCGTTATTAACCCGGGCCTCAACCGATCCGGTATGAGATTTGCCTTTACGGTTTGCATTTTGTTGTTTGGCAAAAGTTTTATGCCGGATGCCCTTCCCATCGCAACCCTCTGCATTTCTCCGGGCTTGGGACCGGCATAGGGGGGAGGGGGGGGGGACACTGGTCAGTGCTTCCCCGCCTCATGGCTGCATTCAGGTAGAAAATTTAAACATTGAACTTAAACTTAAATTTATTGCTGGTGAAACATTCACACAAAAAAAAGGTTTTGATAGAGTTATAAATGTGTATCTAATTAAACTGTGCACTTGTTACCCAGCGGAAGAGTGACAAGTTGCTCCAAGCTGGTAGAATATGTGAAAAGTTCAGGTACCATAGAAGTCTGTCTGTCTGTCTTTCGGCTTATTCCCTTTTACTCGGGAGTCGCCACAGCAATCATCTGATTTGCACGTTTGATTTGGCAGAGGTTTTTACGTCGGATGCCCTTCCTGTCACAACCCTTTTTAGCAATGGACAGAAACACGCTGACGACTTTGCAGCTACTCTTTACGAAAGTCAGCAATGGTTCTTTTACATGCCTCTCACCATAGACAGTGAGAGACATGGCCTGCCTTTGATAACCCAGTTAGCCGCACTGGGGGGACAGTGACAACCCTGTGGAGAGTGGGACAACAGGTAAGATTTATTAACTCACTGGAGACACTAAAGAAAATAACAGTAACAAACACTGGAGGAGCTGCAGAAAATAAACAAAAACAAACACTGGGGACACCGAAGAAAATAAACGGTAACAAACACTGGAAACTGTGGCTGGGAAGGCTGGCTGACCACAGACCAAAAGCCAAGAGAGAACACAAGGCGGCAACCGAGTGAGACGATACAATCTTCTGGCAGCAGGGTGAAGGTGCAGCACTTTATCGTGAGCTGATTGAGGAGTGGGATCAGATATGTGCTGCACTCAGCCAAAAGTAGGTCAGCCACGCCCCTCAGCCACAGCTTGCACTGCTGGGGAGAAAACAGGATTAGCACAAAACCAGGGAACCACAGAACTACCAAAATAAAAGCCCATGAAACACAAACCATGACAAACATTTTGTACCGGAGATGAATAATCAATAAAGACTCTTTATTTCTAGATATCTTCACGCAGAGACGAGAAGCACCCCCCCAGTGTCTGTAGCCAAAAATACTATTTACAACTTAGCCCTAACTCCAAGTCTGACTGGTTGTAATTACAGTGATCCCTCGCTACATCGTGCTTCAGTTTCTGTGGCTTCAGTGCATCGTGGATCTTTCAAAAATATTCATCGAAAAATAAAAAAATAAGGAAATTAAGGGAAATAGTGGAAAGGTAAGGAAAATGCCACACAACATGGGCAATTATGCAAAACAACAACAACAACAACAACAAAAAAAACAATCCAACAAAACTATTTACATTTTTATTTGAGGTGCACATCTGTATGTGTGTGTGTGTGTGTGTTTGTGTGTGCGCGCGCGTGCATGTGTATTTACATTTTATTTTCATCTTATGCATTATTTTTGAATGTTTAATTGCTATTATAAGCATTTATAGCGTGCAATATGTATTTATTGACATTATATACACATACATATGAATGACAAGGCCCCAAGAGGAACGGTGAGGTTACAGGGAGCAGAGATAAGGAAGGTGGAGGATTTTAAGTACTTAGGCTCAACAATCCAGAGCAATGGAGAGTGTGGAAAAGAGGTGAAGAAACGTGTGCAGGCAGGTAAGATTGGTTGGAGAAAAGTGTCAGGTGTGATGTGTGATAGGAAGGTATCGGCAATAATGAAAGGAAAAGTGTACAAGATGGTGTTGAGGCCAGCGATGTTGTATGGTTTAGAAACAGTGGTGCTGGGGAAAAGACAGGAGGCAGAACTGGAGGTAGCAGAGATGAAAATGTTGAAGTTCTCTTTGGGACTAACGAGGATGGATAGGATCAGGAATGAGTACATCAGAGGGACAGCACATGTAAGATGTTTTGGAGACAAAGTCAGAGAGGCTAGATTGAGATGGTTTGGACATGTACAGAGGAGGGATAGTGAGTATATTGGTAGTAGGATGCTGAGGCTGGAACTACCAGGCAGAAGGCCTAGAAGAAGACCAAAGAGACGATTCATGGATGTGGTGAAGGAGGACATGAAGGTCGTTGGTGTAAGAGAAGAAGATGCAGAGGATAGGGTGAGATGGAGGCAGATTATTCGCTGTAGCGACCCCTGAAGGGAAAAGCCAAAAGGAAAAGAAGAAGATACAGTGGTATGAAAAAGTATCTGAACCTTTTGGAATTTCTCACATCTCTGCATAAAATCACCATCTAATGTGGTCTGATCTTTGTCAAAATCACACAGATGAAAAAACTGTGTCTGCTTTAACTAAAACCACCCAAACATTTATAGGTTTTCATATTTTAATGAGGATAGCATGCAAACAATAACAGAAGGGGGAGGAATAAGTAACCGAACCCTCTGCTGAAGGAGACTTAAAGAGCAATTGAAACCATTTTTTAGCAAACAATTTAAATCGGGTGTGTGCCCAATCACTGATGAGTGGCTTAAAGCTGCCCTGCCCACTATAAAACACACACCTGGTAAGAATTGTCTTGATGAGATGCATTGTCTGATGTGTACCATGGCTCACTTAAAAGAGCTGTCTGAAGACCTGCGATTAAAAATTGTTGATTTGTATAAAGCTGGGAAAAGATACAAAACCATCTCTAAAAGTCTGGATGTTCATCAATCGACAGTCAGAGAAGTTGTCTACAAATGGAGAGAGTTTGGCACTGTTGCTTCTCTCCCAAGGAGTGGCCGTCCACCGAAGATGACGCCAAGAGTTCAGCGCAGAATTCTCAGAGAGGTAAAAAAAAACCTAGAGTGTCTGCTAAAGACTTACAGAAATCACTGGCACAGTCCAATATCTCCGTGCACACATCAACTATATGTAAAACAATGGCCAAGAATGGTGTTCATGGGAGGACTCCAAGGAGGAAGCCACTGCTGTCTAAAAACCATTGTTGCTCGTTTAATGTTCGCAAAAAGGCACTTGGACACGCCACAGAAGTTTTGGCAAACTATTTTGTGGACTGATGAAACCAAAGTTGAATTGTTTGGGAGGAACACACAACGTCATGTGTGGAGGAAAAATGGAACAACTCACCAACATCGACACCTCATCCCCACCGTGAATCATGGTGGAGGGTGCATCATGGTTTAGGACTGTTTTGCTGCCTCGGGGCCTGGACAACTTGCAATCATTCATGGAAAAATGAATTAAAAAGTTTATCAGGATGTTTTGCAGGAAAACCCGAGGCCGTCTGTCAGACAGTTCGAGCTAAAAAGAGGATGGATGCTGCAACAAGACAATGATCCAAAACACAGAAGTAAATCAACTTTAGAATGGTTTCAGAAAAAGAAAATACACGTTCTGGAGTGGCCAAGTCAAAGTCCAGACTTGAACCCCATTGAGATGCTAGGGCATGACCTCAAGACAGTGATTCATGCCAGACATCCCAGGAATCTGATTGAACTACAGCAGTTTTGTAAAGAAGAATGGGCCAAGATTAGTCCTGATCGATGTGCCAAACTGATCTGCAGCTACAGGAAGTGTCTGGTTGAAGTTATTGCTGCCAAAGGGGGCGCCACAAAATATTAAATGTGATGGTTCAGTTACTTATTCCTCCCCCTTCTGTCATTGTTTGCATGCTATCCTCATTAAAATATGAAAACCTATTAATGTTTGGGTGGTTTTAGTTAAAGCAGACATTGTTTTTTCATCTGTGTGATTTTGACAAAGATCAGATCACATTTAATGGTGATTTTATGCAGAAATGTGAAATTCCAAAAGGTTCAGATACTTTTTCATACCACTATATACATATGTACATATACGTCAGTCGGGGGGGTGGGGGTGTTCGATCCTATTTCATGGAAATCGGCGGTCACTGGGGAATCTCAGTCCCCATTAACTGCAGAACGGGAGGGATCCCTGTACTTATTTGGAAGTAAATAACTTAAAAGCTGCAATAGGACTATTCATAGCCTTGCAATGGTCCTGCAAAGCTCTTCAGGGTGTACCCTGCCTTCGCCCATTGTTGGCTAAGATGGATAAGTGGCTCCTGTGACTCTAGCCATTATGTATCTATGCTCACACCAGCATCATGTTGCCCATCACAAGATTTCATAGAAAGTGACCAGATTGATAGTAACCATGCTGGTATTCTCATTTGCTTCAAGCACTGTAAAAAAAGTCTTTTTATTTCAGTGCAAGGTGATAATCTTTTGATCAGTTTAAAGCAGCTGTGTATTTTTTGGTCCGTCAACAAACTGGAGAGGACGGCACACAGGTGTAGTGTTTAGCGCATTCACCTCACAGCAGGTTTCTGTGTGAAGTTAGCATGTTTTCATCACGCTTACGTAGGGTTTATCCACATACTTTGGTCTCCTCACATGAAATTAGGCTAATTGGCTGTTTAAAATTGCCCTGCGACTGGATGTGACCGTGAATGGTAGTGTAGTGTGTTGGTCCTGGGAGCGGTGAGCTGTTTAGAGTGCTTGTGTGTGTTTCTTCTGGGCACAAAGGTTTTCTCACACAGTCCAAAGACATGCCCATTAGGCTAACTGGTTGTTCCAGATGTCCTCTAGGTGTGAGTATGTTGTCAGTCATTGTGCGTGCTGGCCTTGAGAGGGTTTGGCAAGGTGTATCTGTTCAGGGTGTATCTTTCCTTTGCCAAGCACTGACTGGGATATGCTTCAATCTTGCCATAATTCTGGTTAGAATCTCAATCTATATGAAATATAGTATTCCTTGATCACAGACTCTAACTTTTAGGACTTCGACCCATTCATTTATTTATTTTTCAGCCTTTTTCAGTTCTTTAAGTTCTTACAGGACATGAAGTTCTATTAGTCGAACAAGAACTTATTTATACAAACACAGTATCATTCATTTTATTCATTAAATTTCTGAACTGCTTAATCCTAATTATGTTTGTGGGGAGGCTTGCGCACATTTCCTCTGACACCAGACGAGGGCAGGGTACACCCTGAAGAACTCACCAGACTATCGCATGGCCAACACTAAACCTAGGGGAGATTTGGAACAGCCAATTAACCTACTGTGCATGTTTTTGGCCTGAGGAAGAAAACCGGAGTACCCAGAGGAAACCCATGCAAGCACGGAGGCAACATGCAAACTCCACACAGAAATTCCTCAGCTGGGAATCAAACCCAGGAACTTCTTGCTGTGAGCCAGACGTGCTAATCACTACACCACTGTCCTGCCTGATTTGATATACAGGGATCCCTCAGAACTTCACTCTTCAATTCATGCAGCTTCAGCGCATCGCGTTTTTTTTTTTTTTTTTAATTTTCATCAAATTAAAAAATAAGGAAATTAAGAAAGAATAGGTGAAAAGTTAAGGAAAATGCCACAAAAACAAGGCCAATTATGCAAAAAAAAAAAACCCAAACAAACAAAAACAAAAAACAACCCAAAACCCCACAACAAAACTATTTACATTTTTATGTGAGGTGCGCATCTATATGTATGTATTTATATTGTATTTACATCTTATGCATTTCTTTGAATTTTTAATTGTTATTAAAAGCATTTATAGTGTTGAATATGCATTTATTGATATTATATATACATATACATCTATACTAAGATATACGTCAGTTGTGAGAGCTGATATTACTTTGCAGAATTCGGCGGTCACGGGGGGATCTCGGTCCCAATTAACCGAGGAAAGTGAGGGATCCCTGTGTGTGTAAATTTTGGGTTTTCATGAGCTGTATCCCAAAATCATCAGTATTAAAACAATAAAAGACCTGAAATATTTCAGTAGGTGTGCAATGAATCTAAAATATATGAAAGTTTTATTCTTATCAGTACACTACAGAAAAGAATGAACTTCATCACAATATGCGAATTTTTTGAGAAGGACTATATATATATATATATATATATATATATATATATATATATATATACTCTTCATAAATCGACAACACTACAAGTCAGCCAGAACTGTTGGAGAATTCTCTGCGAAACTAAATAAAATAAACTTGCAAAATAATATGAAAATCCTTCAGAGCCTGGTCATAGCTGTTATTTCTTTAAAGCCAAATTTTTAGAAGTCACACTTTATGCCATATAAATGTTTAAAATGAGTTCCATTGTATGGCTCAGAAAAAAATCCAAGCTGTAAATTGTGCTTGAGAAGAAATTTGTGTGGAGACGGTGAACACTACAGAAGGGGTCACATTCTTTCTTCTACAGCACGATGTCCTCAACAGACGGACATCCACACAGTCACGTAGCAAACCGAAGGGTGAGCGCGTTATTCTCCAAACACACTCGGCCACGCTGTGTCTCTGCTGTTTAAGATGGAAGATTTCACATGCCTCAGAGGAGCTATGGAGCATTCAGTCTCTCAGCCAAAATGCAATATGCACAAAGATTCAGCAGTCAGATTTCAATTAATCAAAAAATATAAAAATAAAATAAAATAAAATAAAATGCTTTGTGATGCAGGCTTGATCTGATTATTGTTTAATGGACAGATGAAACCAAATAATAAATATGATAAAAGCTTAAACTGAAGTTAAAATGAAACTCCTGTTTTTCTACAAATTAGTACTAAATTATACATTTTTTTTACAGATTTAATCATTAAGTTTTCATTATTTTAGGATTAATCCAAATTATCTTAATCCAAATTAGGGTCAGGGGAAGCTGGTACCCATCTCACCTGACTCTGGGTAATGGCAGGTACCAGCTTCTCCCCGACACACACACACACACACACACACACACACATATAAATACACATCCACATGCACACACACACACACACACACACACACACACCCACACAGAGAGAGAGAGAGACATATGCATACGCGCACACACACACGCGCACCTATACATACACATACACACACACACATGCACACAGACATACCAGGAATTTAACGCAGTTGGTAGAGCGTACGATTTATCCTCTGGAAGGTCGGAGTTCAAATCCGGCCGCGTCATACCATGAGACATAAAATTTGGCAATTGTTGCTTCTTGCTTGGCACTCAACATCAAAGGCTAGAACAATACAATAACTGGCGCTGCACAGTGGCGACAGGTGCACAGAACACAAAAAACAAATTCCATGTATGTAATGTACTCTGGAATTAAAGAGTTATCATCATTAACGGAACACTCCCCAGTGTGCTTTGAGCATAATATTTACTATGGATAAAGCGCAATATAAATCTACTACTACTACTACTACTACACACACACACACACACACACAAATTGGATTAAACTGTTCTGAAAATCAATGGATGAATAAATGAAACATAAAAGAATAAATGCAAAAAGTACCATTCATTCAATCAATCTGCCACTTAGTAAATAATTACCGAATTTTTCAGGACATAGGGCGCACCGGATTATAAGGCGCAATAACCAATGAACAATCCACGAATGGCATCTGCCCATACATAAGGTGCACGAAATTATAAGGTGCATTAAACGAAAAAAAAAGTCAGATAAGTCAAACTTGATTCAACTCTCGCAAATAACTCTCATAATGTTTCAGCTGTAACACATAAAACATAAAATACAGGGATTCCTCACTTTCCGCGGTTAATGGGGACCGAAACCCCCCTGCGACCGCCGATTTTTGCGACATAGGATCGACCCCCCTGACTGATGAATAAGTACATGTATATGTGTATATAACATCAATAAATGAGTAAAAATAAAAGGACAGAACAAAGACTTTCAATTGAAACTTCATTTTCACTACAGATCTGTTTCGATGGGTGGTGAAACCATCCCCTCTCTTCAGGTGATTACAGAAGAATCTTCTGTAAAAAAAAAATTCTCTAATATCAATACATACATATTTAAAGCTATAAATGCTTATAATAACAATAAAACATTAAAAAATAATGCATAAGATGTAAATAAAATATAAGTTTGGGCAGTGATGGCCTGGTGGTAAAGGGTGCTTGGACCGCTGATCCTAAGGTTGGGGGTTTGAATCTCACTCTCCACAAGGTTGTCACTGTCCCCCCAGTGCAGCTAACTGGGTTATCAAAGGCCGGCCGGGTCTCTCACTGTCTATGGTGAGAGGTTCATGTAAAAGAACCATTGCTAACTTTCGTAAAGAGTAGCTGCATAGCCTTCAGTGTGTTTCTGCCCCTTTCTAAAGGGTTGTGTCAGGAAGGGCATCCGACGTAAAAACCTATGCCAAATCAAACATGCGAATCGGATGATTCGCTGTGGCGACCCCTGACAAAAATGGGGAAAGCCAAAAGGAAAAGAAGAAGATGTAAATAACATATAAATGCCACAGATACAGACGCGGGCGCACCTCACATAAAAATGTAAGTAGCTTTGTTGTGGGGGTTGGGTTGTTTTTTGTTTCTGTTTGTTTGTTTTTGTTTTGTTTTTTTTTGCACAATTGGCCTTGTCTTGTGCCATTTTCCACTGAAGCCACAGAAACTGAAGCATGAAGTATCGAGGGATCACTGTAATACACTTCACAATAACTCTCATCATCATTTAGTTATAACAATATAAAACAATAAACTCACGTTTTCAGTTCATTCCTCTTCCATGAATCCATCAAATTCTTCATCTTCAGTGTCCAAGTTTAACAGTTGCGCGAGTTGGACATAAAGCCCGGATCCCTCTAACTTACCTCCTGTTGACACCAATATCTAGCGGTTGGAGTTCTTTGGTTAATCTACCAGAATGATCGTAAGCTCTGAATTAGTTCGCTTCACTTGGGTTTGATGGTATCAGTGAAATAGAGTGCGCAGGGAAGTGGTGGCCTGGTGGTAAAAGGTGCTGGATCGCTGATCCTAAGGTTGGGGGGTTCGAGTTCCACTCTCCACAAGGTTGTCACACACACCCCCTCTCCGCCCAGTGCCGCTAACTGGGTTATCAAAGGCCGGCCATGTCTCTCACTGTCTATGGTGTGAAGTTCATGTAAAAGAACCATTGCTAACTTTCATAAAGAGTAGCTGTATAGCCGTCAGCGTGTTTCTGTCCCTTGCGAAAGGGAAGGGTTGTGTCAGGAAGGGCATCCGACGTAATGCCAAATCGAATATGTGAATCAGTAATATGACTTCCATGAAGATGGAGACAGATGATTCGCTGTGGAGACCCCCAAAAAGTAACAGCCGAAAGACAAGAAGAAGAAGAAGAGTGAAACAGAGTCGCGTGGCCTCATCCATACATAAGGATTATCAGGCACATCGGCAGTTTTTTTTTGAAGATTAAATGATTTTAAGTGCAGCTTATGGTCCCAAAAGTGCGGTGAATAACAGTTTCCACATTTTTAGGTCATATGAATTATTAATTGTTACGCCAAGTGTCTTCTTCTTCTTTTCCTTTCAGCTATTCCCTTCAAAAGTCGCCACAGCAAATCATCTGCCTCCATCTCACCCTGTCCTCTGCATCTTACGCCAAAGACCTTCATGTCTTCCTTCACCACATCCATATATCTCTTCTTTGGTCTTCCTCTAGGCCTTCTGCCTGGTAGTTCAAACCTCAGCATCCTACTACCAATATATTCACTATCCTTCCTCTGTCCAAACCATCTCAATCTAGCCTCTCTGACTTTGTCTCCAAAATATTTTACATGTGCTGTCCCTCTGATGTACTCATTCCTGATCCTATCCATCCTCGTTACTCCCAAAGAGAACCTCAACATTGTCATCTCTGCTACCTCCAGCACTGCCTCCTGTCTTTTCCTCAGCGCCACTGTTTCTAAACCATACAACATCGCTGGCCTCATCACCGTCTTGTACACTTTTCCTTTCATTCTTGCTGATACCCTCCTATCACACATCACACTGGACACTTTTGTCCAACCATTCTAACCTGCCTGCACACGCTTCTTCGCCTCTTTTCCACACTCTCCATTGTTCTGGATTGTTGAGCCTAAGTACTTAAAATCCTCCATCTTCCTTATCTCTGCTCCCTGTAACCTCACCGTTCATCTTGGGTCTTCTGCTCTCCCTTTGTTTTCTTCACCTTCCTCACCATCAGCATCATCCTGCACACCACCATCCTATGCTGTTTGGTAACACTCTCACCCACTACTACTTTGCAGTCACTGACTTCCTTCAAACTGCATCGTCTACACAAAATGTAGTCTACCTGTGTGCTCCTACTTCTGCTGGTCTTCTCTCTCCGCCTACGGACATGCCTCCCGCCTCTCCTTCTTCAACCAACAGTAGTCCAACTTCCACCAGCACCCTGTTGGTTAACAGCACTGATGGCGATCGTTGTTAACCCAGAGCCGGTATGGAGGTAATATTTGTGATTTGGATATCAAGTCTGGCATTGGTTTTACGTCGGATGCCCTTCCTGACACAACCCTCTGCATTTACCCGGGCTTGGGACTGGCGTGAGGGAGAGAAACTGGCTTGTGCCCCCCCCCATGCCTGCATTAATTGTTACGCCAAGTATAAAGTGATATTTAGTTTTATTTATTAGGACAGGTGTATATTGTGCTTCTTACACATTCATTTTGGTTTACCTGTTCATCAAAGCACTGATTGGGATTGGATTAATTCTTTGTCTTCCGTAACCTTCTGTCTTCTCATCCTCATTCCCATCAAAGTGAAAAATATGGGCTGGTATGCAGTTAGGGCAGTGCTTATCAATTATTTTCTGTGGCATCCCCCCAATGAGGAAGAAAAAAAAAAAACCTCCCCCCTCCCCGCGAGAGACTATAAATAGTATTATTGTTCTATGAAATTATTAGTACACCTCTGCATAACATTGTATCTTTATTAACATTAAAAACAAAAAAAGAAAGAAATATAGTTCAACTTACAATAAAGAAAAAATCCATGAACATTATTTCTAATCTGAAACAGAAAAGATATAAAGTGCACCAATGTGCCTGAAACAAACAAAAATATACATCCTTATTTAAATTCATTCAACTTATTTATGTCTTAATATCTCCGTCTCTCTCTCTCTCCACCTTTCTCTTTGTTCCTGTTAGAAAATTTTCCGTGTTGTTTCTTGTGGGGTTGTTTACTGCACTTCATATCGTTTGTTCGTGCGAAAAAACCGCTACATCATAGCGCAACAATGAGAGTGCCACTGCCAACTAGTGGAGTGAAGGTGCAATAACACTTAACTCTTGTACACAATTCCAGAAAAGCATGTTCCTCAGGGTCACACGTGCTCTCCCTGGCATCATACCACGCCCCCCCAAGGGGGGCACGCCTCACTACTTGAGAAGCACTGAGTTAGGATCATGTTTTTGGACCATTTCAAAGTATTTTACCAATAGCCTCCTGGCTTTCAATTATCTTTTGATCTTTAATAAACTGCAGAAGGGCAGTTGCATCCTTAAGTACATGTTGTGCTCCAGTTTAATCACTGTGGATGTTCACTGATTGTTTTGCCGATTTATTTTTTCAGTATCATGTTTTGATATGACCCAGACCCAAATCATGCGGCTGCCTGATAAACAGTTTGAACACCACAAATACAATGTACAATATATTCTTTTATGACTGTACACCCTTTCATGTAATCATTTATTTTTTGTAACTGCTTAATTCTAATTAGGATCACAGGGAGGCTGGCGCCAACCCAGCCAACAATGAGCGAGGGCAGAGTACACCCTGGACGGCTCGCCAGGCCATCATAGGACGGAAACACACTGACGGCTATGTAGCCTACTCTTGTCTAAAGTCAGCAATGGTTCTTTAACATGAACCTCACTCCATAAACAATGAGAGGCATGGGCAACCTTTGATGACCCAGTTAGCTGCACTGGGGGGACACTGACAACCTGTTGAGAGTGGAGCTTGAACCCCCAACCTTAGGATCAGTGATTCAGCACCTTTACCACCAGACCACCACTGACCAGACCACCAGACCACTTATATTATATATAATATAATATAAGGTGCATAGACAGTACAGATCTCAGAGTTGTGTGGAATACCATCTGAGCAGGCAAGGACTGGAATCAGTAGATTCACTTCTGGGAATTACTTGGAAAGACAGCTTCAGCTGATTTCTTGGCTTTGAAAAGATTTAGTCATTTGTTCATCCACAAAACCAAACTATCACTTTGAATGCTATTTGTATGAACAAGAAGGTAAGTCTCCAGAGGGTAATTCACTTGAATTCTTTTGTTTCATGGGTTGGTTTGGCATTGTTGCAGATGAAATTCATTCAGTTCATTTTCCAAAACACTTTATCCTTCATTAGAGTCTGGGGTGGATAAGAACACATCCTAAATACTTCTAAAAAAAAAAAGGCAGGCTAAATCCCAAATGGCTCACCAGAGCATTGCAGGACAAGCACACACATACAACCATTCACGTTCACATTCAAGCCCAGGAGTAAGCCGAAATATCCAAATAATGTTTGTAAATTCTGGTGAATATTCATCGTTTTACCAGCTGGTAGAAGGCTGCCTGCCTCCCAGGATACTCAAGAGAGCCAGAGACATGCCAGGCTCATGTTTTTTTTTTTTAGTGAGGAATCTGAAAGGCATTATTGAACAATCTGCAGATGGAGATACAGTAATGCAAAACCTATGCCCAAATATTTCTTATTTTACTGTTCTTTACTTCTACTGGTATCAGGCGCCCTCTCCTCACTGTTTAAGTGGCTTGTCCATCCTTCCTTTTTCCATATATAACAGTTAAATATACAGTGATCCTTCGCTACTTCATGCTTTAGTTTCTGCAACTTCAGTGCATTGCAGGTTTTTCAAAATATTCATCGAAAAATTTAAAAAATTAGGAAATTAAGAGAAAATATGAAAAAAGTTAAGTAAAATTCCGAAAAACATGGCCAATTAAGCAAAAAAAAAAAAAAATCCAAACAAACAAACAAAAAAAACCTCAACAAAACTACAGTACTTACATTTTTATGTGAGGTGGGCGTCTCAGGTCAGGACTCTGTGGTGTTCTCATGTGTGAAAATGATTCGTTATGCTTTCAAGACCATTATTTCAAAATTTGAAGATAAAATGTTTCCCCATTTTATCAGAACATGTAACATTAATTAATAAGATAATATGATCATTCAGAACATTTAAATAGCAAGTTCACTTTATTTTATTACCAAATAACATTGCTCAACCAAGGCCAGACCAATTGAAGCAATGACAGAACAAAACAGTGCTTCCAGTCTGGTCATTGTACACTTATGCACTTTACTTAGTTCCTGCTTATCTTGAATTGCCCATCACTGTAAAATAGAGGGGGCAGTGGTGGTCTAGTGGTATAGAGTGCTGGATCACTGATCCAAAGGTTGGGGGTTCAATTCCCACTCTCCACAAGGTTGTCACTGTCCTCCCCAGTGCAGCTAACTGGGTTATCAAAAGCCGGCCATGTCTCTCACTGTCTATGGTGTGAGGCATGTAAAAGAACCATTGCTGAATTTCGACAAGAGTAGGCTGCAAAGCCGTCAGCGTGTTTCCGTCCTGCGATGGCTTGGCGAGCTGTCCGGGGTGTACTCTGCCCTCGCCTGAAGTTGGCTGGGATGGGCGCCAGCCTCCCTGCGACCCTAATTAGGATTAAGCGGTTACAGAAAATGAACTGAACTGAACTGTAAAATAGAGTGAATCTGGATTTATATGACCACATGACCTTGTCTATTCACCCACTCATTTGCCAAACTGCTTAATCTTACTACGGTCATGAGGAGGCTGGAGTCTATTTCATTGTCTGGACTAAGGCAGGGTACACTGTGAGCAGCTCACCAGACCACCACAGGGCCACACATACACGCACACGCACACACACACACGAAACCATTCACATTCATACTCACACCAATTTGTAACGAGCATTTGTTTTAATGGGCATGTCTTTTTTACTGCTGAAGGAAACTGGAGTACTTGGTAGAAACCCACACAAGGATGCAAAGAATAAACTTTTACAGGATTCTATCACAGCCACTTCTTGCTTTGAAGAACAAGTGCTAACCACTATGCCACCATGTCTCCTGGTCCATTACTCAAGAATCCAATATTTATTTCCTTTGGTAATCTTTAAGTTATTCTGAATTATTTTTTCTTGTTGTTGTTGCCTCGTGCATTCTTATAGAGCACCTAACTCAGAAAATAATCCTGCCCCCTCATGGTTTAACTACGGTCGAATTTGGTTTTAGAATGTACAATTGTACATGACAATTGTACATTTGAAAAAAAAAAAAAAAACCTGCATAAACCTGTCTGAAGTTCAGCCCCAAAAATGTGCTATATGTAAACTATGTTCATTACTAAACTACTTCTTCTTCTTCTTCTACTTCTTCTTCTTCTTCTTTTCCTTACGTCTGTTCCCTTCAGGGGACAACACAGCAAATCATCTGCCTCCATCTCACCCTGTCCTCTGCATCTTCTTCTCTTCCGCCAACAACCTTCATGTCCTCCTTCACCACATCCATAAATCTCTTCTTTGGTCTTCCTCTAGACCATCTGCCTGGCAGTTCAAACCTCAGCATCCTAATACCAATATATTCACTGTCCCTCCTCTGTACATGTCCAAACCATCTCAATCTAGCCTCTCTGACTTTGTCTGCAATACCTCTAACATGTGCTGTCCCTCTGATGTATTCATTCCTGATCCTATCTATCCTCATTACTCCCAAAGAGAATCTCAACATTTTCATCTCTGCTACCTCCAGCTCTGCCTCCTGTCTTTCCTCAGTGCCACTGTTTGTAAACCATACAACATTGCTGGCCTCATCACCATCTTGTACACTTTTCTTTTCATTCTTACCGATACCATCCTATCACACATCACACCAGACACTTTTCTCCAACCATTCCAACCTGCCTGCACGCGCTTCTTCATCTCTTTTCCACACTCTCCATTGCTCTGGATTATTGAGCCGAAGTACTTAAAATCCTCCACCTTCCTTATCTCTGCTCCCTTTAACCTCACCGTTCCTCTTGGGTCCTACTCATTCACACACATGTCTTCTGTCTTACTTCTGAAGCTAACCTCCCTTCTTCTCCTATCCAGGGCATACCGCCACCTGTCTAGATTTTCCTCCACTTGTTCTCTGCTCTCACTACAAATCACAATGTCATCCGCAAACATCATAGTCTATGGAGATTCTTGTCTAACCCCGTCTGTCAGCCTGTCCATCATCATAGCAAACAAGAAGGGGCTCAGAGCTGATCCTTGATGCAGTCCCACCTTCACCTTGAATTCTTCAGTCAGGTCGACAGCACACCTCGCCACTGTCTTACATCTCTCATACATGTCCTGCACCACACTTACATACTTCTCTGCCACTCCAGACTTCCTCATGAAATAACACAGTTCCTCTCTCAGCACCCTGTCATATGCTTTCTCCAGATCCACAAAGGCACAACGCAGCTCCCGCTGACCTTCTCTGTACTTCTCTATTAACATCCTCAAGGCAAACACTGCATCTGTGGTGCTCTTTCTTGGCATGAAACCAAACTGTTGTTCACAGATGCTGACCTCTGCCCTTAGTCTAGCTTCCACTATTCTTTCTCATAACTTCATTGTATGGCTCATTAACTTTATCCCTCTGTAGTTGCCACAACTCTGCACGTCTCCCTTGTTCTTCAAAATGGGCACCAGCACACTTCTCCTCCATTCCTCCAGGATCTGCTCACTCTGTAAGACCTTGTTGAATGTTGTCAGAAAATCTACTGCTACCTCACCGAGACACTTCCATACCTCCACAGGTATGTCATCAGGACCAACTGCCTTTCCACTCTTCATCCTCACTTCACCCTTACTAATCTTTGCTTCTTCCTGATCCTCAATGGTCACCTCTTCTACTCTTACTTCTCTCTCATTTTCCTCATTGATCAGCTCTTCAAAGTATTCTTTCCATCTTCCCAGCACACTTCCGTCATCAGTCAATACATTTCCCTCTCTTTCCTTAATCACTCTAACTTGCTGCACATCCTTTCCATCTCTATTTCTCTGCTGTGCCACCCTGTACGCATCATTTTCTCCCTCCTTACTGTCCAACCTAGCATACACGTCATCATACACCCTCTGTTTGGCCTTTGACACTGCTACCTTCACCTTACACTGTGTACTCCTGTTTCCTCTCTTCGGTCCTCTCAATGTCCCACTTCTTCTTAGCTAACCTCTTCCTTTGTACACACTCCTGCATTTCCTCATTCCACCACCAAGTCCCCTTATCTACTTTCCTTCCAGAGGACACACCAAGTGCTCCCCTACCTGTCTCCCTGATCACAATTCTTGTGGTTGTACAGTCATTTGAAAGCACTTCCTGACCACCCAAAGCCTGTTTCAACTCCTCCTTGAAGACAACATGATACTCTTCCTTTTTCAGCTTCCACCACTTTGTCTTCTGCTCTGCCGTTGCCTTTTTCACCTTTCTCACCATCAGCATCATCCTGCACACCACCAAACAATGCTGCTTGGCAACACTCTCACCCACTACTACTTTGCAGTCACTGACTTCCTTCAAATTGCATCGTCTACACAAGATGTAGTCTACCTGTGTGCTCCTACCCCCACTTTTATAAGTCACCATATGCTCCTGTCTCTTCTGGAAGAAAGTATTCACCACAGCCATTTCCATCCTTTTTGCAAAATAGATCAACATCTGTCCTTCTGTGTTCCTGTCCTGGATACCAAACCTGCTCATCACTTCCTCATCCCCTCTATTGCCTGCACCAACATGTCCACTGAAGTCTGCAACAATGACCACTCTTTCACCTCTGGGGTACTCTGCATCACTTCATCTAACTCACTACAGAATGTCTCCTTCTCTTCTAGCTTACATCCTGCCTGTGGGGCATAAGCATTAACAACACGCCTTCAATTTCAAACTTGAGAGTCATCACTCTGTCCGACACTCTTTTCACTTCTAGAACATTCTTGACCAACCCATCCTTCAAGATGACTCCTACTCCATTTCTCCTTTGATCCACACCATGAAAAAACAGCTTAAACCCTGCTCCTAAGCTTTTAGCCTTGCTACCTTTCTACTTGGTCTCCTGAACACACAGTCAACCTTCCTCCTCTGCATCATGTCAACCAGCTCTCTACCTTTGTCTGTCATAGTTCCAACATTCAAAGTCCCTACTCTCAGTCCTAGACTTATGCTTTCCTCTTCTCTCTCCGCCTATGGACACACTTCCCGCCACTCCTTCTTTGACCAAAAGTAGTCCAATTTCCACCATCACCCTGTTGGTTAACAGCACTGATGGCGGTCATTATTAACCTGGGCCTCGACCAATCCAGTATGGAGGTAATATTTGTGATTTGCATATTTGATCTGGCTTAGGTTTTTATGCCGGATGCCCTTCCTGACACAACCCTCTGCATTTACCCGGGCTTGGGACCGGTATGATTGAAAGCACTGGCTTGTGCCCTCCCTCATGGCTGAATTGTTCATTACTATACTACTACTAATATATAAAGTTTATTCTTGATGATTGTGCCATGTTTTGCAGTAATTTGATCAGAATTTGCCCTTTACCTTCACGTACTGCAAGCATATAAGCAGCCATGTTGCAAAGAGGCAACACCTCTTATTTCAGCATCAACTATCAGATATCTCACTTGGTTTCATGCAGGGCCAACGCATGTACAATTGTGTTCTTAGGTACTGAGATGGCCTATTGTGGAACCTGTGCTTATGAGAGGGCAAAAAAGGTGGACATACAATTGTTCATTCAGCTGCTGAATTAGTTACATTCTGAAGTGAACTGAAGCCCTTTATTTTGATAAGACTCATTAACAAGTGGTTTTCTTGTGGCCACAAAGCGAACCTCTGATCTAACTGCATTGTATACTGCAGATATGCATTAATTTTCACTGGTAAACAGACTGTTAATTTTTTATGATCTGACTTCACTCATATCTTGTGATCTCCAATCATGGTCAGTCAAGATTTTTTAAAACTTTCTGTTTTTCTTGAAGTTGAACAGGTACAGTATCACCATTGCATATTTTAGTAATGCGTAGAAATGTTAATGTGATTTCCCCAGAGATGTTTTCCTTGCTTAATGCAACCCAATAATTTGATCCTTATACAACACAGTATCATTGTTTCTGTGGCCGTGGCACACATCTGGTAAAGCTGTTAATGAAATGAGAAGCTACTCACTGTATCAATTAGAGTTAAAAAATTGTTGCTAGCTGAAACACATTAATTACTACACTAATTATTGGGGCTGCTTGGTGGTGTAGTGGTTAGCACATCTGCCTCACAGCCAGAAAGTTGGGCATTTCTGTGTGGAGTTTGTTGTTCTCCTTGTGCTTGTGTAGGTTTCCTCCACATACTCCAGTCCAAAGACATGCACATTCGGCTAATCGGCTTTTCCAAATTCCCTCCAGGTGTGAGTGTGAATGGTTGTGTGTGCAGTGCCCGGTGATGGTCTGGTGATCTCTTCAGGGTGTACCAGTGTCGGCTGAGATTGGCTCCACAGTTATTCTATGATGAATAAACTGTCACAATATGATGAAGTCAATAGCATTCATGGACCATGATATTTGTGGATAACATTGTTATAGGTAGTGAAAGCAGGAAACACTGGAGAGAAGACGAATAAAAGTCAGCATTACGACGACAGAGTACATGTGTGTGAATGAGCGTGAGGATGACAGAAGACGAAGATGTAATGAAGGTAGATTCATTTAAATTGTTGTGGTCAACTATCCGAGGTAACATGGAGGGTCGTAGAGAAGTAAAGAGAAGAGTATAGGTGTTGTGGAATGAGTGGATAAAGAGTGGCTGCAGTGATGGGCGATTAAAGAGTATCTGAATAATGAGTGAAGGTTTTGGAGAAGGTACAGCTGACAAAAAGACAGGAGGTGAGGCTGGAGGAGAATACAGAGATTTTCTCTGGGAGTGACAAGAATGGAGAAAATTGGAATATGTGATTAATATTTTACAGCAGGAGTGTCAAACTCATTTTCACTGAGGGCCACATCACTAAAAGTACAGGTCATCAAGGCCCAAATAATCACTGAACATCTCTTAGGCATTTCTCCTCTTTTCCTTTATTCATTTGCATTTTCTGACAGCACCTAGTGCATGGATGATTGATTAGCTTTCATAGTAACAGTTAATGCAAAGAATGTACAATGATCATATTCCTTGAACTGCAACATAAAATTAGTTGGCGGGCTGGATTTGGCTCACAGACCTTGACACCTGCGTGTTAGAGGGGTAGCATAAGAAGGAGTGTTTCAAGATAATGTTTGTTCATGGGCAGAAGAAGCATGAATGTTTATGCTGGCAGAAGAATATTGATGCTGAAAGTGTCTGGTAGGGCACAATGAGGTAGAGGAGATTTATGGATGTGGCAAGGGAGGACATGCCTGCGATTGGTGCACAGGTGAAAGGGTGAAAGGTGAAAGGGATGCAGATGACAGATTGAGATGAAGAAGGATGATCCGCTGTTGAATCCCCCAGATGGGAGAAGCTGTTACTTAGGTAAATCCAATGTGCTTCTTGAACCATTCATATAAAATACAGGGATCCCTTGCTACTTTGCGCTTCAATTCCTGCGGCTTCAGTGCATCGCGATTTTTTTTTTTAAATATTCATCGAATTAAAAAAATTTTTAAATGCAAAAAAAAAAAAAAAAAAAACACAAAACAAAAAAACAACCACCCCCCAAACAAAACTACATGCATTTTTATGTCAGGTGCTCATCTGAGTGTGTGCATTTATAGCATTGAATATGTACTTATTGATATTATATACACACATACATGTAACATCAGATAGCGGAGGTTGATCTTACTTCGTGGAATTTGGTGGTCTTGGAGGGGGGGGGGGGTCTCGGTTCCAATTAACTGCTGAAAGTGAGGGATCCCTGTACAGTTTTTAATTTCAGTCAGTCAGTTATTTCTCCCGCTTGATCCAAGGTTGAAGGCAGCAGCCTAAACAATGATATACAGACGTTCTCCTCTACTACCACTTCCTCCATCGCCATCACCAAAGCGTTCCCGGACCGGTCGAGAAACCCTTCGGTGTTTTCAGAATCGACCCCGGGGTCTTTTCCTGATTGGACATTCCTGATTGGATTCACTACATCAGGGACGTGTTCAGTTGCCATTCTAATCATCTAATTCTTATATACTTATCACATCATGTGCACTAAAGTTTTGCTTTTTAAAACAACATTCCCTCTTCACATGAACCTTAGTGAATCTATGATATAATGCATTTTATCTGGTTAAAATTACTGTACTGTAAAAGCTCTGTACTGTTTGTCTGGGATCACATGGGTGGAGTTTAAAAATCTTCAAGCTCACCAGAAGTCCAATGAGTTTAAAGAACAGTTTTACACAACGTTGCATTGAATAAGTTTCACAAATTGTGAAATGAAGGGTGTATTGTGTGTGTGTGTGTGTGTGTGTGTGTGTGTGAGAGAGAGAGAGAGAGAGAGAGAGAGAGAGAGAGAGAGAGAGAGAGAATTGTGAACCAAAAAAAAAAAAAGCTGACAGTGTTAATATGGAACCAAAAAACGTGGAGCGCAACCTGGCATTCACTCAAACTCTGCACCTGCACCTTAACAAATGGAGCTCTCCTGTGTGCCTCTCTGGCTTTCTCTGACTCCCACTCTCATTTTTATTCAGCAGAATCTCTCTTCCGCCCTGCGTCCACACTCCGGGCGACACTTTTCTGGGCGTTTATTTATTCCCCCACCCCACCCCAACCCCCCATAGCATGCCGGATGTGCGTTAATTTGTGCCCACCCCTAGGGGAGTGAAACAATGAGGTGGACCTGTTTCGAATTGCACTGCCAAGTTTTGGATATGACACAGTGCGGTGCTGAAGACACCTGGTCCACCTGACAGGGATGTGGAAGACAACTTTCCCCTCCTCTTTCTGTCCCCTTGCTGTGTAGAGAAAACATCTGCTCATCAGCAACTCACAGCCTTCTTAATGTACAGAGCCAACCTAATAGTTAGCTTAAAACAAACATTACAGAGTCAGCTTCATTATGAAACATTAACTATAGTAGAGTGCTGCAGGATAAATTATGGTATTTTAGGGGACCACATATGAAGTATGTCCATGCATTAACACTTAAACTTCTGATACAACTCTCTCTCTCTCTCTCTCTCTCTCTCTCTCTCTCTCTCTCTCACACACACACACACACACATACACACACACGTGTGTATTTATATTTTATTTACGTCTTGTGCATTATTTTTGAATGTTTAATTGTTATTATGAGCATTAATAGCGTTGAATATGTATTTATTGATATTATATACACACATAATATAATGCAGCCATGAGGTGGGGGGGCACTAACCAGTGTCTCTCCCCCTCATGCCGGTCCCAAGCCCGGAGAAATGCAGAGGGTTGTGTCAGGAAGGGCATCCGACGTAAAACCAATGCCAATTATTGATGATGCAAATCAAAAGTATTACCTCCATACCGGATCGGTCGAGGCCCAGGTTAACAACGACCGCCATCAGTGCTGTCAATCAACAGGGTGCTGATGGAAATTGGACTACTGTTGGTCGAAGACGTCGAAGAAGGAGAGGTGGGAGGCGTGTCCGTAGGCAGAGAGAGAAGAGGAAAGGCATGAGTCTAGGACTGAGAGTGGGGACTTTGAATGTTGGAACTATGCACAGAAAAGGTAGAGAGCTGGTTGACATGATGCAGAGGAGGAAGGTGGACATACTGTGTGTTCAGGAGACCAGGTGGAAAGGTAGCAAAGTTAAAAGCTTAGGAGCAGGGTTTAAGCTGTTTTATCACGGTGTGGATGGGAAGAGAAATGGAGTCGGAGTCATCTTGAAGGAGGAGTTTGTCAGGAATGTTCTAAAAGTGAAAAGAGTGTCAGACAGAGTAATGAATCTCAAGTTAGAAATTGAAGGTGTAATGCTCAATGTTGTTAGTGCTTATGCCCCACAGGCAGGATGTGAGCTAGAAGAGAAGGAGAGATTCTGGAGTGACTTAGATGAAGTGATGCAGAGTACCACCAGAGGTGAAAGAGTGGTCATTGGTGCAGACTTCAATGGACATGTTGGTGCAGGCAACAGAGGGGACGAGGAAGTGATGGGCAGGTTTGGTATCCAGGACAGGAACGCAGAAGGACAGATGTTGATAGATTTTGCAAAAAGGATGGAAATGGCTATGGTGAATACTTTCTTTGAGAAGAAACAGGAGCATAGGGTGACTTATAAAAGCGGAGGTAGGCGCACACAGGTAGACTACATCTTGTGTAGGCGATGTAATTTGAAGGAAAGTCATCGTGGTTGAGAGTGTTGCCAAACAGCATAGGATGGTGGTGTGCAGGATGACTCTGATGGTGAGAAAGGTGAAAAAGGCAAAGGCAGAGCAGAAGACAAAGTGGTGGAAGCTGAAAAAGGAAGAGTGTCGTGTTGTCTTCAAGGAGGAGTTGAAACAGGCTTTGGGTGGCCAGGAAGTGCTTCCAAATGACTGGACAACCACAGCAAATGTGATCAGGGACACAGGTAGGAGAGTACTTGGTGTGTCCTCTGGAAGGAAAGTAGATAAGGAGACTTGGTGGTGGAATGAGGAAGTGCAGGAGTGTGTACAAAGGAAAAGGTTAGCCAAGAAGAAGTGGGACATTGAGAGGACCGAAGAGAGTAAACAGGAGTACAGGGAGACACAGCGTAAAGGCGAAAGTAGCAGTGGCTAAGGCCAAACAGAGGGCGATGATGACTTGTATGATAGGTTGGATAGTAAAGAGGGAGAAAATGATCTCTACAGGTTGGCACAGCAGAGAAATAGAGATGGGAAGGACGTGCAGCAAGTTAGATTGATAAAGGACAGAGAGGGAACTGTATTGACTAATGACAGAAGTGTGCTGGGAAGATGGAAAGAGTACTTTGAAGAGCTGATGAATGAGGAAAATGAGAGAGAAAAAAGAGTAGAAGAGGTAACCATTGAGGAGCAGGATGCAGCAAAGATCAGTAAGGGTGAAGTGAGAAGGGCATTGAAGAGGATTAAGAATGGAAAGGCAGTTGGTCCTGATGATATACCTGTGGAGGTATGGAAGTGTCTAGGAGAGGTAGCAGTAGATTTTCTGACAAGAACATTCAACAAGGTACTAGAGAGTGAGCAGATGCCGGAGGAGTGGAGGAGAAGTGTGCTGGTGCCCATTTTTAAGAACAAGGGAGACGTGCAGAGTTGCAGCAACTACAGAGGGATAAAGTTGATGAGCCATACGATGAAGTTATGGGAAAGAATAGTGGAAGCTAGACTAAGGGCAGAGGTCAGCATTTGTGAACAACAGTTTGGTTTCATGCCAAGAAAGAGCACCACAGATGCAGTGTTTGCCTTGAGGATGTTAATAGAGAAGTACAGAGAAGGTCAGAGGGAGCTACATTGTGCCTTTGTGGATCTGGAAAAAGCATATGACAGGGTGCCAAGAGAATAACTATGGTATTGCATGAGGAAGTCTGGAGTGGCAGAGAAGTATGTTAGAGTGGTGCAGGACATGTATGAGAGATGTAAGACAGTGGTGAGGTGTGCTGTCGGTGTGACCGACGAATTCAAGGTGGAGGTGGGACTGCATCAAGGGTCAGCTTTGAGCCCCTTCTTGTTTGCTATGGTGATGGACAGGCTGACAGACGAGGTGAGACAAGAATCTCCATGGACTATGATATTTGCAGATGACATCGTGATCTGTAGTGAGAGCAGAGAACAAGTGCAGGAAAATCTAGAGAGGTGGAGGTATGCCCTGGAAAGGAGAGGAATGAAGATTCGCCTCAGAAAATCAGAATACATGTGTGTGAATGAGAAGGACCCAGGAGGAACGGTGATGTTACAGGGAGCAGAGATAACGAAGGTGGAGGATTTTAAGTACTTAGGCTCAACAATCCAGAGCAATGGAGAGTGTGGAAAAGAGGTGAAGAAGCGTGTGCAGGCAGGCTGGAATGGTTGGAGAAAAGTATCCGTGTGATGTGCGATAGGAGAGTGTCAGCAAGAATGAAGGGAAAAGTGTACAAGATGGTGGTGAGGCCAGCGATGTTGTATGGCTTAGAAACAGTGGCGCTGAGGAAAAGGCAGGAGGCAGAGCTGGAGGTAGCGGAGATGAAAATGTTGAGGTTCTCCCTGGGAGTAACGAGGATGGATAGGATCAGAAATGAGTATATCAGAGGGACAGCCCACGTAAGATGTTTTGGAGACAAAGTCAGAGAGGCTAGATTGAGATGGTTTGGACATGTACAGAGGAGGGATAGTGAGTATATTGGCAGTAGGATGCTGAGGTTGGAACTACCAGGCAGAAGGCCTCGAGGAAGACCGAAGAAGAGATTTATGGATGTGGTGAAGGAAGACATGAAGGTCGTTGGAGTCAGAAAAGAAGATGCGGAGGACAGGGTGAGGTGGAGGCGGATGATTTGCTGTGGCGACCCCTGAAGGGAGCAGCCGAAAGTAAAAGAAGAAGAAGATATACACACATAATATATATATATACATACATATATATATATGTATAGTTGGCCCCCTTCTTGCAAAAACCCCTGAATACGAAAAATTCAGTATACGAAAAACATTTTCCTAAATTTTTGTCCTCTGCATATGAAACAAGTTCTTCTTACGAAAAGCGCCAAACGCGCCATTCAAACATTCAATCAGATAAACTTTATAAGGCTTCATATCCTTTCACATTGAACTTGGAGTGACGTCTCAAAGATGGAGCTGCCTTGAGGGCATCTTCGCAGAGTTCTCAGAGTCAAATTGTTTCTTTGTTCGTTTTAATTTGTTTTATTTGTTGTTTTGTTTGTTCATGTTTTGCACGATGCTCATCTATGACCGGTCGACTCTACTACAGCTATGAGCAGCTTCAGCTTCGGGCAACTAAGCACGCAACACGTCCTATCGTGAGTGAATATGCTATGGTAGCTCAATGCTAGCCACACCCCAGTTAACAATAACCCCAGGCGAAGAGGGTCTGAACGACAATTCCAGCACTTGGGATCAGAGGAGATGAAGGTGGTGTAGCCGGCTGGTGCAATCGCTTCGTCGGGTGTACTCTCCTCGAGCCATGTTTCACAGAAACACAGCATGGAGCAGTCCTGTAATCCCTCTGCGCTGCAATCGGAGCATGAAGCTCATCCATCTTGTTTTTCCAGGAACTGAACATTTTCAAGCAGTATGACCGGAAGTGCTAACCTTACACTTCTAACCAAGCTCTGGAGACTCTGAGAACGCCGCCTGGGCTTATTGTTAGCAGGGGTGTGGCTAGCATTGAGCTACCATAGCATATTAGCTCCGCGACGGTTCCCTCTTGGCAGCTCCATCTTGGAGACGTCACTCCAAGACGTCACTCCAAGTTCAATGAAAAGGACATGAAGCTTAATAAAGTTTATCCTTTAGGTATCATTTGTTAAACATGCTACAGAACACAAAATCTCATGCACAAACATTCTAAACATTAAATTAGGTACTGTACTGGAATAATAATTGAAAAAGACTTTAATGCAACAGTTCAGAGGAAACTGTCGTTTCTTCAGGAGAAAGTCTTATTTCTTCAGAAGAGACATCCAACGTTTTCTATCGCTTCGCTAGAGAAGATGCACAGTGTTTGTGTGGCATCATAGAGCTTAACAGGTAATTAAAACACACACAAAAAAGAGGCTCATTGACAACTTGTGCGCGAATGAGGAAAAAGGGGCATTACATCATCTCAACCAATCAGCAGGAAGGAGGACAGCCATTGGCTGAATTTGAGTGACGTGTCAGTTGCTTGGCGGTCCGCGAATACTCAAACCGTGAGTGCAAAACTGCGAATAGTCAAGGGCTTACTATATATATATATATATATATATATACACACTAGTACATACATTCGCACACATTCCTATTTCATAATTATGAAGGAATTCCGTCGAAACGGCATTAGGTTTTAGATGTAAATAGTTGGGCTTCGTGCTGAATAGTTCTGCTTAGAGGTCACGCCGATAGCAAGTCGTCTTGAAGTGGTCTTGAAGTGGAATCGCGCCTAAAAGGAAACATTTTCAGAGTACGGATATGTTATGTTTAAACCCAGTTTCTGCACTTGCTATTTGTTCAATTGTATGCTTTGCACTCTACCACTTTCCTGGTGACACAGCTCAGTACTGACCAATAATGTGTTATCCTCAAGTCTACGCAGCCCAGCCAATCAGACAAAACAATGAATCTGTATCACTACCAGGGTTGGAACAGCCAATGCAGAAGGCAACATGTTGCTGTGCACACATAGTAGTAATAGTAGTGTGGCAGTATCCACACATACTCGACAAGAAATAAGGACTGACGTTGCCTGATATAACCAATAATGTCATATGTGATTGTTTTAAAGAGCTATTCATACAAATATCGTTTCACTCCACTGGTAACATTTTAATAAGTGCCCACCCACTCCAATTTTTTAAGCGCCCTGGGAGCTTATCATGTCGAATACAGTATATATATATATATATATATATATATATATATATATATATATAATGCAGCCATGAGGGGGGACACAAACAAGTGCCTGCCCTCACGCCAGTCCCAAGCCCGGATAAATGCAGAGGGTTGCGTCGGGAAGGGCAGCCGGTGTAAAACTTTTGCCGGAATACAAAATGCAAACCGTAAAGACAAATTTCATACCGGATGAGTCGAGGCCCGGGTTAACAACAACCGCCATCAGTGCTGTTAACCAACAGGGTGCTGGTGGAAATTGGACTACTGATGGTCAAAGACGTCGAAGAAGGAGAGGCGGGAGGCGTGTTCGTAGGTAGAGATAGAAGAGGAAAAGCATGAGTTTAGGACTGAGAGTAGGGACTTTGAATGTTGGAACTATGACAGAAAAAGGTAGAGAGCTGGCTGACATGATGCAGAGGAGGAAGGTGGACATACTGTGTGTTCAGGAGACCAGGTGGAAAGGTAGCAAGGATAGAAGCTTAGGAGCAGGTTTTAAGCTGTTTTTTCATGGTGTGGATGTGAAGAGAAATGGAGGAGGAGTCATCTTGAAGGAGGGGTTTGGTCAGGAATGTTCTAGAAGTGAAACGAGTGTCAGACAGAGTGATGAGTCTCAAGTTTGAAATTGAAGGCGTGTTGTTAATGCTTATGCACTACAGGCAGGATGTAAGCTAGAAGAGAAGGAGACATTCTGGAGTAAGTTAGATGAAGTGATGCAGAGTACCCCAGAGGTGAAAGAGTGGTCATTGTTGCAGACTTCAGTGGACATGTTGGTGCAGGCAATAGAGGGGATGAGGAAGTGATGAGCAGGTTTGGTATCCAGGACAGGAACACAGAAGGACAGATGTTGATCTATTTTGCAAAAAGGATGGAAATAGCTAGGGTGAATACTTTCTTCCAGAAGAGACAGGAGCATATGGTGACTTATAAAAGTGGGGGTAGGAGCACACAGGTAGACTACATCTTGTGTAGACGATGCAATTTGAAGGAAGTCAGTGACTGCAAAGTAGTAGTGGGTGAGAGTGTTGCCAAGCAGCATTGTATGGTGGTGTGCAGGATGATGCTGATGGTGAGAAAGGTGAAAAAGGCAAAGGCAGAGCAGAAGACAAAGTGGTGGAAGCTGAAAAAGGAAGAGTATCATGCTGTCTTCAAGGAGGAGTTGAAACAGGCTTTGGGTGGTCAGGAAGTGCTTTCAAATGACTGTACAACCACAAGAATTGTGATCAGGGAGACAGGTAGGGGAGCACTTGGTGTGTCCTCTGGAAGGAAAGTAGATAAGGGGACTTGGTGGTGGAATGAGGAAAGGATGTGCAGCAAGTTAGAGTGATTAAGGAAAGAGAGGGAAATGTATTGACTGATGACAGAAGTGTGCTGGGAAGATGGAAAGAATACTTTGAAGAGCTGATCAATGAGGAAAATGAGAGAGAAGTAAGAGTAGAAGAGGTGACCATTGAGGATCAGGAAGTAGCAAAGATTAGTAAGGGTGAAGTGAGGATGAAGAGTGTAAAGGCAGTTGGTCCTGATGATATACCTGTGGAGGTATGGAAGTGTCTAGGTGAGCTAGCAGTAGATTTTCTGACAACATTCAACAAGGTCTTAGAGAGTGAACAGATCCCGGAGGAATGGAGGAGAAGTGTGCTGGTGCCCATTTTGAAGAACAAGGGAGACGTGCAGAGTTGTGGCAACTACAGAGGGATAAAGTTAATGAGCCATACAATGAAGTTATGAGAAAGAATAGTGGAAGCTAGACTAAGGGCAGAGGTCAGCATCTGTGAACAACAGTTTGGCTTCATGCCAAGAAAGAGCACCACAGATGCAGTGTTTGCCTTGAGGATGTTAATAGAGAAGTACAGAGAAGGTCAGCGGGAGCTGCGTTGTGCCTTTGTGGATCTGGAGAAAGCATATGACAGGGTGCCGAGAGAGGAACTGTGTTATTTCATGAGGAAGTCTGGAGTGGCAGAGAAGTATGTTAGAGTGGTGCAGGACATGTATGAGAGATGTAAGACAATGGCAAGGTGTTCTGTCGACGTGACTGAAGAATTCAAGGTGAAGGTGGGACTGCATCAAGGATCAATTGATGAAATTGATGAGTCTCGAGTTAGAAATTGAAGGCGTGATGTTCAATGCTGTGAGTGCTTATGCCCCACAGGCAGGATGTGAGCTAGAAGAGAAGGAGAGATTGTGGAGTGAGTTAGATGAAGTGATGCAGAGTACCCCCAGAGGTGAAAGAGTGGTCATTAGTGCAGACTTCAACGGACATGTTGGTGCAGGCAACAGAGGGGACGAGGAAGTGATGGGCAGGTTTGGTATCCAAGACAGGAACACAGAAGGACAGATGTTGGTAGATTTTGCAAAAAGGATGGAAATGGCTGTGGTGAATACTATCTTCCAGAAGAGAGAGGAGCATAGTTTGAATTATAAAATTGGGGGTAGGAGCACACAGGTAGACTACATCTTGTGTAGACGATGCAATTTGAAGGAAGTCAGTGACTGCAAAGTAGTAGTGGGTGAGAGTGTTGCCAAGCAGCATTGTATGGTGGTGTGCAGGATGACGCTGATGGCAAGAAAGGTGAAGAACGCAAAGGCAGAGCAGAAGACAAAGTGGTGGAAGCTGAAAAAGGAGGAGTGTCGTGTTGTCTTCAAGGAGGAGTTGAAACAGGTTTTTGGTGGTCAGGAAGTGCTTCCAGATGGTTGGACAACTACAGCTAATGTGATCAGGGAGACAGGTAGGAGAGTACTTGGCGTGTACCCTGGAAGGACAGTAGATAAGGAGACTTGGTGGTGGAATGAGGAAGTGCAGGAGTGTGTACAGAGGAAAAGGTTAGCCAAGAAGAAGTGGGACATTGAGAGGACCGAAGAGAGTAAACAGGAGTACAGGGAGACACAGCGTAAGGCGAAAGTAGCAGTGGCTAAGGCCAAACGGAGGGCATATAATGACTTGTATGATAGGTTGGATAGTAAAGAGGGAGAAAATGATCTCTACAGGTTGGCACAGCAGAGAAATAGAGATGGGAAGGACGTGCAGCAAGTTAGATTGATAAAGGACAGAGAGGGAACTGTATTGACTAATGACAGAAGTGTGCTGGGAAGATGGAAAGAGTACTTTGAAGAGCTGATGAATGAGGAAAATGAGAGAGAAAAAAGAGTAGAAGAGGTAACCATTGAGGAGCAGGATGCAGCAAAGATCAGTAAGGGTGAAGTGAGGATGAAGAGTGGAAAGGCAGTTGGTCCTGATGATATACCGGTGGAGGTATGGAAGTGTCTAGGAGAGGTAGCAGTAAATTTTCTGACAAAAACATTCAACAAGGTCTTAGAGAGTGAGAGGATGCCGGGAGGAATGGAGGAGAAGTGTGCTTGCGCCCATTTTTAAGAACAAGGGAGATGTGCAGAGTTGTGGCAACTACAGAGGGATAAAGTTGATGAGCCATACGAAGAAGTATGGGAAAAAATAGTGGAAGCTAGACTAAGGGCAGAGGTCAGCATTTGTGAACAACAGTTTGGTTTCATGCCAAGAAAGAGCACCACAGATGCAGTGTTTGCCTTGAGGATGTTAATAGAGAAGTACAGAGAAGGTCAGAAGGAGCTGCATTGTGCCTTTGTGGATCTGGAGAAAGCATATGACAGGGTGTCGAGAGACGAACTGTGGTATTGCATGAGGAAGTCTGGAGTGGCAGAGAAGTATGTTATAGTGGTGCAGGACATGTATGAGAGATGTAAAACAGTGGTGAGGTGTGCTGTCGGTGTGACAGAAGAGTTCAAGGTGGAGGTGGAACTGCATCAAGGGTCAGCTCTGAGCCCCTTCTTGTTTGCTATGGTGAAGGACAGGCTGACAGATGAGGTTAGACAAGAATCTCCATGGACTATGATGTTTGCAGATGACATTGTGACCTATAGTGAGAGCAGAGAACAAGTGCAGGAAAATCTAGAGAGGTGGAGGTATGCCCTGGAAAGGAGAGGAATGAAGGTTAGCTTCAGTAAAACAGAATACATGTGTGTGAACTACAAGGACCCAAGAGGAACAGTGCGCTTACACGGAGCAGAGATAAAGGTGGAGGATTTTAAGTACTTAAGCGCAACAATCCAGAGCAATGGAGAGTGTGGGAAAGAGGTGAAGAAGCGTGTGCAGGCAGGTTGGAATGGTTGGAGAAAAGTATCTGGTGTGATGTGCGATAGGAAGGTATCGGCAAGAATGAAAGGAAATGTGTACAAGATGGTGATGAGGCCAGCGATGTTGTATGGTTTACAAACAGTGGCCCTGGGGAAAAGACAGGAGGCAGAGCTGGAGGTAGCAGAGATGAAAATGTTGAGGTTCTCTTTGGGAGTAACTAGGATGGATAAGATCAGGAATGAGTACATCAGAGGGACAGCACATGTTAGAGGTTTTGGAGAAAAGTCAGAGAGGCTAGATTGAGATGGTTTGGACATTTACATAGGAGGGATAGTGAGTATATTGGTAGTAGGATGCTGAGGTTGGAACTACCAGGCAGAAGGTCTAGAGGAAGACCAAAGAGAAGATTTATGGATGTGGTGAAGGAGGACATGAAGGTTGTTGGAGGCGGATGGTTTGCTGTGGCAACCCCTGAAGGGAAAAGCCGAAAGGAAAAGAAGAAGATTTATAATGTATTAATATATATATATATATATATATATATATATATATATAAAATGAGTTAAACATTGGAATGCTTCGCTACAATCAGAGTCTGATGGAACTACTCTTTGAGCCTTCTGATGATTGTTTCTCCTAAATGGAATTCCATGCAGCTTGAAACTGTGACATAGTTGTGAGAATTCAATGAAGAAGCAGGCTAACTCACTTATCGTGTGCGTCCCTCTGTGTCATCAGCAGGTATCTCAGGATCATCAGTGTTGCACCCCTTAACACTTCACCTGAGTGGGGCAGTGAAGGCCAGTTGTGAAAAACCTAGCCGTCACTCACAGAAGGAAGCCAGTTGTTGCTTAGCTTCAACCACAGCCAGCTGGAACAACTCAGCTACTGCGCCAATCTCCTTGATAGCTTGCTTCACCTGATTTGGCTAATTTATGCAGGAAATAACTTACTAATAAAGATGGGAAACCTCTACATTGACCTACACAGGGAAAAGAACTGTGTGCTATCTTTCTGACTGTGTGTCATCAATCAAATCTTTGTATTTCTCTTGCTTTAGTTGATGGGCAATATCAAGTCTGTCTTCCCAGGGAACTGTTAGCTCAATTATGAAGATATACTTGGAGCTTTTTTACAGAAGAATGGCATCTGGTCACAGTGATGTTGTTGCCATCTCTTCTGGGAAAAGCAACCTTCTCCCAAGGTCGACCTGCATCGCCCAGTGTCATGCCCCTTGAAGGATTGAGTGGATCTAAAAAAGCTTTGCAGACCCTTTTTGGTAAGGGGTTTCCTTCTTGAACAAAACTCACAAATTGTGATGGTAATGTCACTTTTGTTTGCCTTCATTCTTTCCAGGTCTATTCGCTTGGCTATCTCTGTCAGAACCTTTGAGACTAGGTGGAACCCCTAGCCATTTTCCAAAAACTTGCTGCAGAGTCTTTCCATGGCCTCCACTGCAGACATGGGAATGTCATCTCGCAAGAAGTGCCACTGCAGTCTTGGTATAATGCCGTACTGGAAGCACTACACCTTGAACCTTCCCTGCAATTGACCGTTGTCTATCGCATGAAGCCAATTCTTTAGTTGTTGTTTGACCGCCTTGATGTTGTTGGTGTCTTTCATGAAGCTATCATAATTTTTACCAAGGCATTTGATCTGCGCATCCTGTATAGTTCGGATCTTTTTACCTTGAAGGTGTTCTTAGACAGCCCTCCTTTATGTATGCTTCTACAAGCTTCTTGATTTTGAGAGCTTGAATTCCATTCTCGCCCAATTGGATTCTCTTTCTAGCCCTCTTAATATCCACCTTGTCCATGCGAATGATGAGGTTGTAATTGTGATGTCATCCATGAATGCTCGACATGGTGGATGTCTTGTACCATCTTCGGCCAAGGGACTTCTGCCTTCTTTTCCACCAGCTTTAAGAATTAAGTTCATGGCGGCTACGAAGAGGATGACTGGCATTGTGCATCCTGCTATGATACCTTTCTCCAGCCTCTGCCAACTGGTGGTAAAATCTCCAACAGTGAAACGCATCTGGAGATGATCCATGTAGTGCATCACTAGTTCAACAAGATCTTGTGGTATGAGATAATGTTGTAGAGCTGCTCGAATAAGCTTATGTGGTACGCTTGGGTAGGCTTTGGCGATATTTAACTATACCACTGTAAGGGCCTTCTTGTGTCTCTTTGCTTCTTTGATCAGCTGCCTGATTGCTGTGGTGTGCTCAAGGCATCCTGAATGGCCTGGGATTCCTCCTTTTTGCACTCTTGGGTCCACAAATTCATTTGATAGCAGGTAAGATATCATTCTCTCATCATATTCATCTGATGGAACTACTCTTTGGGCCTTCTGCTGATTGTTTCTCCTAAATGGAATTCCAAGCAGCTTGAAACTGTGACATAGTTGTGAGAATCCAATGAAGAATATATATACGTATATATATATATATATATATATATATATATATATATATATATATATATATATATATATATATATATATATATATATATATATACCTGTACTCTTCCTCTTTCCATCATCTGAGCCGAACAATGACTCAGATGCTCTGAATTCGACTTCTGATTCTTTGAACCATGAACTGATTCATGAGAGATGACTCGTCTGCCACATCCTTTCTAAAGAGACGTATTAGGTTGAAAATACATGTACACTAGTCCTCCTCCTCCTCCTCCTCCTCCTCCATATATTAATGTTGAAAGAAAGGTAAAAAGATTGCAAAGAAAATTTTGACACAAACTTGTCGAAAGGTCCAGTATACTGTGCATACTAATAGTAATACATGTCAGGTCAGGTTTTGCTCTGCTACTGGTAACATGTAAGCCGGTACAACCTGTTGCATGGTCGAGTGCACGGCGACTAAACCAGCTCCCTCACCAGGGTCCAAATTTGGTGAGGAGGGTGGCTAGCAACCTACTAGCAATAAAAACAAGACCTATCAAAGGGTGGATGAACTCTTTACTTTAGCTAGAGATGGTGTCTCAATAAAAATACCCTGCAGAAAGAACTTTGGGCATGTACTGCAGATTTTTTGCCCTTCGTATTCAGCCATGACAAGCTGATATGGCTACCACCTACGCCAGAATTCTGGCACGGCACCCAGATTGATTGATTGAATAGTAATACATGTACAGACCCTACTTACGTCCAAACCATCTTACAACCTATTGTTTAGAACCAAATGCGGTCATAAGTAGGACACTACCTGTACTGTATGGGAACCACAGTGGTGTGGTGGTTAGCATTATTTTTATTATTATTATTATTATTATTATTATTATTAGTCTAGCCAGAAAAAAAAGATTATAAAACAGCCACAGATCATAAAACCGTTTAAAGGAGCTTAGCAGAAGGCTACATGCACTTTGGGATGCATTCTGGCAGTAATGACTCATTTCACCTCAAACACCTGGAGCAAACTGAGTCACCTCACATAACAATTCTCTCACCTCTGCTAGAACTATAAAGAAAGAACCCTCTGCAAGTTGAATCTTCCATCACGTCTGACATATTGAAATATGGAAAGTTGCTGGTGTAGCGCTCATGGGCAAAGCCAGTGACATACGGATGCAGGCATGAACACACACAGACAAACACACACACACACACACACACACACACACACACACACACACAACTTGGTCAGCACAGATGAGTTGTGGGAAAACAAGCAGCTGCAGGAGGAAGAATGGGCCATAAGGCTCGACCGCTTGCCAAATTTCATCATCTATTATGGATCGCCTGAGAAGCTCGCTCCACTGCGTGCTGGGCCGTACTTCTGAAACGCATGCAACTGCAAATCAATGCTCAACAGCAAGATGCTGGCAGCTGAAGTTTGAGTAGGTTTATGTAGGATTAAACAGAAATAAGAGTGATTCTTTCTCTTTAAGTCAACCTGCCATATGGTTTTAGAAACGCAATAACATGCAGTAAATGGGACATTTTTATTTTACTGTTATTGTTATTCTATTTATGCTGGAAGTCACACCACTACTCAGAACTCTGTCATCTATTAGGCTTGTTACTTTCGCTAACAAGAACGAGCATTCAATCCCTCACAAAGATCGTGGAATCTTAAAATCCATTTGGAGGATGTTCACCCTGGTATTTTTTCTTATTAATAAATAAACAAATCACAATGGGGCAGTGGTGGTCTAGTGGATAGGGCACAGGCTCGCTGATCCTAAGGTTGGGGGTTCGAATCCCCACAGGGTTGTCACTGTCTCCCCAGTGCAGCTAACTGGGTTATCAAAGGCGGGCCATGTCTCTCACTGTCTATGGTGAGAGGTTCATGTAAAAAAAAACATTGCTGACTTTCGTAAAAAGTAAGCTGCAAAGCCGTCAGCATGTTTCTGTCCCTTGCTAAAGGGTTGTGACAGGAATTGCATCCGACATAAAAACCTATGCCAAATCAAATGTGCGAATGAGACGATTCGCTATGGAGACTCCTGAGAAAGGGAAAAAGCCGAAAGGAAAAGAAGAAGATTAAATAAACAAATCACATATATGACGTACAGTAAACCCTTGCCCATTCACAGTTCAGTGCTCGCGGCCCTGCATACTTGCGGACTAGCTGTAAACCCGGAAGTCACTGGCACGTGATTCAAATTTAGCCAATGGCTAAGCGCTTTTGCTTCTCCCTCTAGCTGATTGGTTGCAGATGATGTGTACATCTCTTTTTTTTTTTCTCCTTCGCGCAAATGTCATCAACGTGATTGCTTGAAATGTGAATTCACGTTTTTTTTTTTGTGTGTGTTTTTAATGATTATTTAAGCTCCATGATGCCACTCAAACACCCGGCATCTTCTCTCGTTTCTGGTAAGGAGCTAAAACGCTTTATTTATTCATAAATATTACCACAGTACAAATTTTAAAAAGTTTTTACTGAATCATTATGACATTTTACTGCATTATTAACTTTATTAAGACTGGCTATAGAATGTGTTTAACAAGCATATTTTAGGGCATGTCATACCATACATAGGGTTTTAAAACCACATCAATAATTTTTGGATTTTCGGGAGCGAATAACAGGGGGTTACTGGACACTTAAAACAATTTTTATTTAATAGCTGAAGATTTTAACTTTGTGAGACATACCTGAAATTCTCACTCAACATTCATTTACTGAACTGCTTACTTCTATTTGGGCCATGGGGAGACAGGTACACCCTGAACAGTTTAGCAAAGCCATCATAGAGCAACTCATACACAATCATTCACACTCACACCCAGAGGCAATTTTGAACAGCCAATGAGCCTAATGTGCATGTACATGTATTTGGACTATGGGAGAAACTGGAGTACCCAGATGAAACCCACATATACACACAGACAGCATGAAAACTCCACACAGAAATGCATGCTGAGCCCTACACCGTCTGCCCAAACATCAAACAACAACAAAAAAACCCTTCAATCATTTTAATTAATAGCATTTTTAATTTGGAGATTCATTGAATAATTATTTTTAAAAATGGTCTTATCATTAATTTTCTGAACCACTCAATCATAATTAGGGTCAGGGGAGACTGGTGCCCATTTCAGCCGACTCTGGGCAAGGGAGGGCTACACACTGGACAGCTCACCAGGCCATCGTAGGGCTAACACTCACACAACCACTTAGGGGCGATTTGGAGCAGCCAGTTAACTTAATTTGCATGATTTTGTACTGTGAGAGGAAACCAGAGTACCAGGGACAACATGTAAACTCCACACAGAAACACCTAAGCTGGGAATCGAACCCAGGACTGTCGTGCTGTGAGACAGACGTGCTAAGAACTACGCCATCATGCTGTCCACACCACAAACAAAAGAAACTGTTTGCTGCGTATGACATTGAGGTAATCCTCCTTTTCTGAAAAAACATTTCAACACTGTTTGCCTCATCCTGTAAAATAAATACATCTTCAGCAAACACAATTTCTATCAATGCAATAAAAATTGGCTAAAATTCCAGTGTACGCCTCTGCACTGACAGTTGAGAAGGTAAGTGTCCATGTCTCTCCCTCCTTTGAGTGCTCGAGTTGGCTGGCCTCCCTGTCACAGTAATCACTAGCCACTCTTGGGTGTGCGTGGGCTCATTCGTAAAAAGGGGTGGACATCACTTCCAGTGTGTTCGGTCACTCCTGTGTGTGCATGCACAGCAGTTCATAAAGATTTTGATTGAACTGTCATGTGTTACCGAAGGGGCATGCGCATGCTTTCACCTCTCCTTGGTTGGTGCTTGCTTGTGATAGGGAGACAATACTTGACAGGTGGGAATTGAGTACAGTAGGCCCTTGACTATTCACGGTTTTGTACCCACGGTTTGAGTATTCACTGAATGCCGAGCAACCGGCATGTGATTCAAATTCAGCCAATGGCTGTCCTCCTTTCTCCTGATTGGTTGAGCTGATGTCCCGCCCCTTTTTTCTCATTCGCGCAGAAGTTGTCAATGAGCCTTTTTTGTGTGTGTGTTTTTTAATTACCAGTTAAGCTCTATGATACTACTCAAACTCTGTGCGTCTTCTCTGGCTAAGCGATAGAAAACGCTGGATGTCTCTTCTGAAGAAATAAGACCTTCTCCTGAGAAACAACGGTTTTCTCTGAACTGTCATTTTAAAATCTTTTTCAATTATTATTCCAGTACAGTACCTAAGTTCATGTTTATGCGTGAGATTTTATGTTCTGTAGCATGTTTAACAAACGATACCAAAAGGATAAACTTTATTACAGTACTCTTCATGTCCTTTTACAGTGAAGTTGGAGTGACGTCTCCAAGATGGCGCTGCCCAGAGGGCGACGTCGCGGAGTTCTCAGAGTCAAATTGTTTCTTTGTTCGTTTTAAATGTTTTATTTGTTGTTTTGTTTGTTCATGTTTTGCACTATGCTCGTCTATGACTGGTCGACTCTACTACAGCTATAAGATCGGAGTATCTTCGGGCGTGTATAACTAAGCAGAGCTAACATGCTATTAGCAGAGCTAACATGCTATTAGCAGAGCTCACTTGCTATGGTTTGTTTTAATTTGTTTTATTTGTTGTTTTGCACTATGCTCATCTACGACCGGTCGACTCTACTACAGCTATAAGATCAGAGTATCTTCGGGCGTGTATAACTAAGCAGAGCTAAAATGCTATTAGCAGAGCTAATATGTTATGGTAGGCAGCGAGCCGCATCCCAGCTAACGAAGAAATCCAGGCGGGAAGGGGCCGAACGACGACTCTGGCGCTTGGGATTGCAGGGGATGAAGGGCATGTAGCCGGTTGGTATAATCGCCTTATCGGGTGTACTCTCCTCGAGCCATGTTTCACAGAAACACAGTCCTGTAGATCCCTCTGCGCTGCAATCTGAGCATGAAACTCGTCCGTCTTGTTTCGCTGGGACTGAACATTTTAAAGCAGTATGGCCGGAAGTGTTAACCAAGCGCTGGAGAATCTGAGAACTCCACCTGGGCTTAATGATAGCATAACGTAGCATAGCATAGCAGCTCAAGATAGAAGTTGTTGCGTGCTTAGTTGCCCGAAGCTGAAGCTGCTCATAGCTGTAGTGGGGTCGACCGATCATAGACGAGCATAGTGCAAAACATGAACAAACAAATAAAACAAATTAAAACGAACAAAGAAACAATTTGACTCTGAGAACTCGGCGACGTTGCCCTCTAGGCAGCGCCATCTTGGACACGTCACTCCAAGACGTCACTCCAAGTTCATTGTAAAAGGACATGAAGCGTAATAAAGTTTATCCTTTTGGTATCGTTTGTTAAACATGCTACAGAACATAAAATCTCACCACAAACATTCTCAGAATTAACTGAGGTACTGTATTGGAATAATAATTGAAAAAGGCTTTAAAACGAGTGCTTTACAACAGTATATGCTGTATAATGTTTATATATTTTATTACTAAATATCACAGTACAAAATTGAAAAGTTTTTCTTAATCATGACTACATTTTACTACATTAATACTGTATACTGTTTTAATGAGTAAGACTGTCTCTGAGTATTTTACTGCCGGCTGCTCATTCGCGCATGTGACGTCATACATGGGGTTTTACTTCCGTGTACAGAACTCGCGGATTATCTCGATTCGCAGGAAGGCCCGGAACCGTACCCCCGCGAATGTCAAGGACCTACTGTACAACTAAACAAAAGAGAAAAAAAGCTTGATTTCTTCAGTCAGAGTCACTTTTTGTTTAATTTGAACAATATCTGACATCTCAGCATCAACTCCTTGGCCAGTGGAGAATCATGATGTTATGGTTTCTAATTATGCGCCTGCATACCCAATGCAATGCAGCACATATCACAATTCACCTCAAATTGATTCTCTTTATTTATTTTTTACTATATACCTTTGCACGGCAGGGTGACGTAGTGGTTAGCCTGTCCGCCTCACAGCAAGAAGGTCCTGATTCCCAGTTCAGGTGTTTCCGTGTGGCGTTTGCATGTTCTCCCCCTGCTTGTGTGGGCTTCCTCCGGGTACTCTGGTTAACCCCCACAGTCCAAAAACATACACAGTAAGTTAATAGTCTGTTCCAAATTGCCCGTAGGTGTGAGTGAGAGTACGAATGGTTTTCTGAGTGTTGGTGAGTGTTGGCCCTGTGATGGCCTGGCAAGCTGTCCATGCTGTACCCAACCCTCACCTGGAGTCAGCTGAGATGGGAATCAGCCTCCCCACAACCCTAATTAAGATTAAGAAGTTCAGAAAATGAATGCATATATACTGTCGCGCTTAATGCAGCCCGAATGGCAAAGTGCATCCATGTAATGTATGCATCAAAACATGTATCTCAGCGTTGCGCAGTGTGTTATTACTCTTATTGGCATTTTTGTTACCATGGCAATACAATTAGTCAAAAACCATGCCAAAGATCTATGGAGATGCACTCCACATACATTTTCAGTTGAAAATGCAGTGTAACTGTTAATAATTGCCTGATTAATCACTATGGAAATGACCAGCTGTGTATGTGTATGTATACACACACCTGCTGCTCATTGACACACAAAAACGAAACACACATTGTCTGTTTGTTTAGCTCCAGACAGTCAGATGACCGTAAGAAACAAAGGCTTTAAGTTCTCCATCTCATACCTGGTATGGTGATTCAGCTTGATGCTGATTCATGACCTTTGTCCAACACGGTTTTCATATGACAGCCATCTTGAATCTTGCAGGCACCATTCAACAGGACATTGGACCTTTTTTCAATGTAATTTTCATCAAAGCTTTAATTGTATTTCTGCACTGATGTTTCTAGTTTTTCTTGATCTACGTCTATAATTTCTTTTTGTAACCTTCCCATTTAAAAAAAAAATTAAAAATGCGTTCAAGTTTAATTCGATTCAAATCAGTTTTATTTGTATGGCGCTTTTTACAATTGCCATTGTTGCAAAGCAGCTGTACACAGGAAAACAGTAAAAGTAGGGGCTTACAAGATATAAAAGAATTTAAACATTTCCTATTACCCCTACATATCCCTAATGAGCGTCGCCCATGGCGGTGGTGGCAATGAAAAACTCTCTCAGTAGTTACGAGGAAGAAACCTTGAGAGGAACCAGGTGCGAAAGGAAAACCCATCCTCATTTGGGTGAAACCATAAGCATATAAACATATAAGAGGAATTTAGACACAACTGTCTGGTAACCACGAACATCTTTTATCACAATAAAGCTTAGATTTTCTTTTTACAAGAGATTTAAAATTCTTTCCATTGTTGAAGCTCTATTTTCTGGGGCAGTGATTTCTTTTATCAGCAAATTCACACAGATTGTTAAGTCTTATGAGCATTGAGAAGTTTGTAGCTACAGACTAATGGTGCTAGTGTTATTAAATGGTTGCTTTTTTAATCAATATTAAATATTTTTAAATGATTAAATTCTTTTTTTTTTTTTAACTTTCAGTGATTCCATATTTTTTATTAAATAATCTGTTTAAAAAGGTATGCAATTACTTAAAACTATTTATTTATTATATATTTATTTATTTTTATATATCATACATAAATGACATATTGTATGGTATGAATATTAGAAATAATATTATAAATTATATTCTTTATATTATATATTATTTTTTCAAGGTATGTTCCACTAAGACCCCTGGGCAAGGTTTTAACCACAAGTGTGCCTCTGTTCACCCAGCAGTATAAATGGGCATCAATAAAAATATACTGGGAAGGTAACCGGTGATGGGCTCGCGTCCCATCCAGAAGGAGTTGAACTTGACGCTATGGAAACCGGGGATAAGCACCGGCCTGATGAGCCACTATGGCTCAGGTGTATAAAGCATGGACTTTTACATGTGAATTAAGTGCAACGTTTCACAATACAATGATAACCCCCTGTGGTTTTTAATCATTCATGAACAAGCTTGTAATAAAAATGGCACATTTTTATGTGCAATTGCGTATACACTGTCTGCAAACGTTTATTATATTTTGGTTTAATTTCCCTTTAAGTTGTCATCCTCCTAACAGAAAATCAAATGTAGAGAAAAGATGTAAATTTGTGCGAATTGAAATGAATTAAACTTGTACAGTGTATACATTTTCATATGTATTAGTTGTTTTACAATATCACACTTGATTTGGTACTATAGATTGAGAATGTGTTTGGACGTATTGCAAACAATAAACAATAAGGTTTTTTTGAGAAAATGGATAAATGGGGCCATTTTTGACACATTGCCGTTTCAAAGCTATTAAAATTAGATATAAATTTTCATGTATTTACTGATTAATTCACTGATGATTTACTGAATATTTTCTGTTTTGCATCCAAAGACACCCAAAGGCAGGCTATACCATTGTCTATAGCTTTTGATTGAAATCTCAATTTTTTTTTTTTAACAAATATTCTAAAGTCATCAAAATGTGTATGATATAGAAAACATGCACATATTGTTCAGGAGGAGAGGAAGGAAAGCCTTCTAAAGTTTCCTATTACAATGAAAACAGCCTGTCTGAATTTTTATTCATTAATTTTCTGAACCACTTAATCCTAATTAGGGTCATGGGGAGGCTGGCGCCCATCTCAACCAACTTCGCGTGAGGGCAGAGTACACCCTGGATGGTTCACCAGGCCATCGCAGGGTGGAAACACGCTGACGGCTTTTGTAGCTCCTCTTGTCGAAATTCAGCAATGGTTCTTTTACATGAACCTCACATGAGAGACATGGCCAGCCTCATGAGAGAGCAGTGGCAACCTGTTACGACTGGGGCTTGAACCCTCAACCTTGGGATCAGTGATCTAGCACCTTTACCACCAGGCCACCACTGCCGATCCCTGTTTCAAATTAGCAATTTGCGTGTGTAAAATCAGAAGAATTAGAGCTAGACATGTCAGTTCCAATCAAGGCACGGTAATGTCAATCATAACAAATCAGACATGAACTAATGCACTTTTGAATAAAATAAAACTGGGCACATCTGATTTACATAATTCAGACAGGTGTCCACTCATAGACATGAAAGCATGGTATATATCCCAGTAGGTAAGGTAAGGTAAGTCTGTTGGGTTTTTACACCTGAGCCTCGTGGCTCATCAGGCCAGTACCTATCCCTGGTTTCCATAGCGTGAAGCAACCAGGAGTTCAACTCCCCCTGGATGGGACTCTAGTCCATCGCAGGTTACCTTCCCAGTATATTTTACTGGTACCCATTTATACTGCTGGGTGAACAGAGGCACACTTGTGGTTGAGACCTTGCCCAGGGGTCTGAGCACAGTGAGGGTCTCAGTGGGATTTGAACTCACAACCTCCTGATCATGAGCACAGCACCCTAACCACTATGCCACTCATACATCTCAGTACACTTCAGCATTTTCTGTTTATACAACATCACTCCCGCCCAACTTTTCACAGTACTATGGTGCCCCGTGTGTGAGGAATTATTACTTGTTTTAATTTTTTATTAGTTCTGGGTTAAATTCTCTTTTAAATATGAATGCAACATGATACCAGACTGAAATTTATTCATAGTTCAGCAAATTCACATGTGAAAAATGTATATCCTATTCTTCTGCTCTAATGTGCACCTTGCTGAGATGATGTGACCCAAACATAGCATATTTATTAAATTGCATTTCTATAGTTGACTGATTTCGTTCCCTGTATCATGTAACTTTGAGAACAGTATTGCTCAGTGTATTAAAATTTGGCTAATATTTTAACTGGAAACGTGCTCATGTCTAACAAGTCTAATCTTTCAGTAGCACAGTGCATTAGGCATAAACTTGCACAGCTGTTGGGATGTTTGCGCCTTACCTCAATAAACTAATGCTGTTGTGAGTTTTTGCAGATTTTTTTTTTTTTTTTTTTTTTTTCCCCTGCTGGACAACTCTGGCATGTGCTACTTCTACTCAGCAGTCAATTGCCTTGTAAATCACAGGACCTGGGTAATAAAAACTGATTTGTATATCACCAGGAGTGGAGAGTGTGTCTGTCTTGTAAATTTAATTAAACAGCAGGTGCAAAATCGGGTCATATGGCTTTGATGTGCCCCATGTGAGAATGACAACCACACAAAGATTTTAATATGGGAAATATTAACATATTTTTGCATGGAGGCTTATATACAGCAGGGGTTATCACCTGGAAGAGTATAAAACATCCCCTCCCCCAACCCAACCCAAAGCAAAAAAAAAAAAAAAAAAAAAAAAAAAAAATCAAACGATTCAAATGAGCTGTCACCTTCAATTTTAATAGATCAGTACCAAAAAAAAAAAAAAAAAAAAAAAAAAACGTTTAAGCTCTTCAGAACAACCTCAGCTTGCCTAATGTTGCATAAATGCGCCTATTAGAGGCGTCTGTCCCATACTGAGACACTTTGGCTAATTACAGCCTCACTATGAGGTGAATCACAAGCTCATCAAAGATGGCTAATTCGCAAAACATACACACTGAATAAAAACAGATTGCAAAAAGCAACAAGAGGGCTCTCTCAGATCTCTCAAACTTAACATAAGTGTGATCTCTATTTATACAGCAACTCCTCAGAGACATTAAAATCACTGGAGCTAAAAATCACCCTCTTATTTGGCAATGCGACCTGTACCATCAGTCCTGTCGCTGAACCTTGCTGATTTGAGTTGATTTGCGAGACACATTAGACACTGACCTGATGGCAACACCCATTTTGTGTTGTTGTTGTTTTTTTTACCTTCACTTTTTTCCCTCTCTCACTTTTTTTTTCCCTTTCCGTGGTGGTGCTGGATAATTACCACCTAGGATGTTGCCATCTGTGCCGCCCTTTCACGGTCTGTTAGCTTGCCTCTCAAAAAGTTTTCCAGTGACAGGGGCCACGCATGTAAGAAGGTGCACATTCAAGCATCATTAAATTCAGCACTAAGGAGAATAGACTTACTTATGACTCAAAGCAGCTCGGAGAAGTGTGCCAAGTCCTGCCAAAAATAGACTAATGCAAGAAAAACGAAGCTTGCTGAAATGTTACGAATTCTATGCCAATATGCGTGAAAAGTGGCTTTGAATGTTGATTCTGGGGTCATGTTGGCCGTCTCTGGGCCAAATAACACAACTTGCCTTTGGCACACTGTCATTCCAAAGTCAGGCTGACATTTTCCTCCTTATGTCCAACACACATTTGCCTTCGCTGAAGTTTCATTTTCGAGCCTGCACATAATAAAAATAACTCCGCTCATTATAACTCACAGACCTGATTTTAATATTAATTTGGAGGAGGAACAGGTTTTTTTTTTAATGTGCTGTGATAATACCTAGGAGCCGACACCATTGGCTTGACACATTCTTTGTTAAAGGCTCAATTTTAAAAAATGCTGGTGTCAGATTATATGGGTTTTTAATGAGAAATGCCAAACAACATGCCGACAGCACTGGCGTGGTTGAGGAAGGATGGGTACAGGTGCATGGCTGGAAGCAGTGGATTGCTGAACAGCCAAGAGAAAACTTATCAATGCTCCTCTGATTATTGCCACATACCATCAGATAAATTAAGCACCAGCCATCCAGGTGTGTGGGAAGAGAGAGGAATTATGGGGACCTGACTAAGGTTTTCTAGTTCGACCGTATTATTCTGGGAGGAAAATACATCACTGATAACAAAATGACCTCATTAATAAAAATTAATAACAACATAGTCATAATAATTTTAGAATAACCCCATAATAGGCAATTCATAGTCATCCAAGTGATTTTATTGTATATTTGTTCAATGGTGGTTGATGTTCTTACTCATTCATTCGCCAAACCATTTTATCCTGTCAGGGATGCGTGGCGGTTGGAGCCTGTTAGTTGACATGTGCAAGGGCAGAGTACCATTGCGGGGCCAATACTCACATATACTGTACCATTCGCACTCACATCCACAACCAGGGGTGATTTAAAACAGTCAATTATCTGAACATGCATGTCTTCAGGGTCTTCAAGCCCCACCCTCAATGGGCTGTCAATGACCGACCCCCCATCCCCAGTGCAGCTAACTGGGTTATCAAAGGCCGGCCATGTCTCTCACTGTCTATGGTGTGAGGTTCGTGTAAAACAACCATTGCTAACTTTCGTAAAGCGTAGCTGCAAAGACATCAGTGTGTTTCCACCTTGCGATGGTCTGGTGAGCTGTCCAGGGTGTACTCTGCCCTCGCTCGGAGTCGGCTGGGATGTGCGCCAGCCTCCCCGTGACCCTAATTAGGATTAAGCAGTGACAGAAACTGAACTGAAGTAAACATTTTGTCAGTAGAAAATATCACCACTGTATATGTTGTATGGTTATTATTCCCTGTCTCAGGTCACCAGGCTACTGTAGGACAACATAGAAATAACCAATTCATTGTCGTATTCACATCATAAGAGCATTTGTGGCCAGCTGAACTAAACAAATGTCTTCACGCCATGGAAAGAACATACAAAATTCACACAGAGAAAGGCACCGGTTTTACTGCGAGGTTCGAACCCATAGCCTTCTTGCATTGAGGTGACTACACTTCCATGCCATCCATTCTCTCTCTCGACCTTTACAGCGTAATAGTGCTGTACATAGACACACTTTCTACGTTAACAATTTTTTGTCACCACAACACGCACAACAAGAAGAGAAAAGAAATTAAGATTAATCATTAAGGACAATACATTATGACCAATCTCTCAATGACAGCTAACATCTTCTCAATGTAAATGCCCATAACTACTCTTTAACTGACACTTGAACAAATTCCTTCCCCGGGCAACAATCTTTCCTCGCCAGCATTATTTAATACCCTTCATCTCAGATAGAAGGCATATGTGATCTTTACTACATATAGCATTAGCTGAATGCAGATTCCCAAAAAAGCTCAATGGTCACATATCATAATCATCATCGTCATCATCATCATCATCATCATCATCATCATCATCATCATCATCATCATCATTAGCTTGTTCTTGGCACTGGCACTGGCAGCCGGCCTCTGCAGCTCCTCCCATGCAACACAGTCTTGTTCAGTGCTCATCCAGCCCTTCCCAGTAACTTCCTCTCATGTCATCTCTCCATCATTTCTTCAGTCTTCCTCTTCTCCTCCTTGTCGCTGTATTCATTCCATTGTTTTAAATGTACAGTATTATTCATTCTTTTATTTTTTTGAACCTCTTGATCCTAATTAGGGTCACGGGGAGGCTAGTACCCGTCTCAACCAACTTTGACGAGTGCCAGCCTCCCTGCAACCCCAAATAGGATCAAGCGGTTCAGAAAATGAATGAATGTATAATTATTTTTTTAATTTAATGACCTTTTTCATCTATTGCATATTCAGAATTTAGTAGATATAAAATCAAAATATCAATTAGGGGCAGTGGTGGTTTAGCGGATAGGGCACAGGATCGCTGATCCTAAGGTTGGGGGTTTGAGTCCCCACAGGGTTGTCACTGTCCCCCCCAGTGCAGCTAACTGGGTTATCAAAGGCGGGCCATGTCTCTCACTGTTTATGGTGAGAGGCATGTAAAAGAACCATTGCTGACTTTTGTAAAGAGTAGCTGCAAAGCCGTCAGCGTGTTTCTGTCCCTTGCTAAAGGGTTGTGACTGGAAGGGCATCCGACGTAAAAACCTCTGCCAAATCAAATGTGCGAATCAGATGATTCGCTGTGGCGACTCCCGAGAAAGGGGAAAAAAGCCGAAAGGAAAAGAAGAAGAAGAAGTAGATATAAAATCAATGGTAATAAAGTGCTAATTGTATTAATTGTATTATTCTTTCACGACTGTTAATGTTTCTGTAGGTATTCTGTTTAGCTTTTCTGAGTTAATCTGGATTTTTTTTTTTTTTCATCCAAAAACACGCAGATTGGGTCAGGCGGTTGCTCCAAGTTGCCAGCTTTCCCGATCCCCCTCAAAAATCAGAGGAGCCGATAGATGGATGAATGGATAAATAGATGTAAGGTATATTGATTACAAAATATTGCACTCTGTCGTTCATTCATCCTCTGAACCACTTTATCCTGACTCGGGTTGCAGGGAGGCTGGTGCCCATCCCAGCTGACCCTGGACAGCTCGCCAGGCAATTGCAGGGCCGGCACTCACACAACCATTCATACACACACTCACACCTAGGGGTGATTTGGAACAGCCAATTAACCAACTGTGCATGGCCGTGTACTGTAGGAGGAAACCCACGCAAACATGAGGAGAACCTGCAAACTCCACACAGAAACGTCCAGGCTGGGAATCAAACCCAGGACCTCCTTGTGGTGAGGCAGACGTGCTATTCACTACACCATGGTGGCGCCCCTGTGCTCTGTTTGTATGTATTAGAATTTAGCTTATATATTTTCCACATCATTTACACAACGAGAACTTGATTCTGATCTAATGTGAGAACTTGAAGCTTGCATGAAGCTTTTTAAGTTATGCACAATTCCATTGATCAGCTCAGACAAGTTCCTAAGTTGTCACTTATTACCAACAAATGCTGAATTGCATTCCAGTCTCTGTCTCCACTCACACACTCAAAACTTTCTCAAACTCAAAGCCCCTGAAGGCTGGAGCAAACTTTCCAAAATGTAAAAAGTCCAACAGCTGTGTGAAGGGCAAAGCGAAACAGTCTCAGCTGAAACACTTCAGGCAGCAAAAGGTTTTAGTCTCAAAGTTGTTCATTGGATCTCATCCCAATCCTACCAATGCAAATATCCTGTGGGCTTAAATTTAGGCGTATACGTACATTCCTTAAGAATAAGAACAATAAATCTTAAAATAATTGATATGATTGATAAAATTTAAAAATATATACTGTCTTCTACTTTTTTCAGGGATCTCCACAGCAAATCATCTGATTCTCAAGTTTGATTTGGCATTGGTTTTTAAGTTGGATGCGCTTCCTGACACAACCCTTTAGCAAGGGTTAGAAACACGCTGATGGCTTTGCAGCTACTCTTTAGTAAAGTCAGCAATGGTTCTTTTACATGAACCTCTCACCATAGACAGTGAGAGACATGGCCAGCCATTGATAACCCAGTTGGCGGCACTGGGGGGACAGTGACAACCTTGTGGAGAGTGGGACTCAAACCCCCATCCTTAGGATCAGCGATCCAGTGCCCTTTACCACCAGGCCAGCACTGCCCTTTAAACATATACAGCTGTATTCCATCCAAATCATATTTTAAAGGCTACATTCCAGGTAATTGAACTTTATTCCATAGAAATTTACCCTGAACCACAAATAGGTGCCACAGTCTAGGAGCCTCGTCTAGGTAAACTGCTGGATCACCTCCCCGCTATCATAATTAGGATTAAGCGTTTCAGAAAATGAATGAATGAATGACCATGCATTCCATGTCATGTTATTTATCTCATAAGTAAATCAGTGGAAATTACCTTTAATACATTATTTAATACTTAGTGTTCCTCAAAAGGTTGCTGGAAGAGTTCTTAACTTCATGAAATGGTTCGACGGTGACCTTCTCCAAGGCAAACTCTTTGCTCTACTCAGCGTGGTACATTAAACCTTTAATGCTAAACTAATAGTAAAATGATAAAGTAAAGCAAACTTTACAGAAATGCCTAAACAATAGATTTAAAAGTCCAAAACATATGTAAATTATTGTTGTATTTAAATAAAGCATTTTAAATACTTTATTTGATTCAGTAAAGTATTTAGAGCTAAACAATTATTTGCATGTAATGCAACTGCTGGCATGAACTGCATTTAAAACGAACCAATGTTTTACATCTATACAATTAGCATTTAATTCCTTTACTATGCTAAAATGTAGGACATAAACCTGACTTCATCTAAAAAAAGAAAAAAACTTAATAATAATAACAATAATAATAATAATAATAAAGTCTGAAATATTTATGATACATCTTTTATATAATAAATAAAATATTTATAACACAGTACGTTTTATATGGTCCTTGAGCTCCCTCATCTGGCCTTGCACAGTACTGCAACTACACCAAAATATATTCAACAAACTGTGTTGGGAAAAAGAAGCAGACATCAATCAAAAACCTTTCTTGTTCTTATTGTGTTATTTGACCTCAGTGCAACTTTTGAAACAGTTGATCATATGATCCACTACATACTTGATGGACTAGAAAATGTTTTAGAGAAAAGACAATAATCTCTCTCCTGCTTCAGGTCTGACTAAAGTGATCATTGACAGTTTGGGTTATTTTAGTGTTAAGTTTGGTGTCTCACAAGGTTCTGTTTTAGGCCCTCTACTATTTTATATATAAGCTTCATGTATAAGCATTTTTTACAATGTTAGCATTAGCGCTCACTAACTGTTTCTTATTAAAATCTCATAAGACAGAAGTACTTGTGCAGTACTTATGCCCCATAGGCAGTTATAAATAAGCTTTCTTATTATGTAGTAACTCTGGATAATTTTTCGGTTTCATCGTGTGCAGCAGTAAAATACCTTAGAGTGCTTATTGACCAGAGTTTTTCATTTGAAGTTTATGTATATAATATTATTTGAATATCATCCTGTCATCTCAGAAATAATAGTAGGAGAAGAAATATAACTTCACTGCATGATGTAATGTGGTACGTTCTATCTGTTCCAATAGGTGGATAAACAAGCTTCAGTTAATTCAGATTGCAGCAGCAAAAGTCCTTAATAGAACCAAAAGATATGACCACATCATCCCTAATTTATCCACACTGCAGCAGTTCCAAAAGAAATTTTGCTTCCAATATATTATTGATCAATGAAGCACTCAATGGTCTCGCTCCACATTAACTAAATGAACTTCTCATCATTCACCATTACAAAGTCTCAGACACTAATTTAACATTTTTGTATAAACTACAAAAATATAGGCGGCATGATGACATGTTCGCCTTCCAGCAAGAAGGTTTTGGGTCCAAATCCTAGGCTTAAGAGTATTTCTAGGTAAAGTGTGCATGTTCTCCCCGGGTGCTTGCATGTGATCACTTAAGCTATAGATCCTGTCAACTTAACCACCCATCAGTTAACTATTGATTTTGCTAATGAGCAACAAGACCACTCTGGGAAATCTGTTAATGAAATAACATTGTTTGTGTTGTTTATCTACTTATACACATTGTACAGAACTAGCAAACATCATCGTCGTTCATTTTCTGTCACTGCTTAATCCTAATTAGGTCGTGGGGAGGCTGGCACCCATCCCAGCTGACTCCGGGAGAGGGCCGAGTACACCCTGGACGACTCGTCAGGTGGAAAAACACTGACGGCTATGCAGCTACTCTTGTCAAAAGTCAGCAATGGTTCGTTTACATGAACCTCACACCATAGACTGTGAGAGACATGGCCAGGCTTTGACAACCCACTTAGCTGCCCTGGGAAGGGCAGTGACAACCTGTTGAGAGTGGGGATTGAAGCCCCAACCTTGGAATCAGTGATCCAGGACTTTTACCACCAGGCCACCACTGCCTGAACTAGAAAACAAATGATCTTAAATCAATACAAGTGATCAGACTTCACTGCAAAGTTTAGGAGATCACATCTCATTTTCTGAACCACTTTGTGTTTCTCGGGTTCACGGCGAGGCTGAGGTTCATCCAGCTAACTGAAGGCAAGGTACTCTGTAAACAGCATGTTAGTGTGGAAGATATACAATAATTAACAGATTCTGTTTTTAAATCTGTTATACAACAAAGAGAATCTTTATTTATTGATCTGCAGCACATGCTTCATCCTGATGATGGTGCAGTGGATCTGCAGCCTATACTAGGAACCACTGACTGTGAGGTGTGATACACACCTGTCCATCACAAATCACTGTGCACATACATGTCTGTCTGTCTTCCTTTCGGCTTTTTCCCTTTTTACTCGGGAGTCGCCACAGCGAATCATCTTGATTCGCACGTTTGATTTGGCAGAGGTTTTTACGTCGGATGCCCTTCCTGTCACAACCCTTTTTAGCAAGGGACAGAAACACGCTGACGACTTTGCAGCTACTCTTTACGAAAGTCAGCAATGGTTCTTTTACATGCCTCTCACCATAGACAGTGAGAGACATGGCCCGCCTTTGATAACCCAGTTAGCCGCACTGGGGAGGGACGACGACAGTGACAACCTTGTGGAGAGTGGGACTTGAACCCACAACCTTTGGATCAGCGATCCAGCGCACTATACCACTAGACCACCACTGCCCCACTGTGCACATACATATACATATTAAATAATTCATCATATACTTTCAGCATATTAAGCGGAGTTAAGCCAAGTATTGGCACAAAGAGAACTTTGAGAAAATCAATTCAAACAATGGAGGAACAAAACGCAGTAACCTGAGCCCAGGACCGAACCACAGGCCAACACACCCTCTACTTTGAAAAGGCTCAGGAAAACAAGTTTGATTTCACTCACTCATCTCAGCTCATCTTATATCAGCCGACAGTGGGTACACCCTGAGCAGCTCACCAGACCATCACACTGCCAAAACACTCACAATACCATTCACACTCACTCTCACACCTACATGAGATATGGGGAGGAAACTGGATTACCTGGAGGAAACCCATGCGAGCAGGGGGAGAACATATACTATGAGGCGGGTGTGCTAACGACTACTCTACCGTGCTGCCCTGTGCTTGACTTGAAACCTTTGAAATGATAAACATGTAGATATGCAGGAAATGCACTGCAAAGAACGTTAAACTACATTGAGTTCCTGGTAACCTGCACAATTATGAACTTACTGTATATTAGACCACATCACAGGCTCCATTTTCAGCTGCTGTAAAATGAAAATAAAATTATATGCAGAACTTATCTGAGCCATTTCGTGTAAACTATGATGTTCTCATGCACCAAGGAAATGCCTGTTTGTTCATAAATCTGAAGGCCTCCAGCACCATCTGTTGGCACTGTGAATGAAACACGAGTGCATTACTTTGGATGTTGTAAAATGAATTTCCTTCAAAGATTTACACCTAATGTTTCAAAAAATGTTTTAAAATGCACATTATTTGCAGCCCTACATGACAGAGAGGGCAGTGGTGGTCTAGTGGATAGGGTGCAGGATCGCTGATCCTAAGGTTGGGGGTTCAAGTCCCTGCAAGGTTGTCACTGTCCCGTCCCCCCCGTCTCCCCCCCCCCCCCCCAGTGCAGTGCATGTCTCTCACTGTCTATGGTGACAGGCATGTAAAAGAACCATTGCTGACTTCATAAAGAGTAGCCGCAAAGCTGTCAGCGTGTTTCTGTCAGTCTAGGAGCCGTCTCAGCCAGCTGATCCACTGTAGAAGAGGCCTAGAGAGTGGGGATCAGCCAATGCGAACTGTCTCTTGCTATACAAAAAATACTCAGCACAGAGAAGCACTCAACTTCACTATCTTCATTTTCAAAGAACAGAGCCATCACATGAGAGAGACAAAAAAAAAAAAAAAAGCTCAGAGCAATACAGGGCAGCAACTTCCTCGCTTGCTTACTGGGAGCAATTAACAATAAATTGAGGCACTGAGATCAATATCTCCATATTTCCTGAACTGTGACTTGGGTTTTTGTTCTCAGTGCCTCAATTTGTAACAATAGTTTTTTTTTTATTATTCATGTCTGCTGGTGCACGCAAAAATTATTTATGTGGAAAATTTTCAAAAAATATTTATGAGTGCAAGCATTTTAAGCCGCTTTGTACGAATGATTAAATTGCTTTGTCATCTATTGACTTGATGGGCAGTGGTGGCCTGGTGGTAAAGGGTGCTGACTTGCTAATCCTAAAGTTGGGGGTTTGAGTCCCACTCTCCACAAGGTTATCACTGTCCCCCCACTGCAGCGAGCTGGGTTATCAAAGGCAGGTCATGTCTCTCACTGTCTATGGTGAGAGGTTCATGTAAAAGAACCATTGCTGACTTTCGTAAAGAGGAGCTGCAAAGCCATCAGTGTGTTTCTGTGCCTTGCTAAAGGGTTGTGTCAGGAAGGGCATCTGATGTAAAAACCTCTGCCAAATCAAACATGTTAATCAGATGATTCACTGTGGTGACCCCTGGAAAGGGAAAAGCCTTTTTTATCTGATAAATATCTAGTAATTTTCAACATTACCTTGAAAATCTGAGAAAATGTTTACTTCTCATTTAGGGCGAGTGGTGGCCCAGTGGCAAGGTGCTGGATTACTTATCTGAAGGTCATGGGTTCTTGTCCCTTCATCACAAAGTCCCCCCCCCCCCCCCCCCATGTAGCCATCTGCTGTGATCAGAGGCTGGCCATGTTTTTCACTAGCTGCAGTGAGAGGCACATAAAAGAACCATTGCTATCGTCCATAATTTAATTCTTCATCACATCATCATCATCATTATCTTCTTCTGCTTCTTCCGGGGTCATGTCGCGGGGCAGAAATCTAAGCAATGAGGTCCAGATGTCCCTCTCCCCAGCCACTTCCTCCAGCTCTTCCGGGGGGGACAGCGAGGCGTTTCCAGATCAGCCGAGAGACATAGTCCCTCCAGCATGTTCTAGGTCGACCCCAGGGTCTCCTTCCGGTTGGACATGCCCAAAACACCACACCAGGGAGGTGTTCGGGGGGCATTCTGACCAGATGACACCTCAATTGGCCCTCTCAGTGCGTAGAAGCTTCGGTTCTACTCTAAGCTCTCCCCGGGTGGTAGAACTTCTCACCTAATCTCTAAGGGAGAGCCCCACCCTACCACCCCGCCAGAACCTCATCACAAGTTTTGTCAAATTACGGAGACATCTAGGCAAAGGTAACATCTCATTTTATATACATTTTATATCAATAATCGCCAAGAGTGTTCATCCTTAAAGTTCACAGTACTTTCATATTCAAATAAACACAGCTATTTCCAATTACACCGCGTAGCAGGAGAATATCTCAGATGATCAAGCTTCATTTTTCTACATTAATGAACTTAATAAAAGATTAAACTAATTCTTGAATAGAAAAAATAAAATTAACTATGCCAGCATGAGACCATACACTATGTATTTATTATTTCATTCATCTGCTGAACCACTAAATCCTATAAGGATCACAAGGAGACTCGGATATATCTTAGCCAATCCTGGGCAAAGGAGTGGTGCATGCTGAACAGCTGGCCAGTTCATCACAGAGTCAACACACACACACACACACACACACACACCTGGGGCAATTAGGAACAGCCAGTTAACCTAATGTGCAAGTCTTTGGACTTCGGGACTAAACAGAGTTTCTGGAAGAAAGTGACACAAGCACAAGGAGAACATGCAAACTCTGCACAGAAACACTCCGCTTGAGCCTGGGACTTGAACCAAGGTCTTTCTTGCTGTGATGCAGGTGTGCTAAACACTATGCCACCTACAATTATTCATTAACTGCCAAATGTTTCTGTAACTGCTTTAAAGTTGCCACAGGCCTCTTGGCAGCATCACTGAACCCTCTTCGTTATATCTGAGAAAGGTCCACGTAGAATCAAACACTTTGCACTTCTTTATTGTTGAGTTTACTCTACTGGGCTTGGTAAAGACTTTGATTTTTTTTTTTTTCCATCCCTCTCTGGACAGGTCTATCCTCTGATTTATTCCTGAAATATTTTGACCATGCCTTGCCTCCTGTAGCTGACTTTTAAACTTTAAAAGACAGGAATCTTCTACGAATAGGTTTTTGATGTTGAACTACAGATTAAGAATAATTAGAGTTGATCACAGGTAGGGGCAGTGGTGGTCTAGTGGTATAGGGCGCTGGATCGCTGATCCAAAGGTTGGAGGTTTGAGTCCCACTCTCCTCAAGGTTGTCACTGCCCCCCCCAGTGCAGCTAACTGGGTTATCAAAGGCGGGCCATGTCTCTCACTGTCTATGGTGAGAGGCATGTAAAAGAACCATTGCTGACTTTCGTAAAGAGTAGCTGCAAAGTCATCAGCGTGTTTCTGTCCCTTGCTAAAAGGGTTGTGACAGGAAGGGCATCCGATGTAAAAACCTCTGCCAGATCAAACGTGTGAATCAGATGATTCGCTGTGGCGACTCCCGAGTAAAAGGGAAAAAGCCGAAAGGAAGACAGACAAGAGTTGATCACAGGTGCAATGTCAGGTGATTACTTACACATTGCTGAGTTTGCAAATACAGTCGGTCCTCTACTTATGAAAACCTCTGAATACGAAAAATCCAGGTTATGAAAAACATTTTCCTAAATTTTCGCCCTAGTATACAAAACAACCTCTTCTTACGAAAAGCGCCAAACACGCCATTTAAAAATTCAAACGCACCATTCAAACATTCAAACAATGCACGAGTTGCTCTCTCATTGGCTGTCTCCCAACATCACGCCCCGCTAGCCTCCCATTGGCCAGTAGGGGCTGAACTGTACCCATTCCTGTACCCATACTTCCTGTTTGTCACACGTGTGAAGGAGAGTTGAACAAGACTGTTGGTTCGTGAGTTTTTTTGAGACTGATCATTGCAGCGTTATATTTCGTTATCCATCATGGACCCCAAGAAAGTGATTCTCGGTGACAACGAAAAGATGAAGCGAGCTCCGTTATCAATCGAAGTGAAGAAGGAGATTATAAAAAAATACAAAGTGGGATGCAGTTGAGCGAAATCTCAAAGGAGTATGGTCGAAACCCCTCTACAATCGGGACGATATTGAAGCGAAGGAGACCTTAAAGCAGAAATACAGTGATGGAGGTGATTATTTTGGAATGATATTGAAGCAGAAGGGGGCATTAAAAGCGGAGATACAATGATGGAGGCGATTATTTCGGAAAAAGCAACCGCTATATTTAAGGACCTCGTGAAGGTGAGTGGGGGTGGGTTGAGGGTTCTTCAGACCAGCAACCCCTGGACTTTAAAGCGTCGCATGGGTAGTTCAAGAGATTTTAAAAAAGGTAAATAATTTTCTTTTACTTTTAACACATATTTCATACATATTTCATACAAAATTGGTGTACGTACTTTTATAATTTTAAATGGTTTATGGGGTAGTCTTGAGAGCCTTGGAACGAATCACATGTTTTACATGTAAAATGCATCTCTACTTACGAAAACCCCATGTTATGAAAAAGGGTGCTGGAACTGATTCATTTCGTAAGTAGAGGTCCCACTGTAGTTTTAGGGAGTGAGCTAATACTTTAAACCAGGGATGTCCAAACTATGGCCCGCGGGCCCATTTTTAATTGGCTCGCAAGAAATTTTATAAATAGAATACAATATGGCCGGCAGTTCAACTTTTTCCTGAGTGTAGTGCACTTCTAGTTTTAACACCAGGGGAGCTACTGTTGATCGAGGCAGTTGCTCCACCAAAAAGGACAATCACGGAAGAAATTTACCCCAAGTTATTAAACATGGAAAAACCAAAGAAGTGAAAGGAAGAAAGTGAGTGCAGAAAATTTCAAATACGGTCAGAGACTGAACATTTCTTGCTCCCACTGAGTGCAATGCCGTTCCCACCTTAGGTGAGAAAAAATATATTCCACAGTACCCGTGTGTTAATAAAAATACATGTGCAGGTACGCATCCGACAAATATCAATAATGCACATCAATTCTGTCACGACTCTATTTTTGCGTACGACTTTATATGAGTTTTTCTTGTTAACACACAGAGTGCACACGCAAAGACAGCTGATCTTATCTGATGCACATTTGCTCCTTGATCAAGTGACATTTTCACAGATTTTTGGCACGAGTGGCGTCGAATCAGCACCACAGCTGGATGACCCAATTTACATACCCAGCGTAGCTGATGTCACCAGAACAATTTACTAAAATGATATGCACTCGTTTTATTAAGTCCAGGTCAGTCTGTTAATGTTGGTAACCGTTTCTAACAAACATTAATAGGTGTGTTGCCAAGGCTAATAACTTAAATAACAAGCTTGAAATGTACCCGCCTCATTTTCCCTTTTATTGTTCTTTCTCTGTGCTGTGAGTCTTCTGACGAAGAAGAAATCTGAGATTGCTGATCAGAGAATGAGCTGCCAAAGCTTTTTCTGAATAAATCAATAAAGATCCATTCATGGAAAGCTGTGATGAAGGCAGTTTTGTCTTTAATTATATTCAACAATATTGTATAACATGACCACTTTTAACTGATTTTTCTAACTTTAATACACTAAAGTTAAGGCTATACTGTATATACCTAATTTCTAGTAAGTGGCACAACCCCGCCTACATTTTTATATATGTGGCCCTCAGGGAAAAAAGTTTGGACACCCCTGCTTTAAACAATCCTATTGATTCTTTTTTTTTTTTTTTCCCTGAACTGTTGCCCTCATATCTTTCAGCTGGAAATACAGCTGAAATGTTTTGTGTGTGTCATTACAGGCTGACAAAATGTAAATCTTCCAAAGGAGTTGTTCCTTTCAGTACCGGGCTCAGTGACGATGTTTCTCTGCCTCCATGCTTGCATTGGTTTCCTCCACATTCCTCCAACAGCACAAAGAGATGCACATTAGACTAGTTAGTTGATCCAGATTGCCTTGGGGTTGTGGGTGTGAATGGTTGTATGCATTGGCCCTGTGATGGTCTGGCGAGCTGTTCAGGGTATACCCTGGCTTCACTGCAAGCGGCTGTGATAGGAGCCTTAATAGGATTAAACGTTTCAGTAAATGAATGTATATCAAGAAAATGTTTACCTTTAAGAAATGTAAAAGCTCCAAATATGACTCTTGAGTGAGAGTATGAATGTTTGTTTGAATGTTGGCGTTGCAATGGCCTGGCAAGCTGTCCAGGGTGTACCCTGCTCTCGCCCAGAATCGGCTGAGATGGGTGCCAGCTTCCTGGCAACCCTAATTAAGATTAAGCGGTTCAGAAAATTAATGAATGAATATGACTCAGTATATTTGGTATCATTTAGTTCAGTTTTATTCATATGGCAGATTTTAGAATTGTCGCTAGACAAGGCTTTACATGATGAAAAAAAATTTGGTAAACAATTTAAACTTCTGGTTTTGAACAAAGGTGCTGCTACTTACTGATACCTTGAATAATAATAAAAGTGTATCTGAACTGACATAACCATGTAAGCACCACTGGGAGTCTCCTTGAATTTTACATCAAGTTTCCAGGGGCCATCTTTCAGGGGTTCAAGCAGTTAAGTGATACCAAGGACTCCTGGATGATCTTCTCAGGAATTTCTGTTGTTTTGATTTGTTTTTGGCGTCTGAATGAATTATTTATTTAAGAAGATCTGAATCACAAATTCTTCACCTTACTCTTATCTCTTTGTAACATTTTTTTTGTCCCGTGTGAACCTCAGTCAGATTTTGGGCTGAACTCCGGATCCACTGAGTCTGAGCTCCATGTCGGATTTTACGCATGGCTTTAATAAACCAGATTTAGGAGCGACTCTCACTCCAAACTCTCCAGAATGGAGAACTCTCATCCTATGAATAAGGTGGTGGGACCTCACTGTGTACTCCAAGTAACTTTGATCAGCATGTGTGTGTGTATACAGAAGATTAAGAGGATAAGCTTTCTATTCCTGGTGCTTTCACTATTTTTTTAGGGAGACATGCCTTTCCATAAACGTGCTGTAGAACCTCAGAACTTGTGCAGGTTGAATGCTGGATCACTGGAATCTACTGCAGGGCAAGCTCAGTTCGAGTTGTGGACTTCTTTGAACGATGCGAGCTGCAGAAGTCTGAGGAACATCCTGCAACAGCTGTCTGATCTCTCCCGTCATGCGTGCAGCATCCTTTTGGAGATCCAGAGCGAAGCGGCGTCGGTGGTCCACAGGAGCGCAGCACTGCAGAACAGGCTGGATACCTTACAGCGCACAGTGCAAATACTCGACCATAAGAGGACACCCATCCGTAAGTCAGGTTTTGGACTCGTGCACAGTTCTTCTTGTAGGAGAACACAATGCGCCTGGATGACTTGGATTGATGTAAAGGGGGGGAGGGACGGCTGGTTCAGAGTTACTGCAATATAACCTGAGCTGCTTGAGTTGTAGTGGTTCCTGGAAAGTTGGTGTGGTTTGAGTTAAAATGGGGCAGCATAGTCGTGTTGTGTATAGTCCTCATATCAAGAAGGTCCTGGGTTCGAGTCCCATGCTCATGATGACCTTTAAACTTTGCAGCTTCTCCCTGTGAGTAGGTTTCCACTGGGTACGCTGGTTTCCTCTGAGAGTCCAAAGACACACACATTAGGCTTATTAGCTGCTCCGAATTGCCCCGGGTGTGAGTGTGAATGGTTTTGTGAATGTGTGTGTTGGCCCTGACCCTCTGGTGAGGAATTCCCCGTACTTTTTGCTCAGTTTTTCTTTTTTCCAAGAGAGGATGATAAATGATTTCTTTCTATTTCTAATATTTCCTGGCACATTATGCCTGTGTGCACTTTCACTCATCTTGGTTGTCTTCTTCCTTTTTACAAATGAGAACCCTCGATGGAGGGTTATTGGGTCAGATCACTGGGGTGATGATGACAATGATGCTTTTGAGTGTTTCCCGTAAAATATCATTTTTGTTTTTTATTCTTGGTGAATCATTACCATTAGAGTCACATGCATGCAGAGCGTCAATGCACTCTGATACACATCAGATCCATTAAGAGCTACAGAGCATAAGCAAAATATATGGCCGTACATGAATGTTATAAGACGAGATTATTTCTGCCTGAACAGTGATGTAATCCTTAACACGTCCACCTCACAGCGAGAAGGTCAAGGGTTTGTGTCTGTGTGAAGTTTGCATGTCCCTATACTTGCATGGGTATCCTCTGGGTGCTCCAGTTTACTTCCAAAATCAAAAAACATGCATATTAGGTGAATTGGGTGTGGTAGATTGCCCCTAGGTGTGGATATAAGTGTGTTTACTTGTGTGTGGGCCCTGAGATGGTCCAGGGTGTAACACGCCATAGCCCAGTATTGGCTGAGTAAGGCTACAGCCTTCTCCTGACCCTAGTAGGATTAAGGGGTGTGGCAAATGAGTAAGAGTGAGTGGGATTACTATCACTATTACATTATTATTGGTATATTTACTACAAATTTTGCTAAATATCTGAATATCATTGCCCGT
>CM045732.1:45399997-45434997 GCA_024760905.1 Plotosus lineatus | reverse complement strand
GTGTTACCTCACAGTGGTGTGACAAGCTGTTTTAGGTATCCTAAGGTACATACATTTGGACTACTGGAGGGAACCAGAACCAGAGTACACGGAGGAAGCCCATGCAAGCATGAGGTGACATGTAAACTACACAGAAATGGCCCAGCTTGGGAGTCGAACCCAGAACCTTTTTGCTGTGAGAGGATAAGCTTGTTTTCATAACTTCTGTGGTGAATTTCTGTATTTCTTTGAAAATTTCAGTTCTTTGTATTGTTGACTGTCTTGCCTGTACGACCTGTTTATTTCTATAGTCCGAGTGTTATTTAATCGGTAGATTGGGATACTTTGCCCGATGGAGGTTGTTGTTGATGTCACTGACTGTTGTTTGAGGGTTTTTTTTTTAACACAGCTAACAATATCTCTTTTCATAATTGCCAGATTGTTGTCTTGTCTATGCCCATATGCCGTCTCATCTTCAAAAAGGCATGTGTGAGCATGCTCCTGTAGACAGCGGTCTTGTCTTCACATGGGTTTATCCTTTTTATTTTTTTATTTATTTGGTATTTTTCCCCCTCATTTGCTTCCTCATTTAGTTGTATTCAGTTCCCACCCATCAAGGATTGCCTTCCCTATCACACGACCACCACCGACCAGGGAGGGGCAAAAGCATGCACATGCCTTTCTGTGACATGCAATGCTAGCCAGCCGTCTTGTTTTGAACTGCGGCGCATGCATATTTGTGGGCGGTCTAACCCACTCTGAGGGAAAGCGCTATCCGCCCCTAAAATGAATGAGCTCACAGACATATATGATTGGCTGGCGATCGCTGTGATTGACAGAGAAGTGAGCGTATGCCATTCCTCCCTCCAGTGAGAGATCGGACAATTAGCACCCATAGACTCCCGGTCAGGGGCAGTGGTGGTCTAGTGGTATAAGGCGCCAGATCGCTGATCCAAAGGTTGGGGGTTCCACAAGGTTGCCCCTGCCCCCCCCCCCCCCCCCCCAGTGCAGCTAACTGGGTTATCAAAGGCCGGCCATGTCTCTCACTGTCTATGGTGTGAGGCATGTAAAAGAACCATTGCTGACTTTCGACAAGAGTAGGCTGCAAAGCCGTCAGCGTGTTTCCACCCTGCGATGGCCTGGCGAGCTGTCCAGGGTGTACTCTGCCCTCGCCCTGAGTTGGCCTGGGATGGGCACCAGCCTTCCCGCGACCCTAATTAGGATGAAGCAGTTACAGAAAATGAACTGAGACTCCCGGTCATGGATGGCTGTTGAATTACACCAGATTCAAATCTGCACGTTGTCGATGCACCGCTCAGGAGCGCCGGGTTTATTTAAAAACAAATATAGATGATTACTATTACAGGGAACGCTTGGGCAACAAGAAACATCTGCTGGTTTCGTTTTTCAATAATTTAGATCAGTGGAAAAGTTGCTGGAGTGCCACCATGGCATAGTGGTTGACACATTTGTCTCGTAGCAAGAAGGTCCTGGGTTTGATTTTCCGACTCAGGGCATTTCTATGAGGAGTTTTCTCCCCGTGCTTGTGTGGGTTTCCTTTGGGTAATCCAGTTTCTTCCCACAGTCCAAAACCGTACAGTAAACTGATTGTTTTTTTTTTCCAAATTCCTCTTTGGTGTGAGATTGAGTGTGAATGGTTGCGGGTGAATGTTGACCCTGCAAATGCCTGGTGGACTGTTCACTGTGTACCCAGCCCTTACCCAGATTTGGCTGAGATGGGCACCAGCCTCCCTGTGACCCTAATTAGGATGAATGACTGAAAAGTCATTGGATTAAAGCTGAAGCTACCAGAGCCTAAATTATTGAATGTGTCCAGATGTAAAAATATGTAACAAGTATTAAAATACAAACTACTGTTTCAGGTATCACCCAAATCTCTTCTGTATCTCTCTGTATTATCAATTTACTCTCTGATATTATTTATTGCTTCACACATTATGTGCAGATATGTTTTATGGACAATCAATAGTGAACATGAGCCTCCATAAAATCAGTCGCTTGTCTGGCAATGCTTTCCATTCATATTGTATTATTTATTCTGTGGTGACATCATGTTTAGACAGTTGCAGTCTCGCGCTTTCCTGCAAGTACAGGGAATGTCCAATTGGCAGGAAGTTTGTGTAGATTGAGTTGGAAGGAGCGACATGGTGTTGTCGTGGTTAGCATGTTCGCCTCACAGTAAGACAGTCATGAATTCGAGGGCGTTTCTGTGAGAAGTTGGCAAGCTTTTCCCGCGCTCAGGTTTCTTCCAACAGTTCAAAAATGTGCACATTAAGCTAATTGACTGTTGTAAATTTCCTGTAGGTGTGAATGTGATTTGTGGGTGGCTCTCTGGCCCTGGAATGGTCTGGTGAGCTCTTCAGAGTGCATGCCACCTTTTCCCAGTGTCGGCTGAGATGCGCTTCAGCCTCCCTGCAGCTCTAGTAGGATTAATGGCTTCATCAAATGAGTGAGTAAGTGATTTACAATGCAGTTTTACTGCAAGAACTAGGCATGTACAGATGCTGTGAAATCCACAAAAACAGGTTCTGTAGAAGGAGATTACCCATCAACCAAGAATATGGGACAAAATCATTCATTTTCTGAGCCATATAATTCTAATTCAGGTCTCAGAGAGGCTGGCACCCATCTCAACCAACTCTGGGCGAGGTGAGCATACAACCCAGACAGCTCGCCAGGCTATCACAGGGCGGAAACCTGATGGTGTAGTCTTTATGAAAGTCACTGTCTATGGTGAGGCACACGGCCGGCCTTTACCCAGTTAGCTGCACTGGTGGATGGGACAACATATTAATGCAAAAGTATGACTAAAATAAAATACTTTTTATGACTTTTGTAAGATTTTACATCTGTAATCCTACACTGAAACGTTTCTCTGTAAATAGTTTACAGTTTTGTGTTTATGATAAGTGCGACTTCTCAACTATGATGCCGTACTAATTAGAATTTTGAGCTTTTGCCTCGCTTTACTCTTTACACTTTGGGTGTTTCCACTGCATTAAATATTATTAATTAACAACAACAGAAACAACAATAAATAATAATAACAATAATAATAATAATAATAATAATAATACAGTAATAATAATTCATTATCATTCATTTTCTGTAAACGCGTAATCTTAATTACGGTAGTGAGGAGGCTGTTGCTCATCCCAGCCGACTCCAGGCAAGGGCAGAGTACACCCTGGACAGCTGGTCAGGCAATCGTAAGGTGGAAACACGCTGACGACTTTGCAGCCTACTCAGCAATGGTTCTTTTACAGCCTCACACCATAGACAGTAAGAGACATGGCCGGCCTTTGATAACCCAGTTCACTACACTGGGGGGGCAACCTTGCCAACTTTGGGATCAGTGATCCAGCCCCTTTACCACCAGGCCACCACTGCCTGTAATAATAATAATAATAATAATAATAATAATAATATTCCTCTTCTTCTTCTTCTTCTTCTTTTCCTTTCGGCTGTTCCCTTCAGGGGTCGCAACAGCGAATCATCTGCCTCCATCTCATCCTATCCTCTGCATCTTCTACTCTTATTCCAACTACTTTCATGTCCTCCTTCACCACACCCATAAATCTTCTCTTTGGTCTTCCTCTAGGCCTTCTGCCTGGTAGTTCCAACCTCAGCATCCTACTACCAATATACTCACTATCCCTCCTCTGTACATGTCCAAACCATCTCAATCTAGCCTCTCTGACTTTGTCGCCAGAACCTCTAACATGAGCTGTCCCTCTGATGTACTCATTCCTGATCCTATCCATCCTCGTTACTCCCAAAGAGAACCTCAACATTTTCATCTCTGCTACCTCCAGCTCTGCCTCCTGTCTTTTCCCCAGCGCCACTGTTTCTAAACCATACAACATCGCTGGCTTCAGCACCATGTTGTACACTTTTTCTTTCAAATAATAATAATAATTCGGTAGACATGTCATTATGATTATATAGGATTTTCAGTAGACGATCATGTGTAGGTTTGATCTTCAGTTTCTTTAGTTGAATTGTGTGCAGAAAGTTCCTGTTAAATGCAGCTTTCTTGTAGTCCTGCAGTGGCTTAACTGTGACTCAGGGATCGACAGTGTCCATGCCTGAATGTTTTTCCCGGGGTTTATACTCTGCTCTCTCAACACCGTGTGATGATTTACAGTAAGTCTCCTTCTCAACCCGATACCGTGTGATGGAGACCTGTTGTATTTGGCTCTGGTCCAACTAACTGTAGAATAATGCTCTGGTTGTAGTCTGCTTCACTGCAAGCCTAACTGTTCATCCACGCCAAGAACTTTTTAAAAAAAAAATCGGGTGGATTTTCTGTCAGGTCCTAAGATTAATAAGTCTTTCTTGTACAGTTCTGAGCTGTAGAATTTTCATGCTTCAGGTGTGTTTAGTCTGCACTTCAAATGAATACAAAATGTATGATATGATAACTGTACATAGTGTAAAGTCGGTGCAATGGATTTCTCTGGATCGCTACTTCTCACTCACATATGTCACTCATTTAGTTCTACTGGGGTCACGGGGAGATTGGAGCCTATCTCAGCCAACAGTGGATGAAGGTGAGGTACACCGTAAACAGCTTGCCAGACCATTACAGCAGTGTTATCCAAACCTTTTTGCCCCAGGGACCAGTTTTATGTATGAAAATGCTTCCGCGGACCGTTTAGAGTCTACTCTGTAGTCTTGTTTTGGTGGCTGTCACCGCAGAAAACGCCGCCTCACAAAGATATGTGGTTGGAAACGGAAGAAGGGTTTCAGTGCTTCTGTGGCAATGTCAAAAACAGTTGATTTTCAAAATAAGATCCGGAAGCTCTAATAAAAAAAACTATAATTTGTACCATGAAAGATTTCGTTTGCGGACCGGTATCATATGATCCACGGACCGGGACCGGTCCGTGGACCGGGGGTTGGAGACCCCTGCATTACAGGGAAACACACACACACACACACACACACACACACACACACACACACACACACACACACACACACACACACACCTGACTCTCATTTCACTAATTCTTTGCACTGTATAAGGACACTGTTTGCAAATGCTCAGTTCAACGTAGTGTTCCTGTGTTTTGTTACCAATTCATATCATTCACCCCATCCTTACTCCTGATCTCGCTATTTTTTTGTTTAGGATATAGGCCAGTCTGATTTAAAGGTCTCGTATCATTTACGCAAGAGATGTGCAGACCGAGAAATGCTTTGAGACATCATTGTCTATCCATTATTAGCAGGACATTAAAACTCTCACACTCATCTCACTCATTTTGCTGATCCTCTTAATCCTTTTACAATCATGGAGAGAGATGAAGGTTGGGCACACCTTAAACAGCTCGCCAGGCCATGTCAGAACAGCACTCCACCGTTCACACTCAAATCCACCCCTAGGAGCAATTTAGAACTGCTAGTTAGCCTACTGTGTTTGTTTTGGACTGTAGGAGTAAACCGGAGCACCCAGAGGAAAACCAGGCAAGCATGAGGAGAACATGCGAACTCCACACAGAAATGTGCAAGTCCAAGTCTCAAACCTTGCTGTCAGGTGGACATGCTGACCACTACACCACTGTTCCACCCAGAACATTAATGGTATGGCAGGAAAGTTATACTGTTAATGTTCTGGGTGGAAAAGTGGTGTAGTGGTCTACCCTACTTGATTAAGTTGAGTGTAGGTAATTTAGTGATGGCCTGGTGGTAACGGGCGCTGGATCATTGATCCTAGGGTTGGGGCTTCGGGTTGCCCTCTCGACAAGGTGGTCACTGCCCCCCCCCCCCCCAGTGCAGCTAACTGGGTTATCAAAAGCTGGCCATGTCTCTCACTGTCTATGGTGAGGGGTTCATATAAAAGAACCTTTGCTGACTTTCGACAAGGGTAGCTACATAGCCGTCAGTGTCTTTCTGCCCCCATTTAATAATACTCCCATTTCACTGGACTACGGCATGCAAGGATCGTAGCAGAAAGGCGCGGAACGCAATCTACTGAAGAGCTTCAGCATTTTTACACAGAAAACGGTTGCAAATCCTACGGAAAAGTGAAAATTCTTACACTCTTGGAACGTTCACAGCACGTGCGGAACAGGTACGGCAAAGTACATGAAAGTGACCCCACAGAACACTCACGGAATTTTTTTTCTGTGAACGTGCTTTCAGACATGTTCAAAAGCACGTACACGGAATATTTTGACCTGCCGGAAGCATACGGAAGCGGAGGAAGACTTGAGGAATAACTATGGAAACACACGGAATGACACGGAAAATGAGGGAATAATTGCGGAACGTTTGTGGATGACAACATTTTTGCTTCTGTAAGTCTGCCATGCTCGGGTGAAATTGGGGTATAAGGGTTGTGTCAGGAAGGGTATCCGACGTAAAAACCTATGCCATATCGAATATGCGAATCATTAATATGACTTCCATGAAGATGGAGGCAGATGATTCGCTGTGGTGACCCCTGAAAGGGAACGAGCCCAAAGGAAAAGAAGAAGACTCAACTTAATCAACTAAACATTGTGTTTAATCATGCTGCCTCCTGGTCTTTTCTTTTTCTTATTGTGTTGTGCAAATTACTTGGACGGTGCCTTCATAACACAATCATTCAATTCAATAATCTTTATAAGGCTATATATTTTCCAGGAATATTTATCAGTAGTCATGTCCTTTGTCTTAGCATTACAACCCTTTGTCTATATTCCCCTTTAACTTGCCCTTCACTGCACACTAATTAAAAGATCCTGAGGGATGCGGATGTAAGAAGTGGGTCAGTATGGAATAGATATTTGGGTTGAGAGTGAAATATGGTTTCGGGGAGCTGGAAAAAGCGAAATACACTCCAGATTATGAGTGTGCATCAGTGCATTCGCACCTGGAGCTCTGGAATGTCATGAACAGCCAAGTTCCTCTGTACAGTGTGGCTTTACTAGACTTACTGTTTTTAGTTAACACATTCATGTACTCAAACATTCACAAGTACATACACAAGAATAATACAAAGTTGTGTAGCAGTTTCATCCACAAATAAATTCGAATACAGGGATCACTCACTTTGCGCGGTTAATTGGGACCGAGATCCCCACGCGACCATTGAAATCCACGAAGTAGGATCAACCCCCAAACCCCCCCCTGACTGACGTATATGTACATATACATATTTTTTTATTTTGTGTTTGTTTGGGTTTTTTTTGTTTGTTTGTTTTTTGTTTTTCACATAATTAGTTTTGTTTTTGTGGCATTTTCCTTAACTTTTTACCCTATTCTTCCTTAATTTCCTTATTTTTTAATTCAATGAATATTTATTTCTTCATTTTTTTTTTTAAAAACCGCGATGCATTGAAGCCACATTAATTGAAGCGTGAAGTCGCGAGGGATCCCTGTATTTATGCTTAATGCTAGGTGATATACGGTAGTGTAGTGGTTAGCGCTGTTGCCTCAAGGGATGCAGGTGCTTGGTTTAAACCCAGTGGCAAACTGAGGTCTTTCTTTGAATGCTCTGGGTCTTTGTGGGGCTTCAATTTCCTTCCACATTACAAATACAAGTTAATTAGGTCAACCATTCAAGCTACATTAAATTACCCGTAGGTGTGAGTATGAATGGTTGTTCATCTCGCTGTCACTCCCACAATAGACTGGCAATAAACCCAGGGTGTATCCTGCCTCCGGATTGAAATCAGCTGGAATTGGTCCCGTACTCCCTCCCCTTTGACCCTGATGTATGAGTGATTTATTTCTATAAACAAACGAAGAAGAACCTGATAACTTAGCACGGAAAGGCACCAATCAGTCATAAGGGCTGAACCCGTGACCTTTTTCGCTGTGATATGACAGTGCGATCTCTGTTTGGTGCAACACCTTGGCAGCCCGATTGTGATTTTTTTATTCATTTATTTATTTTTTTAAAAAAATAAAACATCATGTCGTAATGATAAAAATCAATCAATCAATCAATCAATATGGAACTGTGGCTTTTTACCATATTATTATGAATAAAAAAAAATGATGTTCTGAAATAATCTAAAAACCAATTATCTTCTATCAGTCACAGCTATTCTGAAGGCCAACTATCAAAATACTTTAGTCCTGTCTGGATATGGTTTCCCCCTGAATTACCCCACTATGAGGCACAATGGGGAAATGTGATGGGGATAGCAGTGTTGTTTTGCAGTGAAAGTAGTAAATGAGGGCAAGGCTGATGAAGAAAGCTGGACTGAACTCGTGCAGAAATCCACAATTACATGCTATTAGTAGAAAGTAAATTTTTCAGCACTGGCTCATGATCATACATTTTTTAAGAGGGCAGCGCAACATTTATAATGACATTAAACAAAATAAAAAGGCTGCAATCTAATAAAATTTCTTCTAAGGCTCTAACAAGTAGTTTAGGGTTGAGAGCACGCAACATCTCGCATTGATCTGGGAGCTGATGTCACAGATTAGGTAACAGACGTACCTTTGATTGGCTGTGTTTAGAGTTAATAGCACTAACCAAGATTGCCAAGTTTCATTTACAAACCTTCCAGCCTAACCACAACCACATTATTAACACACACACACACACACACACACACACACACACACACACACACACACACACACACGCACACACACACACACACACAAAAGACCTGAAACTAGCTCCAGAGTTTGGCCTCTGGAAAATGGAGGACTCGAACCCCCACACCCACTCCCACCCTACCCCCACCCACTCCCACCCTACCCCCACCCAACCCCCCACACCCAAAATCCCATCTCCACTCTCCATCCACTTAGTTAAGGAAACTCTGGTTTTGTATGCATTCCTTATGAATGGACATTATATATTCTATAACCCTTCCTTCCCGTTTCTAATCTTTAGAATATACAGTGTGTTCCAGTACAAAATCACTGTGTGGATTACAGACATACTTTCTTTACTTGAGTGAGTGAGTGTATGATTGGTTATTAAAGAAAAGGAAATCAAAAATGTATGAAATTGTTCAGTTCATTTTTTGTAACCGCTAAATCCTAATTAGGGTTGCAGGGAGTCTCGCACCCATCCCAGCCAACTCCGGGTGAGGGCAGAGTACACTCTGGACAGCTCGCCGGGCCATCGCAGGGCGGAAACACGCTGACGGCTTTGCAGCCTACTCTTGTCGAAAGTCAGCAATGGTTCTTTTACATGAACCTCGCACCATATACAGTGAGAGACATGGCCGGCCTTTGATAATCCAGTTAGCAACACTGAGGGGACAGTGACAACCTTGTGGAGAGTGGGGCTCAAACCCCCAACCTTAGGATCAGCGATCCAGCGCCAGGCCACCACTGCCCTTTGTATGGAATTGTGAATGTTTTTATATTTTAATGAGAAGTTGTTTGGGTTCAATTCCTGGGTCCTGGTCGAGAGTCTGTATGTTCTCCCTGTGCTTGCGTGGGTTTCCTCCAGGTACTCTGATTTCAGCCCAAAAAACATGCACATTAGGGTAACTGGTACACACCTAGGTGTGAGTGGTTGTAATAATCTGGCAAGCGGTTCAGGATGCACTCTGGCTTTGCCCAGTGTTGATTGAGATACTCCCCTGCGACCTTAATAAGATCAAGCTGTTTGCTGAGTGAGTGATGTATACTGTTACCATGGCACAAAATTACTCTTATCAGGATAGAAGATTTTTACCATCCTGTCCATCTCTAGTTAGAAATTACAGCGATCTCGCTACTTCATGCTTCAGCTTCTGCGGCTTCAGTGCATCTTGGGTTTTTCAAAAATATTCATTGAAAAAATTAAAAGAAAATAAGGAAATTAAGGAAAAATAGGGAAAAAGTTAAGGAAAATTATGCAAAACAAAGCCAATTAGGCAAAAACCCCAAACAAAAAAAAAACAAAAAAAACAACACAACAAAACGACTTACATTTTTATGTGAGGTGCGCATCTGTGTGTGCGCGTGCACGCCTGTATGTATTTATATTTTATTTCCATCTTATGCATTATTTTTGAATGTTTAATTGTTATTATAAGCATTTATAATGTCGAATATGTATTTATTGATATTATATCCACATATACGTACATGTTTATATGTCAGTCAGGGGGGGGTCCTACATCGTGAAAATCTGCAGTCTGCCGGTGGGGGGGGGGGGGGGGGTTTGTTATTGTTGTTCTTGTTCTTGGTCCCCATTAACCGCAGAAAGTGAGGGGTCCCTGTACTGTGTTTTAAGTTGTTTTGTTAGAGCAGATGCTGGTGTCATGAGTCCATGCGTTGTTTTATTGTGAATTCTTTATCTAAACTTGATAATAATGAGATCACGGCAACATACAGCAAAATCCTTCCTTTAAAACTTTTTATATATGGTGTGTATAAATCTTTAATTTCTGCTGAAATGTATGACATGCTGCTCCTGGAATGAAGTAAGAGCTTGAAGCCATTTATAGTTTTACTTATTACAAAGTTAGCTACTAGTTTTTGGATCTCTTTTCAGGGTTTGACCAAACAAATTTACAGTCCAACATTGAGCATGCTAAATTTATCCAAGCTGAAGCACGACACTGTTGAGACCAAATCTTGGTCTTACTTTGCTAAAGCACAACTACTTAAAAGTCAGTCTGGTGACACCATAATTAAAGCGTCTGTATTGGAAATGCATGGAGGTGACAGCGCAAGTGAAGAGGGCAGTGCGGGTGAAAGGTCAACTGCCGTCACTGTTTATGCTTCTGTAATTAAAGTACTCAGATTTCCAACCTTTTTAGCAAAGCCACATGACCACAGCACATGGGGAAGAACAGTGCCTTTGTCGATGTTTACAGCATATTGCTCTTGTTTTCTTGTTTAATTCTAACATCTGAAAGTAGAATCATCGAGGAGTGTTGTGGTGTCAATGTGTTTGAAAAATGCTCTAGACCCACATACAGTCCATTTCTTGTTTGGAATGTGAGTAAAAGAGAACGAATATTTTTGTGTTCTTACTGGGGCAGCTTTGACCTAGCATGGGGTCAAAACACTGTTGGTACATGTTCTGCATATTATATTTCAAAAAGTGCACAGATTTCTATTGTCTTAATTGCATGTGTAATAGCATGGCAACAAATTGATTGCAAAATCATCAAAATTGAGTACAGGGATCCCTCACTTTCCACGGTTAATGGGGACTGAGACCCACCCACCGCGACCTATGATTTCCACGAAGTAGGATGAACCCCACTGACTGATGTATACGTACATGTATATGTGTATATAACATCAATAAATACATGCGGCCCTCACTTAACGACGGACTCGGTTAATAACGATTCGGAGTTACGACGGCTGTGAGTGTATGCATATGTTCACACATCCCCAGTGACAAATAAATCAATAAATACATATTCAATGCTGTAAATGCTTATAATAACAATTAAACAATCGAAAATAATGCATAAGATCTTCTTTTCCTTTCGGCTGTTCCCTTCAGGGGTCACCTTCTTCTCTTACACCAACTGCCTTCATGTCCTCATGTCCGCACAGAGATTGTTCTAGATTCTCTGAATCTTTGGATGATGTTAACTTCAAACTGTTTCCAATTTTTCACTGGGAAACACCTTTCTGATATTGCTCCACTATCTTTCTGCGCAACATTGGGAGAATTGGTGATCCTCTACCGTCTTCACTTCTGAGAGACACTGCCACTCTGAGAAGCTCTTTTTATACTCAGTCATGTTGCCAATGGACCTCATTAGTGGTGATTGGTCTTCCAGCTGTGCAAGTGCAACTGACTTTTCCAGCCTCTTATCGTTACCTGTCCCAACGTTTTTGAGGATTGTTGCCACCATGAAATTTAAAGTCAACATATTTTCCGCTTAAAATGATACATTTTCTCAGTTTCAACTTTTGACCCTGTCATCGATGTTCTATTCGGAATAAAATATTGAAATTTGGCACTTCCACATCATTGCATTCAGTTTTTATTCACAATTTGTAGTGTCCCAACTATTTTGGAATCCGGTTTGTATGTAGAAAACTCTGACTGAGGGGGGTATAAACAGAGACTGAGCTGCACAGTGATTATTTATACTTGGAGTATGCAGAACTCACCTGACCTGTCTCTGTAATGGTTAATATGCAAAAAAAGAATTATATATATATATATATATATATATATATATATATATATATATAAATATATATATATATATATATATATATATATAAATATTTCATTTGAATTTGCTTTCCCTTATGTTTCACTCAGTCACTTATTATCTGAAATGCTAACTCCTGCTGGGGTCATGGTGAGGCTGGAGCCTATCTCAGCCAACACTACATGAAGTGCACCATAAAGTACACTATAAAAAGCTTCCAAGTCCATCACACAGACAACACACACTCACACCTAAGGGCAAACTTCACACAGAAATGCTTGAGTGCAAGACTAGAACCCAGGACCTTCTTACTGAGAGATAGACGTTCTAACCACTATGCCACCGTACCGCACCTCATATTAGCATTCATTTGGAGGTCATACGTCTGTCATGATTTAAAAAATATAAAATAATAATTATAATTTCAATGGGGTTTTTTTTGTTTGTTTGTTTGTTTTTGTTTATGTTCCCATGTAATGTATATTAAAACAATTATTCACCAAAGATAAGGTGGATGTTGCGAAATATTCAAATCACAGCCTGAGGTTGGATATTTATAGATTACACCTTACAACTTTCTACAAACTAGATAAGTATATTGTGGGCTCCTGTTAATCTTTGATGGGATTTTGAACCAGTTAGAAATTGGATTTTATTATAATTTACTCTTTTGCTTTTGTGATTCCTGTCAGAAATCCAAACATACATTTACAATATTTGGCAGATGCTCTTATCCAGAGCAAATCGCAATCATTTTTTTATACAACTGAGCAGTTCAGGATGCTTGCTCATGGACGCAACAGTGGTGACACTGGGGATTGAACCACTGACCTTTAGACCAGTTATCCATCGCCTTTACCACTAAGCCACCATTGCCAAAACATCTGAGGGTTGCTTCATTTCCTCTGTGAGGCATGATCTTCAGTGCAGGAAATTAAAGGGGTTTTATTTTATTTACTTAAACCTTAAAGAATACAAGCAGTAGTAGTAGTAGTAGTAGTAGTAGTAGTAGTCGTAGTAGTAGTAGTAGTAGTAGTAGTAGTAGTACAGTATAGTAACAGTAACAGTAGTTTTGTAGTAGTAGTAATTTTAATTAGCTCTCACATTTAGTTGCTCCTCATTTTATAAGCATGATGATTATTTTGAAGGTCCTAAAGAGACTTTGATGATGTGGAAAAATATAAAGTGAGTGTTTAATAAAACAAAAATTTGATAGCATTTTCCTTTTCTTTTCTTACTGAACGATGTTTGGCTGAGCATCGCCATCTTGTGGGTGAAATGTAACATGTCTAAAACAGTACTGACCAGAAGTATTTTAATTGCTTAAGATCAGGGGTCCCCAAACTTTTCCCTTCTCTGATGGAGGGCCGAGGTCAGTTTGTAACAGAAAAAGTGTGATGATTGCAGGGCTGCCTAAACGTAAACATTTATTGTTTTCCAGTAAGCCACGCATTACCCGATACAGTATTAGTAACCCTTTCAGGGACCTTCACGGAAAAAAGTCAGGAAACATATAAAAAAAATCTTGGGTGGCTATCAGTTGAGCAACCAGAAAGCTGCCCAAACAGACGACTGGTTCAGCTGAGCCTGGAGAACAAATGTATTCTCCCGAACGAACAGTCCACGTTTTAGCGTAGAGAATTTGTCTACTCGCATTTGGCCTTGCAAGCGATCATACTCATCTTTGTGACAGGTTTCAGAGGGTCGGCACAGATTGCATTCTTTGAATACCGCCACTGCCTCTCGACAGATGATACAAACAACCTTTGCTTTGCATTAAACAAAAAAATAATCGTTTGTCCACTGCAGATTAAATACCCTGCATTCTGAATCAAATTTTCTCTTCCATAACCTTTTCACCATTATTTCGTTCTATTTGATAGGGGAGAGTGTAGGATTTTTGTTTCAGGGCAGGGGTGGGCGGGGGGGGGGGGGTGTTCAGATGGGGCACAGACAGCAGAAGAGTGGAGTAGAATGTTATGTTCTGGGTGTGTATTAATCTTAATCGCGTGGCCAGACGAAAAAACAAATAATCATAATGCATCTCTGGTATTGTTCAGGGGGCCGGACCAAATGTGGAGGTGGGCCGTATCCGGCCCACGGGCCATAGTTTGGGGACCACCGCTTAAGATGGAGTTAACACTTATGGTGAAATGCATATAATGTGATTATTGTTGTAGTAAAAACACAGTGTGGCTATTTTTTAAAATGACATTCCATCTCAACCATTCATGCTCAGGGGCAATTTGGAATAGCCAGTTAGCCTAATGTCTCATTCATGTATTTTAGATTGTGAGAGGAAACCCATGTGAATATGAAGAGAACATGCAAACTCTACACTGAAACCCCCTCACCAAGACTAGGACTCGAACCTCAAACTTTCTTGCCGTCAGGTTGTCAAAGCTAATCACTATTCACTACTCCGCCTGTGTGCGATTTCCTGAATGTTTACCCAGAGTGTACTTTTCTTTAAAATGCAGTGATAGTGGATGACCTGGGTGCAAGAATTACTCAAATTAAATGTTATAAAATAATAAGCTGACACTACAACCATAACGTGGCTCATCATGTGTATTATTTAAAGCTAAAATCTTCAAATATTCTATAAAAAAATCTCCTCAGGTCCTCGATACTGATATATAGCCTTCCATGAATCTACTGAATTTTTGTGCAAGAAATACTGAAGTCTTTATAGAAGTTTCAGAAATATAAATGAGCCAGAAAGGGATTTGTGGGGGAAAGTACTCAAGTCAGGTAATTTATCTTGTAAAAACGTAACTAATCAAATAATAAAATGAAAGAGAGCATCGCAATAATGACTGTTTGGTGATCAGAAACTGAGCGAAATGGCATTTGTGTGGTAAAAGTACCAAAGTCTGAAGATGATTTTTTGTTTGTTTGTTTGTTTTTTAATAAAGCATTATTTTCCTTGCCTGTCTATTTTGTATAACTCCTGGGACAAGCAGCAGGTGCCACTGAATGCTATCGTTAAAAAAAAGATATGTGTTTATATGCTACAGTAATTCTGACATCAGGCAGGTACAGTCAGTTTTAATAGAATACATTTATGTAGCAGAGCAGGCGCAGTTGATTATACAGCGCGAGCTACCTTTAGATCTGATCTTTATATGGGCTACTAGCTTACAGTCTGGTAATGCGGTGGTGTAGTAGTTAGCACGTTCGCCTCACAGCAAGAAGGTCCTGGGTTTGATTCCCGGCACGGTGTTTCTGTGTGGAGTTTGCATGTTTTCCCCGTGTTTGTGTGGGTTTCCTCAGGGAACTCTGGTTTCCTCTGACAGGCCAAAAACATGCATTGGCTGTTCCAAATAACCGCTAGCTATGAGACCGAGAGTGAATGGTTGTGTGAGTGTTGGCTCTGCAATGACCTGGCGAGCTCTCCAGGGTGTGCTCTGTCCTAGCCATGACTTGGATGAGATGGGCGCCAGCCTCCCCATGACCCTAATTAGGATTAAGTGGTTCAGAAAATGAATGAATTAATGAGTTAAAAGTCCACCTCACTGGTATGTCTGTAAGCCACCATCATTAGTGACTGAAAACACACATGGGAACTACATTTGTTGGGGTAATGAATGTGAACAGGGTGGATTATTACTGGGTTTTTTTTTTTTTTATTCTTCCTGCAAAGTGTTGTTTATAAATATTTAAAAATCTGTAAAGTAAGCATACATAGTATTCAATTACAGACTTACTCATGCACTGACGTCCATGAGGCAAACATGCTATCCACTATGCCACTGTGCCACCCCACTATTCGATTGCATTGTTGAGCAAATGGTATACTGTATCATCAACTGAGAATTGAGGAGGTCTATCTACTATTTTAGTTGCCCCTGGGCAAGGTCTCAACCACAAGTGTGCCTCTGTTCACTCAGCAGTACAAATGGGTACCAGTAAAAATATACTGGGAAGGTAACCTGCGATGGACTAGCGTCCCATCCAGGAGGAGCAATACTCCTGGTAGCTTCACGCTATGGAAACCAGGGATAAGCACCGGCCTGATGAGCCACTAGGCTCGGGTGTAAAAAGCCCAAAGGACTTGTTTTTATCTATTATTTGAATGACATGGCACAGAGACTCCGTTAATTCTAAGCTGACGATATAGTTATAGAGAACTTAGCCCAGCTGGCTAATATCATTACCAGCTATCCCTGTCACCATAACCCAGTGCATTTCAATTATTTTCTGTTACGACCCCCATAAAGAACAAAACATTTCGTACCCCCTTCTCTGTCATGACAATATATAATATCATTTGTCTATGTTGAGTACCTCTGCATATTATTGTATCCTTATTAACATTCAAGAAAACATAAAAGAAAGAAATATAAATCAACTTACAGTAAATAATACATTTATTAACATTGTTCATTCATTCATTTTCTGTAACTGCTTAACTCTAATTAGGGTTAGCTGCACTGGGGGGGGGGGGGGGGGCAGTGGCAACCCTGTGGAGAGAGGGCTTCAACCACTAACCTTAGGATCAGTGATCCAGCACCTTTACCACCAGGTACACTACTGCCCTTTATTAACATTGTTTTTTTTATTTTTTTATTCTGTAACAGAAAATATTCAAAGTGCATCAATTTATATGAAATTCAACAAAAATTGAAATCATTCCTGCCATTTGACTGACTGGACAGCTCCATCCATCAGGTTGTCAGGAAGCTGAACTCTCCACTTCCTTTCTTTGCTGCCTGCGATTGTGTGCACTTGCCTCATGGTAAGGCGCAGGATTACCAATCTTAAGGTTGAAGGTTCAAGCCCCACTGTCAGCAGTTGTCACTGCTGTCCCCCCAGTGCAGCTAACTTATCAAAGGCTGGCCATGTGGAATGGTATCCACATGGCGATAGAGGGTGGGTGGAATGCTTTTTTTTTCTTCCTCTAGGGGGCATCACAGAAAATAATTGAGAAGCACTGCAGAAGACGTTCTCGGAGCGCAGAGGACTTCACGCAGTAGAATACGAGGCTAATCGGCCCGGAAAAGCCATTCCCCTAGCAGAGCTCATAAATCAAAATTTTGCTCGTTGGATGGGGCAGATTTTTGGTGGGATCGAAGCTCGTATCATGGAATATTCGTTATAAAAGACACTTGTAAGTCAAGGTACCACTATATGAACAAAATAAATAATATATAAAATGTTTGATTTTACAAAACAGAAATGAATAAAACACTTTGTGCTGTTTTTTTTAATCAAAATGAGGAAGTCGGGTTAATGGCTACACTGAGCACGTTTTGCAGCGCACAGCTGTTCGAAGTGGAGTTTGAAGTCTGATACTGCAACTCTCAGCTCCTGCTCAGTGTTTAACTTTAATTTTCTTGGTTTCATTTTGTCCGCTGCCAATATTTTAAGACCCAGTAAACACACCGGTCGTTCCTCATCTCCCACCGGAGTCACAAGTGAAGCCAAGCAGCGCATACGCTTCATCATATTTTCTCGCCTTAGCTTTCGGGTGACTTTAGTTTGTTTCATTTTCTCCGTCTCTCTCCACCTTCCTTTTCATCCCAGTTAAACATTTCTCCATGCTGTCCCGTGAGGGTTTGTTTACTGCACCTCATACCGACCACTCTGTACTGTGTGTGCGCAAAAAACCCTACAGGGTCGCTGTCGTGGATCTGCAATTACACTTTATTCTAGTACAGCAAAAAAAAAAGTCTGTTCCCTGGGGTCGCACCCCCCCCCCCCCCCCCACACACACACACACACAGGGAGGGGGCGCACCTCACTATATGAGAACTGCTGCTTTAAGATATTACAACCTGAATTGCAATGTGGAGAACTCAGCTTTACTTGCCTCTGTCATCTTTAATTCACTTTAAAGCACTTAATCTATTTATAACTTGAATATGGGTTGTACTGAAGTATAACCTTTTGAAGATTAGAGAGGGAGAGCGACGGAGAAAACAGAAAATGTCATCTGTTAGATGTGTTGCACACAATGCTCCTTAGACCTTTTCTTTTGCTTCAACTTTTGTTTTTGGACTGTTTCCTTCCTGTTTGGGCAAAGTGTAGAAAGGGGCTGATCGTTCACAGTCTTAGTTTCCATTGTCATGTGGACACCTGTTGGGAACAAGAAGAAACTTTTGATATCAGGAGGGGGCTGTTTGAACATTGTACACACACACACACACACACACACACACACACACACCATGTTATATTTCTGTGGGATGTGAATTTATACACACTCAAGCCAGAGGAACATGACGTCTGTCTTAAAACCGAGCCCTGTTGTCTCGATAGTGTGTACCCTATATGTAAGGCGCTCCACCGAATGTAAGCGCTTGTCGCAAGAGATGTATGGTGCTTGTGATACAAAGCACGGCTTATTCGGACTTCCGATCTTTCAAATGAGAACTTGTTTAGTACTCAACCTTCACTTGCTTACTTGAAAGATTGGAAGTCCGGACACGCCATGCTTTGTCTCACAAGCACCATACGTCACTTGCGACAAGCGCCTACATTCGGTGAAGCACCTCACATACTACTATTCATAAACGTTTATAGACACTTGACTATCAGACGGATATGTAGCCTCTTCCCAAAGTTCTTCTTTTTCTTCTTCTTTCCTTTTGGCTGTTCCCTTCAGGGTCGCCACAGCGAATCATATGCCTCCTACATCTTCTACTCTTACTCCAACTGCCTTCATGTCCTCCTTCACCACATCCACAAATCTTCTCTATGGTCTTCCTCTGGGCCTTCTGCCTGGTAGATCCAACCTCAGCATCCTACTACCAATATACTCACTATCCCTCCTCTATACATGTCCAAACCATCACAATCTAGCCTCTCTGACTTTGTCTCCAAAACATCTCACATGTTCTGTCCCTCTGATGTACTCATTCCTGATCCTATCCATCCTCGTTACTTCCAAAGAGAACCTCAACATTTTCATCTCTACCACCTCCAGCTCTGCCTCCTGTCTTTTCCCCAGGGCCACTGTTTCTAAACCATACAACATCGCTGGCCTCATCACCATCTTGTACACTTTTCCTTTCATTCTTGCCGATACCTTCCTATCACACACCGGACACTTTTCTGCAACCATTCCAACCTCCCTGCACACGCTTCTTCACCTCTTTTCTACACCCTCCATTGCTCTGGATTGTTGAGCCTAAGTACTTAAAATCCTCCACCTTCTTTATTTCTGCTCCCTTTAACCTCACCATTCCTCTTGGGTCCTTGTCGTTCACACACATGTGTAGAATTTCTTTGTCTGCTGTTGGGTTACAATTTCCATTCACTAGAACTAAGAGATCCAAACCTATTCCAGCATGAAAGTCCCCTGAACACATAGTGAGCTCCATGAAGACATGCCTTGCCAAAGTTGGAGTAGGAGAATGTGAGTCACTTGCACAGCGCACGGACCTCCAAGCCGTTGAAGACGTTTGTGATGAACTAGAATGCCAGCTGCCCCAGGGGTCCCTGCCTGACATCAGTTCCTGACCTTAATAAATGCTCTTGAGGATGAGCAATCACAAATCTCCACAGCTACACCACAAAATCTAGTGGAGAGCCTGCCCAGAGGAGAGACATTTATTATAACAGCAAAGAGGAACAAAACCTGGAGTCCAACCATCAACAAACACATGAGTGTTACAGTCAAGATAAAGCAGACGGTTTTGAATCTGATCATGGTGTTTGATGATGATCTGTTAATTTTGCATTTCTGATCATTTGCATTTCTGAAAATAAATACAGTGGTACCTCGTCTAACGAGTGTCCCTTATAACGATTTTTCCATGATACATGCTTCGAACTCGCCAAAAATCTGCTCAATCCAAAGAACAAAACTTCACTTTACGAGCTGTCCTCGACATGGATTTTCCGGGCCGATTAGCCTCGTATTCTTCCATGTGTATTCCTCCGCGCGCCAAGAACTTGTGCAGTGCTTTTCAATTGTCTCAATTCTCAATTATTTTTTCTGACGCCCCCTCTAGGAAGAAAAAAATAATAATTTGGCGCCTCACGCACGACTATAAATAGTGTTTACTTCACTACATCTCGTTTGCTTGGTGCTTTTTCCCCTACGCCATAGCATGATAATGAGAGCGCCACTGCCAACTACTGTAATGGATGCTCAATTACACTAAATTCTAGTACAGTATGGCAAAAAAGCATGTTCACCAGGGTCATAAGCATACCCCCTGGCATTACCCCCCCCCAAAGGTGGTGCACCGCACTATTTGAGAAGCACTGGATTTGTGGAAGCTCACCATGAGCCTTTCCTTGCTGGCATTCATAGCGTGCACACGTACAAAATTCTCCTCCTCCTCCTCCTCTTCTGTTATGCACCACCAACTGCCTACCCACATGACATGTTTGCAGCAGTCGACGATCGGAAGGGCGAGTTGGCTTACAGTATTGTTTATTCCTGTTTTATTATTATTTATTATTAATTATTATTAATGTTAATGTACATATATTATTATTATTATGAAATATTTATTGTTTTTACATGTTTATCTTTAATATACGTATTAGGTTAAATATACATGTTTGTGGCAGATTATATGAGTTTGGGAGGGGGTTGGAATGGATTAATTGGTTTTCTGTTATTTCTTAAAGGAATAATTGTTTCATCTAATGAATTTTTCGGCTTACGAGCTCACCCTCAGAACGGATTAAATTTGTTAGCTAAGGTATCACTGTATATGACTAAAACATGGAAAAAGGTGTATGTTATGGCACAAGGTGACAGATGCATAGAAAAATGTTAACACTGCCCCACGGCTTTATCTTTGGTGTTTAGTGATTTCATTTATAGCAAGAACATCTAGTGTTTTGGGTTTCACAGACGTTCACTGATATTTTCTCGTGTGTATAATTTTGTACATCAATACACTAATACTAGATCAGTATAAACGTTTTTAATTTAATTTCAGAACATGATCTGCACAAATCTAAACTATCTTATAACCTGAAGCAGCTTTGAATTCATTCTCTTCCAATATTCACCGTCCTCACAGTATAGCCACCAATACATGCTATGATTCATGACTGTTATAACAGGTGTCATGCACTTCATCTCTTCTTCACATTGTCTTTAACATCAGGTTTGGAGATAAATTTTTTGTACTACTCTGTTGTAAAAAATAACAATTGTCACTTTTTAAAATATAGAATACACAGACATTTAACCTTCTTTGCTACCACGCCTTCAGATAAAGGTAAAATACTACAATACACACCCCCCCCCCCTCCCCCCGCCATGCAGCTAACTAGGCTATCAAAGGCTGGCCATGTGTCTCACTGTCTATGGTGTGATGTTCATGTAAAAGAACAATTGCTGACGTTCGACAAGCGTAGCTGAATAGCCGTCAGTGTGTTTCTGCCCTGTGAAGACCTGGCGAGCCGTTGCCCAGAGCTGGCTAAGATAGGCAACACTCTCCCCACTAGCCTAATTAAGATTAAGTGGGTAAGAAAATAAATGAATGAACCACAACACACGGCACATACACCAAATAGACAAACGTTTATGGATATTTGACTGTAGCATTGATGTTTCTGGATGGTTAGGCTCCAGGCTTTGTACCTCTTTGCTGTATAATAAATGTCTCTACACTGAGAAAGCTCTCCAGTAGATTTTGGAGTGAAGCTGTGTTGATTTTTGATGGTTCATCCACAAGAGTATTATTGAGGTAAGGCAGACACACCTGGGTCAGATGGCATTCCAGCTCATCCAAACATGGTCAGTGGGGTTGAGGTCAGTACTCTGTGTAAGTTACTCATGTTTTCCTACTCCAACCTTGGCAAGGCATGTCTTCATGGAACTCACTATGCATGTAGCGGGGACGGTCACGCTGGAACAGGTTTGGGTCTCTTAGTTCTAGTGAAGGGAAACTGTAACCCAACAGCAGACAAAGACATTCTGCATAATTGTGTGCTTTCAACTATCTGGCTCCAAAGTTGAGAAGAAGCTGCATAAAGGTCTGATGCTCAAGTGTCCACAAACTTTTGTCTGTATAGTGTATGTCTCTGGACTGTGTGAGAAAACCAGAGCACCTGCAAGAAAAACCTACTCAAGCACAGTAAACACAGTCATTCATTTTCTGTAACCACTTCATCCTAATTTGGGCTGCAGGGAGGCTGGCACCCATCCCAGCTGACTTCGCACAAGGGCAGAGTACACCCTAGACAGCTCGTCAGGCCATCTCAGGGCAGAAGCACGCTGATGGCTTTGCAGCCAAGTCTTGTTGAGAGTCAGCAATGGTTATTTTACATGAACTTCACAAAATAGACAGTGAGAGACATGGCCGGCCTTTGATAACCCAGTTAGCAGCACTGATGGGACAGTGACAAGCTGTTGAGAGTGGGGCTTGAACCCCCAACCTTAGGATCAGTGATCCAGCACCTTTACTACCAGGCCACCACTTCCCACATACTTGCCAGCAAACTGTACCCAGAAATGTCTTCGCCGGGTACGGGAATCAAACCCAGGACTTTCTTGCAGTGAGGAGGACGTGCTAACCTCTACACCACTTCTTCACTGGAAATGATTTGACTTCAAGTATTTTTAAAATTGGGAGCATAAAAATATCTCCTTCTACGCATTGCATTTTATTCTATGAGTATGTTTATTTTGGCAAGTGGTGGCAGCCAAGGAAAGTGCAGCCTGGGGTCAGCGTTTCAATATAACAATTGAGTTTCGGAGATTTGCCTGTTTTTGTGTCTGATTTCTCACGGACAAGCGGAGAACAATTAGTCGAGCTGCAGCTGGGGATATAATTAATCAAATCGGAACTCTGACCAGATTTCTGTGGGCCCCTGTCTCTTGCTTTCATTTCCTTCTTTTTTCATTCTTTCTTCACCTTTATTTTCATACTTATCTTGTATTTATAAGAGTCGGTGCTGTGCAAGTACAGTAGTGTATATATATATAACAAGCCTGAATAACACTGCCATAGCGTTTAGCATTGTTGGCTGATTGCCACAGGACTGAGGAACAGTGTGTGTGTGTGTGTGTGTGTGTGTGTGTGTGTGTGTGTGTGTGTGTGTGTGTGTGTGTGTGTATGTGTGTGTATGTATGTGTATATGTGTGTGTGTGTGTGTGTGTGTGTGTGTGTGTGTGTGTGTGCAGAAGAAGACAAGGGAGGGGGTTACAGCCTGTATCTGTTAACTTGTGTGAGTGTGCGCTAGGACGAAGGAGGGAGTTACTTCAATTGGGACACCAGGCTGTTATGAGGACAGCACACTCCGAAAAACTCTGACACACTGTTAAGACACTCATACGCCCACATTGAAGCAGAGAGGAGACCATGTTCTGTCTAAGAGGTAAGACTTGTTGTTATAGAAGTAAGACGGAGAGAATGAGAGTCCGAGATGAACTATTGAAGCTGCAGCCGAAAGCTGAGGGAGGAGGACAAAAGGGAGCAGAGCTCATCTGTAGTTGGGTTGCAGTGTTTGGTTTCAAAGTGCTCCCTGCTTCGTTCTCCTCTGCTTCCTTTGTTTTCTCGGGAGGAACCCATGCTAACGGGCTACTCGGCAAGAGACGTCGTGGTGGTGGTGGTGGTGGGGGTTTGGGGGCAAGTGGCAGGAGTTTAGGCAAAGTTTGTAAAGACTGAAGAGTCTCCAGCTGCTCTGGGATTGTTGATTTGCGTGAGTGTTTCCCAGAGTTCCTACAACTTCAGTTACTGGGATTGTTGTTACTGTTCTTGCAGCTTTCATGAAACACAAAGGATGCCAAATATTGTATTATTTCTGAGATTGTTATTTGACGGCATGTGATTTTGCAGTGAAGATTTTTTTTCTTCCTTTTTTGAGGCAATATTTGCTGGTGCAGATTTAGTTTTTTTGGTCTTGGGTGATGAGCTCCGGTGGCATTTTGACTACGGTCTATATTCTCTCTCTCTCTCTCTCTCTCTCTCTCTCTCTCTCTCTCTCTCTCTCTCTCCACAATGCACTGTGTAGTGCACCATGACCTGGATTTCTGTAGCGCAGTCACCTCTCATTGGCTTTTGTTTTGAAGCAATCATGGAGCTCTCTATTTCTGAACTTTTCACCAGCCACTCATATTAGGTCCAAGTTAACATCAGTTTGTTTCTTTCTTTCTTTCTTTTTTGTTGTTGAAGTTTATATTAAAGTATTCAGGCAAAGGTTAATCAGCCTAATGACTGTATAAACACAACAGGATTCATAATAATCTTAATAATGGTTGGCTGAGATTGTCACTAATGTACTCACTCACTTATTAGACAGACCAGTTACTCCTACTAGGGACGTAGGAAGGCTGGGACAGCTGACACTGGGTACACCCAGAACATTCCACCAGACATCAAAGGGCGAACACACAACAATTTACTCTGACACACAATTTGAAATAGCCATTTATAATAATAATGTGAATGAGGGCAGTGGTGGTCTGGTGGTAAAGGGCACTGGGTCGCTGATCCTAGGGTTGGGGGTTCGAGTCCCACTCTCCACAAGGTTGTCACTGTCCCCCCAGTGCATCTAACTGGACTATCAAAGGCCAGCCATGTCTCTCACTGTCTATGGTGAGAGGTTCATGTAAAAGAACCATCACTGACTTTCGTAAAGAGAAGCTGCACAGCCGTCAACGTGTTTCTGTGCCTTCCGAGAGGGTTGTGTCAGGAAGGGCGTCTGATGTAAAAACCGAGAATCCAAAAAAAAATCAAACATGCGAATCCGATGATTCACTGTGGCGACCCCTAAAAAAGGGAAAAAGACAAAAAGAAAAGAAGAATAATGTGCATGTCTCTGGCTTGTGGGATGAAACTGGAGTCCTCAGAGGAAACCCACAGAAGCACAGGGAGAACATTTACACTATACATATGTACATCCAAGCCCAAGACTTGAACCCAGGACCTTCTTGTCATGAGGCAGACATGCTAACTGCTATACCGTCGTTTCACCCATCTACTAATGTAACTCACACACACACACACACACACACACACACACACACACACACACACACACACACACACACACACACACACACACACAAATGCCTGGCGTTATAGACCCCTGTCTCTCACTTTAAGAATGGATGCTTGTGCTGGTGTCAGCTCATGTGTTAACCACATGTTTAACTTTTTTATGTAATTTAATATCACAACAGTATTTGAATTACTATACAGCCAGTAAATCTGAAAATCCTGGCTGTATAAGAAGACTGTAAAAATATCATATGGAAATGCTCAAACATTGCTTTAAGTATTATTTTGCTTGCTGCAATTTCCCAAAACTGAACATTATATTGCCAGTCCTTAAAGTGTAACCCCAATATGACTGGGGGAAAAAAAATTGAAAACAAAAACACATAAGTTAAATGCATGTATCTGAAGTTTCATCTCTTATCTATGCATAAAACTTTGGTATTTCAGAGCATGGCATTATATTTGCCAAACATTTTTACAGCTGGTGATCCAGTGATTTGTACGGCACTGAAAGTCAAGTGCAGCAAGGATTAACTTTTAGCAGAAAGGATGGGTTCCCGGATGTTATGATGATGATGATGATGATGATGATGATGCAGGTTTACAGGTCAGAACAGGTTTTAAAGGAACGCTCCATCACCACACCTTTACTAAAATCAGTGTGTTTTTGAGATGCTCGACAAGCCAGGGAGAAAACAAAAGCAATACAGGCCTCGGTTGGGGCAGTGGTGGTCTAGTGGTATAGGGTGCTGGATCGCTGTTCCAAAGGTTGGGGGTTCGATTCCCACTCTCCACAAGGTTGTCACTGTCCTCCCCAGTGCAGCTAACTGGGTTATCAAAGGCCGGCCATGTCTCTCACTGTCTATGGTGAGAGGCATGTAAAAGAACCATTGCTGACTTTCGACAAGAGTAGGCTGCAAAGTCGTCGGCGTGTTTCCGCCCTGCGATGGCCTGGCGAGCTGTCCAGGGTGTACTCTGCTCTCGCCCGAAGTTGGCTGGGTTGGGCGCCAGCCTCCCCGCGACCCTAATTAGGATTAAGCGGTTACAGAAAATGAACTGAACAGGCCTCGGTTCGGATGGTGTCTCAATAAAGCTTGTTTTAAACTCTTGTGTTGTCACTGTAGGGCAGTCACGATGTCCGAATGTGAACCAAAGCCCCCTGGTTCGAACTTCAGTTGTATCTTTGGTAGCTGTTGCATGACAAGCAGGAGAGAATCAAGGTCAAACTGGTCTTTAATGTGCAGGAAACTGCATCTGTTTTTCTCCTGCTCTCTTTTCTGGAGCAGATAGAGCCACAGTGTATCTTCAGCTGGAATGGAGATAGAACTCGTGGGAGGCAGAGGGTGAAATTTGCTTCAAAGAAAACGAAAGGAAAGCCTTCCACACGCTCCTGATACACTGAAAATACGTATATTTGAAATATCAGGTGTTTGTTTGTTTGTTTGTTTGTTTATATACATGCTCAAAGTTGCAAAAACCCATTTATTAGTTTGCATTAGCCTAGTGGTTTTTTTAATAGCCATAGTCCATTTCACTCTAATGAGTAATGAGAAAACAATGTTGACACGTAAGATGCATAAAGACAAGCTAATGGCAACAAAAAGTACCTGGAATAATAATCTAACACATCTGATATAAACTAGTGATCTTCTGAATAAAATAAAGTGTTGATAAATTTGCACAAAATACTACATTATATACACATACATCGGATCAGCATCTGCTTGTATATGTGAATCTATGGGATGTAAACATAGTGCAGTGCAATTAAATGCACAACACTTCCAAGTTTACAGCTCATTCCACGAGGGTCATGTGTTACTCAGTACAAAGGCGCCACCTTGTGTGAGGATTTATTACTCTTTTTTTTCATGAAAAAAGACTGTAAAAGAACATGCATGCTTTTATTAAGTTTGGAAAAGTATTTTTCAATATCAATTCATAATAAACAGGGTCTAGAAGGTGGTCTAGTGGTTGGCACATACGCTTCACAGCAAGAAGCAAGAAGGCCTGGATTTGATACCCAACCTGGGCGTTTCTGCATGGTGTTTACATGTTCTCTCCGTGCTTGCGTGAGCTTTCCTCAGGTGCGCCGGTTTCCTCCCACAGTTCGGGAAAAAATGCACAGCAGGCTAGTTGGCTGTTCCATATCTCCCCTGGGCATGAGTGTATGAGTGTTGGCCCTGCAATGGCCTCTCGAGCTGTCCAAGGTATACCCCAACCTTGCTCAGAGTCAACTCGCGACGCTAATTAGGATTAAACGGCTTAGAATGTGAGCGAATGAATTAATAATAAACGAGGTATATCCTATTTATAAAAAGGTGATAAAATAGTTAATCCAAAAATTTTTGCTATGTTTTTGATTAAAAAAATGGTCCCCATGCCTCCATGCACCCTACACCTAATTCAAAGTTGTGAAAAATAACATCTGCAAGATAATTTATTGCACCAAGTGAGCCAGTTCTCAACAACAATAACAAATTATATTCTGAGATCTGTTTACGTGAAGAACAGTCATGATTTTTTTTTGCTGTTGTTAATTGCAATAATTCCACAATAAATTCTGTCCTGTGCTTCTATTAGCTTCCTGGCGACGATTATTTAGCTCAGTGTAGATCACAAGGTCCTTAAACGTATCTGTTTCCATTTTAAACTGCTGGTTTGAGGATTGATCATCAAACCTCCGCTATGTTTTAATGTTTCTTGATAAAACTAATGCATATCTTATGCATAGGTTTATTAGATTAAATTAGATAGATTAGATTTAACTTTCTTGTCATTACACATGAGTAAATACAGAGTAATGAAATAAAGTTTAACATCCAATCAGAACTGCAGAGAGCAGCAAGTGCAGTGGGTGTATATATATATATATATATATATATATATATATATATATATATATATATATATATATATATATATACACACACACACGCACACACACACATACTAGTCCTTCTCAAAAAATTAGCATATTGTGATAAAGTTCATTATTTTCTGTAATATACTGATTAAAAATTAAACTTTCATATATTTTAGATTCATTGCACACCAACTGAAATATTTCAAGTCTTTTATTGTTTTAATACTGATGATTTTGGCATACAGCTCATGAAAACCCAAAATGCTTCGATAGCGGCCTTAAGCTCATCCACAGTGTTGGGTCTGGTGTCTCTCAACTTTCTCTTCACAATATCCCACAGATTCTCTCTGGGGTTCAGGTCAGGAGAGTTGGCAGGCCAGTTGAGCACAGTACTACCATGGTCAGTAAACCATTTACCAGTGGTTTTGGCACTGTGAGCAGGTGCCAGGTTGTGCTGAAAAATGAAATCTTCATCTCCATAAAGCTTTTCAGCAGATGGAAGCATGAAGTGCTCCAAAATCTCCTGATAGCTAGCTGCATTGACCCTGCCCTTGAGATAAAACACAGTGGACCAACACCAGCAGCTGACATGGCACCCCAGACCATCACTGACTGTGTACTTTGGACCACTGGGCAACAGTAGCCCAGGCCTGCCGCAGTTTCTGGTTCAAAAGTGGCTTGACGTGGGGAATACGGCACCTGTAGCCCAGTCCACTGCTTCCACAGGTCCCCCAAGGTCTGGAATCGGCCCTTCTCCACAATCTTCCTCAGGGTCCGGTCACCTCTTCTGGTTGTGCAGCATTTTCTTCCACTTTTTCCTTCCCACAGACGTCCCACTGAGGTGGCTTGATACAGCACTCTGGGAACAGCCTATTCACTCAGAGATTTCTTTCTGTGTCTTGCCCTCTTGCTTGAGGGTGTCAATGATAGCCTTCTGGACAGCAGTCAGGTCGGCAGTCTTACCCATGATTGCGGTTTTGAGTAATGAACCAGGCTGGGAGTTTTTAAAAGCCTCAGGAATCTTTTGCAGGTGTTTCGAGTTAATTGGTTGATTCAGATGATTAGGTTAATAGCTCGTTTACAGTACCTTTTCATGATATGATAATTTTTTGAGATAGGAATTTTGGGTTTTCATGAGCTGCATGATAAAATCATCAGTATTAAAACAATAAAAGACTTGAAATATTTCAGTTGGTGTACAACGAATCTAAAATATATGAAAGTTAAATTTTTATCAGTACATTACAGAAAATAATGAACTTTATAACAATATGCTAATTTTTTGAGAAGGACTAGTATATACAGTGATCCCTCCCTACTTCATGCTTCAGTTTCTGAGGCTTCAGTGCAGTGAGGGTTTTTCAAAAATGTTCATAAAAAAAATAAGGAGATTAAGTTAAAATAGGGGAAACGTTAAGGAAAATGCCGCAAAACAAGGCCAATCATCCAAAAAAAAAGCCCCAAACAAACAATCTAACCCCAACAAACCAATCCAAACTGCTCACTAAAGGAAAGTATTGCATTATTTGTGAGGCATGACATGACTGAATTCAGGTATGAACTGCATTCAGTCCGAGCAGCTCAGCCATGCCCCTCGGCAGGAGCTGGTAGAAAACAGAATTTTAGAGTGAGACAGAGAGCCTTACAAACCATAGAAGCGGTGACGTGACGCGAGTTAATCCTCTGGCGCAGAGCTGAGCATGCTTTTGTTTATTGGGAATAAATGAGAATAGTGGTTTCAGGTGTGAGCTACCTAGCAGCTCAGCCACGCCACTCAGCCGAAGCAGAGAGGAAGCAGTTCGAGGCACAGCGGCCAATCTCAAAGTCCCCCAAACACAGACCATAACAAAAAGGACATAAAAGAACAAGAAATGTAATAAATTGGATAAACAAAATGAGAAACATGCTGCACCACAGTAAATAAAATCACACACACAAACATTCTAAACACTAACTTAGGTACTGTACTGGAATAATAATTGATAAAGACTTTAATAGTGGACCGTTTTACAACAGTTCAGATGATTATTCCTCTTCAGGCATTTCAGAGGAAACTGTCATTTCTTCCGGAGAAAGTCTTATTTCTTCAGAAGAGACATCCAACGTCATTACCTTGGCGCTTGGCTGACGTTTGAGTGGCATCATAGAGATTGACTGGTAATTAAAACACACTAAAAAAAGGCTCGTTGACAACTTGTGAGCGAATGAGGAAAAAGGGGCATAACATCATCTCAACCAATCAGCAGAAAGGAGGACAGCCATTGGCTGAATTTGAATGACATGACAGTTGCTCGGCAGTGCTCAAATATGCAAACCATGAGTGCAAAACCGCGAATAGGCAAGGGCCTACTGTACTTACATTTTTATGTGAGGTGCGCATGCCTGTATATGTGTGTATTTATCTTATATTTACATCTTATGCATTATTTTTGGATGTTTAATTGTTATTATAAGAATTTATAGTGTTCAATATGTATCTATTGATATTATATACATATATACATGTACGTATATGTGAGTCGGGGGGGGGGGGGGGGGTGATCCTACTTCGTGGAAATCGGTGGTTACGGGGGTGTTGGTCCCTACAGTTATGTACAGATATGGGCAGTAAAGGTGAGAATAAATTCATTTATATACAACATACACAGATGTTCTATTACTATACAGTAGAGTGACGGCTCCAGGTTTATTCCAGGTGATATCAGAATGCTGAAAATGTAAAAATCTTAAAGCTTAGTTTTGCTTTTTGTTTGAAAATGGCATTGAAATGCAACATCCTGAGCTACAGCATGATCTAAAATGAGCTGCAGTGTCAGATCTTACAAAGCTTTATTGTTTTGAGAGTCATCTACATTAAGGTCATGAAGGTCACATTCTTGGAGATAAGACGTAACCGTCAATAAGCGGATAAAACTTACTAGGCTGCAGTAATGACTAAACTTAATATATAACTAATGCAACTGTTCTTAATGATAAAAAATTTAAGAACAGTAATCTACACCACATTGTGTCATCTTTGTAACAGGTTTTCATCTACTATGAAGAAACGTTTTATATTCTATTTGGAGAAAATTAATTCTTTATTGTTTAAAAACACTTACACGTGTTCTGCTGTTTATTCATTTCATTCATTTTCTGCAACTCCTTAATCCTAATTAGGGTCTGGTGCCCATCCCAGCTGACTTCGGGCGAGGGCAGATCAACAGGCCATCGCAGGGCAGAAACATGCTGACGACTTTGCAGCTCCTCTTGTCGAAAGTCAGCAATGGTTCTTCTACATGAACTTCACACCATAGACAGTGAGAGACATGGCCGGCCTTTGATAACCCAGTTAGCTGCACTGGGAAGGACAGTGACAACTCCTTGAGAGTGGAGCTTAGACCCCCGACTTTGGGAACAGTGATCCAGCACCTTTCCCACCAGGCCACCACTGTGTGCCCTGCTGTTCATATTTATATATTTCAGTCTATTTTAGTACAAAGCACATCTGCCAAACGTGCATTGTAACTTATAAATTTGTAATGGCAATTCGCAGCTATACCAGGGTCGAGTATGTGTGCATGAAATGTCTTGTTTTTAATTTATTTGTGTTGTGTTTGCCCCCAAGTATGGTAAATTTGTAAAAAAAAAAAAAAAAAAAAAAAAAAAAATCAATAAGATTAAAAGTGGGAGATGGCTAATCCTTCCATGTCAGTGAAATAAAGTATATAAACATGTTGACTTTGCCAGAAAATGCTTCAGGTCCTCCTTTTTATTTTTATTGTTTCACTGCTGCCTTATTCAGAGAATCTATTTGCGGAACAAAGTCGTGCTCTCCACAAATATGGCTCTTACAGAAGTGGCAAGAAGAAAGCCAATGTTGAAATAAACCATGTAGAGACACATCAAACTTAGAAGGAGGTGTTCTGTTCAGATCAGGCCATAATGTGCAAAACGCTATGTGGCGGAAAAATAACACTGCACATCACCCTGAACACATCATCACCACTTTGAAACGTGGTGGTGGCAGCATCATGCCGTGGGAATGCTTTTGTAAGCAGGAACAGGGAAGCTGTTCAGAGTTGATGGAATGATGGATGGAGCCTGCTACAGGGCAATCTTGAAAGAAAACCTGTTAGACAATGCAGTGGGCATAAGACTGGGGTGAAGGTTTTACCATCCAGAAGGCCAACAATCCAAACCCCACACAGCTGTGAGAGGCGTACCCCAAAAGATTTACAGCTGTAATCGTAGTGAAAAGATGCTTCTACAATGTATTACCCCAGGAGGACTGAGTATAAATATATGCCACACTTTTCAGATTTCTATTTGAAAATATTTTTTTCACTTCATAAATTATGCTCCATTTTGTATTGGTCAATCATATAAAATCTCAGGAAGATATATTTATATTTGTGTTTGTAACATGACAAAATACGGAGAGGTTCAAAGGGTACAAATACTTTTGCAAGCCATAAAGGCATTATAGCAGAGCTCCTGTGTGGCCCTTGAATCCCCCATACTAAAGAATCCATCAAGATGATTTTTTCTGGCTGAATTGCGCTTATCTGATGCTCATATTCATCGAAATGCTAATTGGTTGTTATGCATTGGGACACTGATTGGCTCTTTCGCCTCACTGATTTGCATAAAGTTAACTGTTCAGGATGCTGATAGAGAAATATTCAAACATATTAAAGCAATTTTTGGTTTTTCACAACATAAAAAAATTAAAAATACAGAAATCATCCTCACAAAAATTAAAATTCGTTTGAGTGAGAGCGAAAGCGAGGGAAAATGATGTCATTGGCAATCTGTTAGTGCGGCACATGATGAAAGGAAGTTTGTCTCCAAAAGCAACATCAGTCAGCGATTTGCCAAACTGCTTAGTTCTCCTGGGGTAACAGAAAGCCTATGCCTATGTCAGACAACTCTAGGCAAAGGTGTGGTACACCCTGAACAGCCAAAAGGTCCATCTCAGGGACACATCAAACAAACACAAATTACAATAATTGTAAATAACTGAAGGTGATTGCAGCTCTGTGATGGACTGGCAAGCTGTTCAGGGTGTACTCTTTTCCCAGTGTTAGCTGCATAAGCTTCAGCCACCTACCAACCCTAGCAGGTGTAAGCAGTGTGGCAAATGGGTGAGAACAAGTAATGTGTGATGAATGTTTCGGAAGATGAACTACCTCTTCATTACATCATGTTCCTCACCAAAGAACAGCCAGTGGCATGCGCTCTCATACACACACACACACACACACACACACACACACACACACACACACACACACTCACAGTAGCTCAACTGTAAAAATAAAAGTGCTTGAGAGATATAAATCCAAGTCTTGTGTTGGCATGTGTCAGCCACGTGCATCTAAATTTGCACATGTGTGTTTGAGAGAGAGTGAAAGAGTGAGAGGGATTCCGTTCACGTGATTTTTTTTTAACAGTATTCATATGGAGAATAAGATGGGGAATGGGAGACATACATTTTGCTTGTAGAACCATTTTTTATGTTCTCTTCAGGTTGAGGGCGGCATCGTAGTGAGCACATCTGCCTCACAGCAAGAAGGTTCAGGCTTCGGGTGCCGGGCTTGGGAGTTTCTCTGTGGAGTTTACATGTTCTCATCGTGCATATTTTGGTTTCCTGACACAGTCCAAAAATGTGCACATTTATACTAACTGTCTGTTCCAAAAAAAGATATGAGATTGAGTGTGAATGGTTGTCAGCATTGCCTTGCGATGGTCTGGCAAAATGTTCAGGGTGTACCTCACCATCACCCAGTGTCGACAGCTCCAACCTCCCTGCAATCCTAAAAGAAGGATTAAGCAGTTCTGCAAATGAGAGACGAGATGATTTGGGGATTAGCAGGTGTGTTTTCTTGTGGTTCAAATTTCACACTAAACTTAATCCTAATTAGGGTCACGGGGAGGCTGGCGCCCACCCAGCCGACTCTGGGCGAGGGCAGAATACACCCCGGACAGCTCGCCAGGCTATCACAGGGCAGAAACATGCTGATGGCTCTGCAGCTACTCTTCTTGAAAGTCAGCAATGGTTCTTTTACATGAAGCTCACACCATAGACAGTGAGAGACATGACCAGCCTTTGATAACCCGGTTCGCTGCACTGGAGGACAGTGACAACCCATTGAGAGTGGGGCTTGAACCCGCAACCTTAGGATCAGTGATACAGCACCTTCACCAGGCCACCATTGCCCATCTTTGGGGGAAAATGTGCTTTTTTTTTTCTTAACTGCCAATGTATTTTTTTTATGCATATAGCATGTCTTGTAAAGTATTATCTGTCTCTTGAATGGTGTGTGGGCGTGTATTTTATTCTCTGCATGTTGATAACTAAAAGAATTAACACGTTAACACATGTACAGGTTCAGATTGTTCAGCATCATTTGATGGTCTAATAATGTAAATTAAGTTAAAATAAATTAAAAAATACTAGCTTGTACACTACTATTTCTCCTTCGTTGAGTAATAAGAGTACAAAATACGTCCATCTCTTCATCCATTTTATGAGCCAATAGTTATGTCAAATATTTGTTATTGGTTGTAATACGGTGCAATGTAAAGTATTTAACTTACATACTTATGCCCGCCCTGCTGTAATGTGTCTGCACGTCTGAAATTAAAGGTCATTTGAAATGAGCAGCATGTCTGCAAACACTGTATGTTGGTTCAGAGTCAAATCCTCATGACTATACGCAGACACACCCTGCACAGCTGCCTGGTGTGTGCAGACCCTCCCTAGCATTAATGGAATTCGTGCATGACCCCACTTGTAATACTCAAGCTGGGATATTAGAGTTGACTTTCACACATTTCCAGAGATCGAATTGAAAACAACAAAGGAATGTTTTTCTACTTTAGCAAAGAAAAGCAGAAGGCAGTGGTCCAAGATGAAACTTTAACATCATTGATTACGCCTTTTGTGTTCGGAATGTGGGATATTTATTGAATAATTTAGTAATAGGATTCGGCTCTCCCATGCACGGTTACACTTGCTCGTTATGAGACTATATTGTCATCCGTTCATTTATTTTCTCAACAACTTAATCCTAATTAGGGTCGCGGCGAGGCTGACCCTCTACCTCAGCCGACACATGGGAAAGGGCGGAATACACCCTGAGCATC
>CM045732.1:45247497-45394997 GCA_024760905.1 Plotosus lineatus | reverse complement strand
AATCTTGTGAAAATCATATTTTCATTCATTCATTTTATGAACCTTTTATTCCTAATTAGCGTAGGGCCGGTGGTGTAGTGGTTAGGGTGCTGCGCTCATAATTGGTAGGTTGTGTGTTCGAATCCCAGTTAGACCTCCACTGTGCTAAGACCCCTGGGCAAGGTCTTAACCACAAGTGTGCCTCTGTTCACCCAGCAGTATAAATGGGTACCAGTAAAATATACTGGGAAGGTAACCTGCAATGGACTAGCGTCCCATCCAGGAGGAGTTGAACTCCTCGTCACTTCACGCTATGGAAACCGGCGATAAGCACCGGCCTGATGAGCCACTGGGCTCGAGTGTAAAAAAGCCCAACTGACCTACCTACCTTTGCCTACTGTGCATGTTTTTTGGACTGTGGGAGGAAACCGGAATACGCAGAGGGAATCCATGCAAGCATGGGAACAACCTGCAAACGCCACACAGAAAAACTCTGGCTGGGAATTGAACCCCGGCCCTTTTACTGTCAGGTGGACCTGATAACCACTACACCAGCAATGTTCAGTCACTTTTTGCGTATCTATCAGAGGACCTTTACTGTCTGACACCAGCAGGTCTTTATTTATCAGCAGGGGGCAGTGGTGGTCTCGTGGTATAGGGCGCTGGACAGCTGATCCTAGGGTTGGGGGTTCCAGTTCCACTCTCCACAAGATTGCCACTGTCCCTCCAGTGCAGCTAACTGGATTATCAAAGGCGGGCCATGTCTCACTGTCTATGGTGAGATGTTCATGTAAAAGAACCATTGCTGACTTTTGTAAAGAGGAGCTGCAAAGCGGTCAGTGTGTTTCTGACCCTCGCTAAAAGGGTTGTGACAGGAAGGGCATCTGACGTAAAAACCTCTGCCAAATAAAAAACATGCGAGTCATTCGCTGTGGCGACTCCTAAGAAAGGGATCAAGCCGAAAGGAAATCTCACCAGCAGTTCTTTCTTTCTTTATTTTAATAAATTTGATTTATTAATGAATAATAATAAAACATAGATTCCTTTGAATTCAGTAGGCCTCCATTTTTCGCGATGGTTTTTCCAGCCCTTATTGCAGATCAAGAAAATTAGCGAGTTATTGACGTGGTTTTAAAACCATATTATATATATATATATTACATGCGCTCAAATATGCTTGTTAAACACATTCTATAGTCAGTCTTACTCATTAATACAGTAATAATGCAGTAAAATGTAGTAATGATTAAGTAAAAACGTTTTAATTTTGTAATGTGGTAATATTTATGAATAAATAAAGTGCTTAGGCTCCTTACCAGAAGCTAGAGGAGATGCAGGGCGATTGAATGACATCATAGGGCTTAAATAATCATTAAAAACTCAACAAAAAAATCTTGAATTCACAATTCAGGCAATCATGTTGATAACTTGTGTGCAACGGAGCAAAAAGAGGTGTACACATCATCTGCAACCAATCAGCAGGAGGGAGAAACAAAAGCTCTCAGCCATTGGCTAAATTTTAATCACGTGCCAGTTACTTCCGGTTTTGTCACCAATCCGCGAGTATGCAGGGGCGCGAGCGCTGAATTATGAATTGTCAATGACCTACTGTATTCTAATTTCCTCACACAGTCCAAAAACATGCACATTAGGAGAACTGGCTGCTCCCTGGGTGTGAGTGTGAATGTGAATGGTTGTGTGTGTGTGTGTTTTGATCCTGAGGTGGTCTGATGAGATCAGTCGTCGGCTGAGCTAGGCACCAGCTTCACCATGACACTAGTAGGATTAATCGTTGGATGCGTGAGTAGTAACTGATTACTTCAGGTTGACCATCTGCAGTGTGGGAGCTTCAGATTATTAGTTGTACTTGGATGGAGACGATAATCCAGTTATACAGATTAGCTGAACAAAGTAGGCCGGCTGAGTAATGCATTCTTTCGATCTGGACTCTCGAGGAGTTGAGCAGTATTACTGATCTTTTTCTGACTTATTTCCCTCCTTTTCATGACATTGTTTTTGAGCATCACCTCGTTAGAAGATCACGTTCATGAAGATTGGTGAAGGTGACTTTCGAGCATGCTTTGTTTTTACTTAACAAAGAAGTGACACCTCTGAGCACTTTTCAGTAGATTCTGAGAAGAAAATGATTCCGAGGAAGCATGACCAGGACGTCATGTGGTTCATATGGCACATGAAACTATATTCAAATCCTAAATCTGAAGAACGAGTGTGAACCAGATGATGGTGATGATGATTGCATACGTCGACTGCATGCCCACCCAACCAGCAAGAACATGCTGGAACAGGAGTTTTTATGAAGATGAGGATGAGCTCCTTCCTCTCTGGATCCACAACGTCCCGTTAAAAAATGGAGGCAGCCTCCGCCGCAGGCTCCTCACCTCCAAGATCCAGCAGCAGCGGGATAGACTTTGGCAGTCTAAACACTGGGATGAACATACAGCACGAAAGAGTGTTCAGCCGTTCCAGAAGCAGTACAGCAGCACTTTCAAACCCATTCAGGAGGATTTTACAGGTAGAGCTCCCAAACACTGTAAGTTGGAAATCATGTATTCATCATAAGTAGCATTCGGACAATCCTAAATTTTGGCACTTACTCTCAAATTTAAGATGAAAGTACATTCGGCCCTCTACTTACAAAATCCTCTAAATACGAAAAATCCAGGTTACAAAAAACATTTTCCTAAATTTTCGTCCTCTGTATATGAAACAACTTCTTCTTATGAAAAGCACAAAAAGCACCTTTGCGCCATTCAAACAATGCATGAGTTGCTCTCTCATTGGCTGTCTCCCAACATCCCGCCCTGCTGGCCTCCCATTGGCCTCCCATTGGTCAGGAGGGAGCTGAATCTCCATAGTACTGCACCCATAAAGCTTGTTTGTCACACGCGTAAAGGAGAGCTGTACTGTTGGTTTGTGAGTTTCGAGAGTGCTCCTTGCAGCTTATTTTTCGTTTTTTAAGTTATTTAATTCACTAAATGTTTAATAAATGTGGTGCGCTCCGACGAATGTGGGCAAAACGTGGCTCATCCGGACCTCCGATCCCTCAAGCAAACAGGTGAATGTTGAGTACTAAACAAGTGTTCAACGCGCACTTGCCTACTTGACAGATCGGAGGTCCGGACAAGCTGCGCCCCGTTTCAAAAGCTCCGGCGTTGGCTGAGGCGGTGTGATCCGAGTGTGGGCGGCGTCGCGACCGACACTGGAGCCCCCTAGAAGGGGCACGGCTCATCCGGACCGTTGATCCCTCAAGCAAACGAGTGAATGTTGAGTACTAAACAAGTGTTCAAAGCGCACTTGTCTGCTTGACAGATCAGAAGTCCGGACAAGCCGCATTCCACCCCAAAAGCTCCGGTGTCGGCCGCAACGCCTCCCACACTTGGCGGAGCGCATCACAAATGTTTAATAATGTTTAATGTTGTTTGGTTTGGTTAATAAAAAATGAGTTAATAAAAAATGTTTAATGTTTAATATTGTTTGGTTAATAAAAAATGTTTAATAATGGTTTAGTTAATAAATATGTTAATAAAATGGTTTAACATGTTAATAAAATGTTTAAATGGTTTAATAAATAATTTTCTTTTACTTTTAACACATATTTCATACAAAATTGGTGTACATACTTTTATAATTTTTAAAGGGTTTATGGGGGAGTCTTGGGAGCCTTGGAACGAATCACACGTTTTACATGTAAAATGCGCCTCTACTTACAAAAACTCCAGGCTATTTTCATAAGTAGAGGGCCGACTGTATATATTTCTTTTCTCTAAGACTACAGTTTCTGTTGTCAGGTACAAATTGCCAGTGTTGAAACAATAAGAGGAACCTCTTGTAATGTTTTTAATATTCATTCATTCATTAATTTTCTGAACCACTTAATCCGAATTAAAGTCATTGGGTTACTGGCGCCCATCACAGCTGACTCTGGGTAAGGAAAAGGTACACCCTGGACAGCTAGCCAGGCCATCAAAGGGCAGAACCACACTGTTCTTTTACGTGCCAACACAGGCAGTGAGAGCTGGCTTTTGATAACCCAGTTAGCTGCACTGGTGGTGGGGATTGGGGCGGGGGGTGGGCACAGTAGCGAAAACCTGTTGATGGTAGGGCTTGAACTCCCAACCTTGGGATCAGTAATCCAGCACCTTACCACCAGGCCACCACTGCCCACCCTGTTTTTAATATTTATTCATTCATTCATTTTCTGTAACTGGTTAATTCTAATTAAGGTCACGAGGAGGCTGTCACCCACCCCAGCCAACTCCAGATGAGGGAAGAGTACACCCTGGACGGCTCGCCAGGCCATCTCAGGACAAAAACACGCTGACGGCTTTGCAGCTACTCTTGTCGAAAGTCAGCAATGGCTCTTTTACCTGAACCTCACACCATAGACAGTGAGAGGCATGGGCGGACTTTGATAACCCAGTTAGCTACATACAGTTAGCTACACCCACTCACTCACCCACCTACACACCCACCCACTCACTCACCCACCCACTCATTTTCCAAAACCCTTAATCCTAACAGGATCGTGAGGCGGTTGGTGCCTACCTCACCCAACTCTGGGCAAAGGCAACGTGCATCTTAAAGAGCTCCCCAGACCATTGCAGGGCCAACACACACACACACACACACACACACACACACACACACACACACACACACACACACAGACACACAAGTTGACACAATTTGGAACAGCCAGTCTAATACTTAGATTGTGGGAGAAAACCAAAGAACCTGAAGGAAACCCATGCAAGCACGGCGAGAACGTACAAACTCCACAAAAAAAAAAAAAAAAAAAAAAGCCCAAGCCTGGCACTTAAACAAAGGCCCTTTTTGCTGTGAAGCAGACATGCAAACCACTACACCGCCGTGCCGCACTGTGAGCAGGTGATTAGAATTTAAAATCTGCAAAACCTGAGACAGGCCAAGACAAGACGTTTTCCTGAGGCAGTCACTGACGAGCATTGTTAAAATGAAACCTGGAGGTGATTTTACACAGAGAAACCCCCTGAATATCTCCCAAGCTTCAGTGGGCATTCGAGCCTTATCTTAGCTTTGAGAAATCCTTTAGTCACCAACTATAAGAGCATCTTGTACTCTGCTCTGTGGTGGTATCGGAATTAATATTAATGCCTTGGCTTAATTTGATGAGTCAGTGAATTATTTAATTTAAAAAATGCATCTTTCTGCATCTGCCACATGGAGACTGTGCTTGTCTGACAGATTTTCATGAAATTCCCGTCAGCAAAACAGATGGTAATTCCTTCGGCTCCTTCAGGCACGTGGGCATTTTAACTATAATTAGAGCAGGTGTTACTCAGACCCCATGATGCCTTGGTGTATGCTGTATTTTGGGAGATTGCTTGTCAAACCTTTTTAACATCCTTTAAAACCTGCGTACAGACTCGGGATCGCAACAGACTTTTCCAGATTTAAAATCAAATGAAGCTCCAGGTTGCTAGCCGCTCGTCAGTGGTAATAATTTAGAGATAACGGCTCATCACACCTGATGCTACGGAGACTATGGAGACAGATGTCTCTCCAGGGCTGAGCTGTCCTTGAGCCTTAAGAGATTATAAGGTTTAGTTTGTTGTGCCAGCAAAGGGAAGCTACAGGAATCATTCCACACTTGTTGTGCTGGAGGGTTTATAGGCCATTAAACAGAGTTTATAGGTGATCTCCAGAGTGCACTACACACCGAGTAACAGGCGTCTTTAATTCACTGTACACTCCTGCTGCCCTGTATTCTGGAGATCATCTGCCTACTAAACCTGTCACATACATTTGGGGATAAAATGCAATTCCAAAAAATTATCATAATTATTTATTATTAGTGGCAGTGGTGGCCCGGTGGTAGGATGCTGGATTATTGATCTGGTTCAAGACCCACTATCACAGAGTTGCCCCCCAGCTAACTGGATTATCTAAAGGCCAGTCATGTCTCTCATGTTAAATAACCATTGCTGAATCGCATGAAGAGTAGGCTGCATCGCCATCAGTGTGTTTCTGCCCTCGCCCAGAGTTGGCTGAGACAGGTGCCAGCCTCCCTGCGACCCTAATTAGGACTAAGCAGTTGAGAAAATGAATAACGAATTATTATTTATTCAGTTATTTTCTAGACCACTTAATTAGGGTCATGGAGAGGCTAGTGTCCATCTCAGCCGACTTCAGGCGAGGACAGGTGACACCCTGGACAGCTCGCCAGGCCTCGCAGGACCAACACTGACATTTAGGGGAGGTTTCAAACAGCCAGTTAACCTACCATGTATGTTTTTGGATTGTGGGAGGAAACCGGAGTACCCGAATGAAACCCACACAAGCACGGGGAGAACATGCAAACGCCACACACAAACACCCAGGCTGGGAATCAAAGCCAGGACCATCTTCCTGTGAGGCGGACATGCTTACCACTACACCACTGTGTTGCCGGTTATTATTATTATTATTATTATTATTATTATTATTATTATTATTATTATCTCCCACAGTCCATAAACATGCACAGTAGTCTATTTGGCGTTTCCAAATCGCCTATAGGTGTGAGTGTAAATGCAAATGGTTGTGTGAGTGTTGGCCCTGCAATGGTATGGCAAGTTGTTCAGGGTGTATCTCTCCTTTATCCAAAGTCAACTAGGTGCTAGCCACCCTGTGACCCTAATTAGGATTAAACTAGAAAATGAACGAGTGAATGATGATAAATAATAAATGCCTCTGCACATGAAATTTCTTATTTCTTCCACCAGATGGCACCAGATCCATTTTAAATTCAAAATTAAATTAATAAATTGATCAAATTATGGAAGTTGTTTTACTCCGTAGTAGCATAAAGAACATGGTACATGAGCTCTTTATATTTAAAATAAGATTAATGTGGGCTGTAGAGGTCTGTACACTATGTTCAGAATCAGATTATTTAATTTACAGGAAGATGATTTCCACCCAGTATTTATGGGTATTTTCATGCCATTTGAATGCTTTTAATTACTCAAGTGTTTTTTACAGGAACATTGCAGCACAAATGATGGGTAATTAAGTGTAGCGGTAATTTTGGCCATGGTTCTGGACAGATGAAAGTCTAAGACTTCTGAAGCAAGCAGTACAATCAACCTTTCATCATTTAAGATCTTTGAAATATTTAAAGCTTTCTTGTGCATAAATAAATAAAATATGAATGGATGGTAAGATGGCATTTAATAATGTATATTATTTGTTACACATCCAGAAATGCACAGGGGACGATGTAAGTCTCCGCCATCAGTGAAAATCCAGCCATAAATCTAAAGCAATTGGTCATGAATTACTCAGATTCAGGGCTGATCGCTGTGAAGATGCATCAATGAACAATGATAAATTGTGTGAAATAAGAATCCAGCATTATTGGCTGCTTTTTTTTCCTCACTCACCTGTTGTTATGTTTTTCTTGAGCCAATGAGCGGTCTGGCTAAAGCACAGGGGCTCGGTGAATCAGAAATGGCTGCATTCTGCATACTAAATTTTTTTTTAATGTTTTTAAGTCCTGAATGGGACGCGAAGGGGTTAGCACAGGTGGCGTAGTGGTAAGCACATCCATCTCACAGCAAGAAGATCCTGGGTTCGATTTCCAGCTCGGGCGTTTCTGTGTGGAGTCTGCATGTTCTCCCTGTGCTTGTGTGGGTTTCCTCCGGGTACTACAGTTTCCTCCCACAGTCCAAAAGCATACACAGTAGGTATACTAGCTGTTCCAAATCACCTGTAGGTGATCACACGCCAATGGCCTGGCGAGCTATCGAGGGTGTACCTCGCCCTCACCCAGAGTTGGCTGAGATGGGTGTCAGCCTCACAGTTACCCTTATTAGGATTAAGAAAATGAGAGCATATTTAAACCCTTAAATGACCTTACAAATAACATAAATGAATGAATGAACGATTAGTATCCTCTCATCTACTCACTGGATTTTCATATATTTTAAGTTACCGCTTAGAGATAATCTGTGTAGATGTCAAAATGGGACATAAATTCCACTCGCTGGTTTTATCGGTTTGATATAAAAGTAAATTTCATCTTGACTTGATTCTTACGGGTCATACTCAATACTTGCATCTTTCCTTCAGTCCTCTTTTAGTCCCACCCCTTGTTCATGTAATATCTTGTAGACATAGAACACTAATCCTAAAAGGCTCCAGTATTCTCTGCTGATTTACTGTAGGAGGTCAGATTTCCCATTTAGCTGGAGCCGGCCCAGTTTTCTGACACAGATATTGGCACACATTTTCGATTTCCTGCCAGGGCAGACATTTCACAAATCAATAAGCCACATATGCCCGTCCAGACAGAGTAATAGCTGTTTTTTTTTTGTATTATTAATGTGTTCTGTCTCTGGATTTCTCTCCTGTGACGTATCAGTTCTACACCATAATGCATGGTATATGCATGTTGAAGGCATGTGGTCGGATAGAATTGGGGGTTCAAGCCCCACACACACACACACACACACCCACACAGTGCAGCTAACTGGGTTATCAAAGGCCGGCCAATGTCTCTCACTGTCCATGGTGTGAGGTTCATGTAAAAGAGCCATTGGTGACTTTCGACAAGAGTAGCTGTATAGCCGTCAGCATGTTTCTGCCCTGTGATGGCCGATAAGCTGTCCAGGAGGGACTCTGCCCTCACTAAGAGAGAGCGGATACATGCAAGGCCCAGTGATGCCAGAATCATGTCAACACACCAGTAACCGGTATACTGTATACTGTGATTTGTTTTTTGTTTTGTTTCTCCTTAATAAACATTATTTGCATATTTAGGTGTTCGCTAGTGGGTGGTATGCTGGGGTAGTGGTTCGCATGTCTGCCTTACAGCAATCACGTCCTGGGTTCAAGTCCTCGGTTCAGGCATCTCTCTGGAGTTTGCATGTTTTCCCCATACCTGAATGGGTTTCCTCTGGGTACTCCGGTTTCCTCTCACCATCCAAAGATAAGCACATTAGGTGTGAATGGTGCGCATTCAGTTGTTTAAAAATTATTTTAGTTTGATGTTGCTCTGCAATGGTATGGCGAGCTGTTCAGGGTGCACCCCACCTTCTCCAATGCCAAATGAGATTGAAGGCGCCAGCTTCCCTGTGACTGTAATGGGGAATATGAGCGAGTGCATGAGTGAGTGAGAGAGACAATACCTGCAATGTAAAACCATTTTGATTACAGTGTGAACCACTCGCGTGAATTGTAACGATTATTAGGGGGGGGGGGGGATGTTGATCTATAAAGGCAGATATTCCTTGCGTGACACCTCAGTGCCTCTTGCATCGCATCCTGCCATTCATTTTGTACAGAAATCCTGATGAATATGCAGCAGTCTGCATGAAGGGCAGGTCTGCAGTGCGTTCTGAATGCTGCTTTCTACTGCTTTGTCTGCATTGAGTTAATAAAGCAGTGCGTTGGATGGGGGCTGCAGGAGTCACTGTGGCTCTGCAGTGGTTAAGGTGATATTGACTCAGAAATGTAGCAGATGGCAGCAAATGCGTCTCACAACCGCACCTCCAAATTTTTAGCCTGTTGTGAACATGTGCACCAGCAAGGTTATTATAAATGCCATATCATCCTGGCATAGTCCTCCTTTTACCCGTAGAACAGTGTACAAAGTATTAAGAGACTGAGTATTCATTTATCATTCATTAATTCATTTTCTGAACTGTTTACTCCTTATTAGGGTCACAGGGAGGCTGGCGCCCAACTCAGTCGACTGTGGGCAAGGGCAGAGTATATCCTGGACAGCTTGACTCCATATGTGCCAAGAAAAAAAATGACCTCTCCATTTTACCCCCACAAGAAGCCTTAAAGTGAACTAAAACCAAGTCTAACAAACGTACATGAACGTATGCATATTTTCATCATCAGATGTTTTTTTTACATCCAGTTTTCGAAGTTGAAGTATGCGACATTTTTTGTTGTTGTTTTGCATTAGCTTGCCACCATTTAGTCTGCTTGGAGTGTTCAAAATCATGAGAATAGAACATGAATTCAGCAGTTCATATAAGGCATGATAATGACAACAGTAACAGTATACAGATATTAAAGTCAGACTATAGAACTTGTAACTAAAATGAAAACAACGTACTCATAATATGACCCTAGGTTTACATACATTATATAAGCATCTGCTCATTAATAGGATTGAGTGCTACATCCACCCTTCAGTGGTGTCCTGGTGCTAAGGTGCTGGATCATGGATCTTAAGGTTGGGTGTTCAAGCCCCACTCTTCATGAGTTGTCACTGTCCATCCAGTGAAGTTAAATGGGTTATCAAAGGCTGGCCATGTCTCTCACTGTCGATAGTGTAAGGTTCATGGTAAAGAACCATTGTAGGCTTCATAGCCATCAGCGTGTTTCTGCCCCGCAATGGCATGGCAAGCTGTCCAGAGTGTATTCTGCCCTTGCACAGAGTTGGCCGAGATGGGCACCAGCCTTCCCGCAACTCTAATTAGGATAAAGCAGTTCAGAAAATGAATAAATGCTATGTCCTGCTGCTCATTCATATGCAAATTCCTTCTGTATTTCCCATTGCATGATGTAAATTAGATGTGACTTTTCAAAGAACAATACCACCCCCGAATGCAGATTTATTATTATTTAGTTTCCTTGCAAAGAAGCCAGTAATAACAAAAGTGTGTGTTGATGTACAAAGCTGATCTATTAAGTTCTGGTTTAATTTCCATTCAAGGTTGGTTCCTATCTTTGACCGAGTTATGCCTCTTTCCTGAACTACCCTTTGGGAGGGTTCTTGAAAAATAGCCTCCATGTGTGATGTACTGGCTGACATCTGTGGCTCGAAAAGTGATTATTTCTTACATAAAGCAAATGATTTGATTTGTGTTTTTTTACACCAGCAATTAAGGCTTAGTGGTTTAGGTTCTGTATTACTGATCAGGAGGTTGGGATTCCGGCTCCACTAGCAATTTTGACAAGATGCTACCATTGGGCCCTTGAGCAAGGCCCCAACCCTCAATGGCTGAGCTATACATACGAGCTAAAAATGTAAGTCACACTGGAAAAGTGTTTGCCAAATGCTGTATGAAAGTGCAGGAGTGCATGTGTACTAATAAAGTTGATGATGAATGTAAATTATTCAAAAAAACCCCACAAATTATTCAAATTTCTTTCAATGTATTTTCCCCTGGATTATAAACTACAGTGATTCCTCGCTACTTCATGCTTCAGTTCCGGCGGCTTCAGTTCATCATGAGTTTTTCAAAAATATTCATTAAAATTTTAAAAATAAGGAAATTAAGGAAAAATAGGAAAAAGCCACAAAACAAGGTCAAGTATGCAAAAAGAAAAAAAAAGAAAAGAAAAAAACAACCCAAACAAACCAAAAAAACAACAACAACAACCCAAACCCCCCCCAACAAAACTACTTACATTTTTATGTGAGGTGCGCATCTGTGCGCGTGCGTCTGTATGTGTATGTACAGTATTTATATTTTATTTAAATCTTATGCATTATTTTTGAACATTTAATTGTTATTATAAGCATTTATAGCATTGAATATGTATTTATTGATATTATATACACATATACATGTACGTATTCGTCAGTCGGGGGGCAGGGGGTGTTGATCCTACTTCGCTGAATTCGGCGGTCACGGGGGTTCTCGGTCCCCATTAACCACGGAAAGTGAGGGATCCCTGTATATGAAATCATAGTCAGACATTACTATGGGAAAATCATTAAGCATTTTAACAGGATAGGAGAGATAGTTAGAAAATTAAAAATACAATTAAAACCAGCTATAAAACTTGGTCATAAAGCAGTTGATCCTCACCAAAACACATTTCATCCGAACTATTATTCATATGTTTAAAAGGGAGCAGGAAAAGGATGGCTGGTGTAGGTGCTCAGTGTGAAAAGTAGCCCTACCCTGAGTTCCTCCCCCAGATATATGAGCCCTACCACCGGACACAATCATTACTTTATCGTTGCTAAAAAAAAAATAATAAAACACTGACGGTGCACTACAAACTGTCTTGTTAATATCGGATTGAGACACACAGACTATCACTAGTCACACTGTGGCTATTGCTTACTAAACCATGGTTACTGTAGCACTGACATTTACACGCATTATATAGAAGTCAGAAACCATTCTGTGTTGTGGTGGATAATAGCCATGAAAGGAGACATGGCTTCCAAGTGGGTTGGCTTGGAGACCACTGTCTCCTACTGTTTGTTCCCCACTGTCAATTTTATCATGTGACTCTTCAAATGTTTGCCGTATCACTCACTCTCACTCACATACCGAATTACAAAATTACAAAATTGCTATGCTAGGGCAGTGGTGGCCTGGTGGTAAGGGGCTTAATTACCGATCCCAAGGTTAGGGGTTCAAGCCCCACTGTCAACGGTGGCCACTGCTGCCCCCACAGTGCAGATAACTGGGTTATCAAAGGCCAGCCATGTCTCTCACTGTCTGTGGTGAGAGGCTCATGTAAAAGAATCAATGCTGACTTACGTCAAGAGCAGTTGCACACTGTTTCTTCCCTGCAGTGGCCTGGTGAGCTAACCAGGGTGTACTCTGTCATACAAACATCAATATAACTATATAATAAACAGTTCAAAAGGTTTGTGGCATTGTATCTGTCATCAAATAATTCGAGTTGTAATTGTAACTCAGTCACTTACCAACATTTGCCAAACCTCTTAATCCTATAAGGGTCACAGGGAGGTTGCTGCCTATCTCAGCCAACACTGGGCGAAAGCAGGTGACACTCTGAACAGTTTGCCATACCATCAAAGGGTCAACACAGACAACCATTCACACTCATGCCTAGGGGGAAATGCCAGTCATTCTTTAGACGGTCAGAGGAAACCGGACTACCCTGAGGTCACCCACTCAAGCACAGGGTGAACATGAAAACTCCACACACCTGAAACATCTGAGCCTGATACTCAAGCCTAAGACTTTCTGTGAGACGAACGTGCTAACCACTACACCACTCTGCCATAATCATGAATACCTAATTGAGTAATTTTTTTAAGATACGTGTCTCCGTTATACATCATATAGAACATACAGGGATCCCTCACGTTCTGTGGTTAATGGGGACCGAGACCCCCTCCCCCGCAACCGCAGATTTCCACGAACTAGGAACAACTTACGTGTACGTACATGTATATGTGTATATAATATCAATGAATACATTTTCAACACTATAAATACTTATAATAACAATTACACATTCGAAAATAATGCATAAGATGTAAATAAAATATAAATACACACACACATACAGACGTGCACGTGCACACATGCGCACCTCACATAAAAATGTAAGTATTTTTGTTGGGGGGTTTCGGGTTGTTTTTTGTTTGTTTCGGGGTTTTTTTGTTGTTGTTGTTGTTGCATAATTGGCCTTGTTTTACGGCATTTTCCTTAACTCTTCATCGTCTTCTTTTCCTTTCGGCTGTTCCCTTCAGGGGTCGCCACAGCGAATCATCTGCCTCCATCTCACCCTGTCCTCCGCATCTCCTTCTCTTACACCAACTGCCTTCATGTCCTCCTTCACCATGTCCATGAATCATCTCTTTGGTTAACTTTTTCCTCTATTTTTTTAAATTTCCTCATTTCTTTATTTTGCGATAAACATTTTTGAAAAATCCGCAATGCATTGAAGCCGCAGAAACTGAAGCACGATGTAGTGAAGGATTTCTGTATATCTACTGTAAATAATTTATGTGTTGCCATTTGTGTATCTTCCATCAGTACAAACACAAATCTTGTAATGCACGTTCAGCTTTTTCCTCGTGTATTAAAAATAGTAGCTTCTTTAAGTAGCTGTCCTTGCCCATTGTGCCTGCAGTCAGATTGATGAGATGAGAGTTAGTTAGCCTGCAGGTGACTGATGACATTGGACTTGAATGTCTCTATTGTACAGGGCAATGGATTGAAGGACAAATGATAAGAGCTCGTCGTAATGAGATCATTAACCCTCACTTGACTGCCATCATCACAAGACTACCCAATCTCTTGCCAAGAGCACTCCACACTGTTCATTGTTCATTTTCTGTAACCGCTTAATGCTAATTAGGGTCGCAGGGAGGCTGGTGCCCATCCCAGCTGACTTCGAGCAAGGGCAGAGTACACCCTGGACAGCTCGCCAGTCCATCGCAGGACAGAAACACGCTGACGGCTATGCAGCTACTCTTGTCGAAAGTCAGCAATGGTTCTTTTACATGAACCTCTCACCATAGACAGTGAGAGACATGGCCGGCCTTTAACCGGCCTTTAATAACCCAGTTAGCTGCATTGGGGGGGGGGCAGTGACAACCCATTGAGAGTGGGGCTTGAACCCCCAACTTTAGGATCAGTGATCCAGCACCTTTACCACCACTGCCCTCATCCACACACTGTGTTTAATATAATTATTTTTTCAGTATATATAAAAAGAAACTGTTCACTCTGGATTTTTTATTTATTATAAAACACAATAATGAGTGTTTTCCCCTCAAGTAGCAATGTAGTGGAAAATATTCATATAAAAACAGATTTTGTGCTAAATTAATTTACATCAGTTGGAATCATGATAAGAGAACAGAAGATTTTTTATTTTATTTTTTCAGTAAAGTAAAACCAGCTTGTAGCTTATAATATGCATGTCTTTTGTATAACCTCTAAGGATGCAATGATTTTTTGTTTGTTTGTTTGTTTTCCACCCTGATTTCAGGTCTGTGCAGTAGCTGACAGGGGGCTGTTGTTGCCTCACAGCTTTAGAGCATCAGTTCGATCCTGAGCTTGGGTTACAGTCTATATGGAATTGCTCCCCATATTCACTTGAGTTTATTCATGAGACTTTACATTTTACAGCATTTGGCGGACACTGACCAGAGCAATTTGCAATTTTATTTTATTTACACAACAAAGCAATTGAGGGTTAAGGGCATGGGCCCAACAGAGGTGACAATGGGGCTTGAACGATTGACCTTCAGATTAGTAACCCATTGCAATAACCGCTAAGCCTGCCACTGCCCATGTGTGGTGGTTAACACATCAGCAAGAACGTCCAGAGTTCAAGGGCATTTATGTTCTCCTCTTGCTTGTGTGGGTTTCCTCTGGCTACTCCGGTTTCATCCTACAATCCAAAGACAAGCACTTAATTGGCTAGTCCAAATTGGTCCTAAATGTGAGTGTAAGTGAATGGTTATGTGTATGCTGCCCTGTGATGGACTGGCAGCTCTGTATCATTAAGCTTGAAGTGTTTCTCACTGGTCATTACCAACATCTGGATCTCTACATCCTTCATACAGGTGTTAGTGATCTCACTTAGCGAGACTTCCTCCACTTCTTGTGCTGTGTCTTTTGATGCTGCTTTATGCTTCTAGTTTCATGGGGAGGCTGGAGCGTATCACAGCTGACTTTGCCGGAAGGTGGGTCTCACACACACACACACACACACACACACACACACACACACACACACACACACACACACACCTGGGGCAATTTGGTACAGCCAATTAATGTTATTTTTTTTGTCTTCAAACTGTTGTAGGAAACCATAGTACATAAGGAAACCCACAAGTGCAAGGAGAGAACTTGCAAATGCCACATAGAAACACCCTCGCTAAGTCTGAACTCAAAAGCAGGACCCTCTAAAAAAATTATAATTCATGTTATCTTTAAGCAACTATTCCTATTTTTCATGGTAAAACCTATTGCAGCCACGGATTCTTAATTCTGCAACTTAGTATCTATAGATATCCTAAACATCCCACTGTTTCTTTACATCCTTGGTGTCATGACGGCACCTCGCAGGTGGTAGTCAGGGTATTAAAAGCCTTGTTCATTGCGCCCAGCTGCTTTTTTATGTACTACTTTATTGAATGTGTTTTTTGAGGAGAAGAGGAGCCTCTACAAACCTGTCAGATCAAATTTTACCACAGAATAGGCTCAGCACAGCAGAGACATAATCCACAGTGTGAGTCTCGGATTCGGTGAGATGAGTGATGGGACTTTATTAACAACAATAATCAAATTATGAATCCAGCTGGGGAAGTGGTGGCCTGGTGGTAAAGGTGCTGGATCACTGATTCTAAAGTTGGGAGTTCAAAGCCCCACTCACCACAGGTTGTCACTGTCTCTCCCGTGCAGATAACTGGGTTATCAAAGGCCGGCCATGTCTCTCACTGTCTATGGTATGAGGTTCATATAAAAGAACCATTGCTGACGGGCAGTGGTGGTCTAGTGGTATAGGGCGCTGGATCGCTGATCCAAAGGTTGGGGGTTCGATTCCCACTCTCCACAAGGTTGTCACTGTCCTCCCCAGTGCAGCTAACTGGGTTATCAAAGGCCGGCCATGTCTCTCACTGTCTATGGTGTGAGGCATGTAAAAGAACCATTGCTGACTTTCGACAAGAGTAGGCTGCAAAGCCGTCGGCGTCGGCGTTGCCCTGTGATGGCCTGGCGAGCTGTCCAGGGTGTACTCTGCCCTCGCCCGAAGTTGGCTGGGATGGGCACCAGCCTCCCCGTGACCCTAATTAGGATTAAGCGGGTACAGAAAATGAACCATTGCTGACTTTCAACAAGAGTAGTGTTTCTGCCCTGCGATGACCTGGCAAACTGTCCTGGGTGTACTCTGCCCTCACCAAGAATCAGCTGAAATGGGCGTCAGCCTTTCTGTGACCCTAATTAGGAGTAAGGTAAAGTCCAATGGGCTTTTTACACCCGAGCCTAGTGGCTCATCAGGCCGGTGCTTATCTCCAGTTTCCATAACGTGAAGCTACCAGGAGTTCAGCTCCTCCCTGATGGGACCCTAGTTCATCACAGGTTACCTTCCCAGTATATTTTACTGGAACCCATTTATACTGCTGGGTGAACAGAGGCACACTTATGGTTGAGACCTTGCCCAGGGGTCTTAGCACAGTGGGGGTCTAACTGGGATTCGAACACAGAACCTCCCAATCACGAGTGCAGCACCCTAACACTACACCACTGGCCCCATACTAATTAGGAATAAATGGTTCAGAAAATGAATGAATGAATGAAAATATGATTTTCACAAGATTTATGCATAGCTGGCAAGTATTTTCATAGTCATCGTGTTTTCTCACTCCCACTCATTCATTTGCTGAACCACTTAATCCTGAACGCAAAGGCTGGATGAACCTGGAATGTCTCGCCATGCAATCATAATGCGAGCACACACAATCATTTACACACACATTCACACCTATGGGAAATTTGGAACAGCCAGTCAGTCTAATGTGAATGTTTTTGGAATGTGGGAGAGAATCTGAGTACCCGAAGGAAACCTGAGCAAGAATGAGAACATATCAGCTCCAGAGAGAAACACCTGAGCCGGATACATTCTTCCTGTGAGGGGGAAATGCTAACCACCACCCACTACTCCATCATGCCATCTCTCATAGCTGTGTATGCATCATGATATTTTAGCAGATATTAGGAGGATGTTGATGGTAAAATCCAAATGAAAGCATATTAGGAGCGTATTAAAGCACGAATGAAGATTGGGTAGTAAAGTGATTCACTTTAAAGAGCTATCAAACACATCAACAAAAACAAAACAAAAAAAAAAAGGACGTTTCACACATCTGCTTCACTGTATGAGGCTCCTGGGTTTGAGTTCCAGGCTCGGGTGTATTTGTGTGAATATTGAAAGTTTTCATTGTCCTTGCGTAGGTTTCCTCCAGGTGAGCTGGTTTCCTCCCACAATCCAAAAACATGTATGTTAGGCTAACTGACTTGTTCAGGATGACCTCTTTGCGTCTATGTGTTGGCTTTGCGATGGTCTGGTGAGCTGTTCACGGTGTCCATTTTCCAGTGTCGGCTGAGATAAACTTTGGCCCCCCTGTGACCATAATAAGATTTAGTGGTTCGGCAAATGAGTGCGTGAATAAGATGATGACAAAACCGCATGGAAACATTCTGAGGAAGCTTAAATTCAATCACTGGTACTGTTGGGCTGAATACTTAAAACAGGTACTGGATCCCTAATTAATTAGTTAGTTTTGTATATTTTTTTTTCTCTAATATAAATAAAAAATCTCAGCTTTCTTGCTCCAAATGCTGAAAAGTGGAATATGTTCCAAGTGTAAGGTAGAACTACTATTGCAACATAATGTGCCGGGCTGTGAAGTCGGTACCAAACCCAGCCTGCACTTTAATTGTGGTTTTCATGTAGTGTAGAATATAAATGAAGAATTAACTACCGCATTGAGCTGCGTAATACTCAGGGCTTCATTCATGCTTCAGATGAGTGAAACAATGAGAAAGATACTCGGTAGAGTCCATATGAAAAGAAAATGTGTATGTTTTTTGCTCCAGTGATGAACCCCTGCAGTACTTTGCTGTTTAAGAGAATGACTTAAATCCAAAAATTAATTCTCATCACACTGCATTCATTTCATTTCCATTTTCTTTCAGGCAATTTAACTCCCCAAATAAATTGCATTAGATGGAGAGAAAAAAAAAAAAAAAGATTTGTGTTAGATAAAGAACCGGGAGCTGATTGCAGGTGATGAATAGTACTGACACAGCTTTCGAGAAACGACAAGGTGAGAGACGACTTCTCCTCGGTCCAGCAAAGCAGAAGGACAAGTCTGAGAACTGCTCTGCGGCAAGACGCACAAGGAGAAGAAACACAATGCATGAGCGGAGAAAGGGTGGGACTGAAAGAGGCACAAGTCTGTCAGTAGAGAGAGAGAGAGAAAGAGAGACAGAGAAAGAGGCAGAGGGAAAGGCAGAGAGAGAGCGAGAGAGAGAGAGAGAGAGAGAGAGGGGAGGGGGTGAGGATGAACATAGCTTTTCCAGTCAGCATAAAACCAGTAGGCAATGTGTGTAAAGTGGGCAGTACCACTGTGACGCTTCCCCTCCCTGCATTCAATTTTGTCTATTTCCACACACACACACACACACACACACACTCACACACTTCCAGTAATACTAATGCTACACTAACATCATTACACACTTGTTTCTCAAGAGAAGCCTTTTTTCCAGCTTTGGGACTTCACAATGGTGTTCATTGGTATAACTCTCAAATCGGTCATTAAGTACTTCAGGAAAAAGGGTAAGTATCTTTTCTCCTCTCTTCTTCCTACATGTTCTGTAGCCAGGTTTATATCGTTGGCTCAAGGTCAGCTATAGTTTGAGTTTCATCGGGTGTGCGATGCTTGATTGTTGCCCCACTGGGATAGCTGGATGTGACTGTATAGGAGAATGAATGAGCGTCGGAGTGACCTTGCTTGTGAAGATCAGTTGAAATATGTGGATTTTATTCAGGATTAATGCCTCCGTCGGGTTTGTGTTACAGTTTCTCGTGTGAGATGACATTGCGAGATTGCAGGACATCCTCACTGAGAGCACTGGCTATTCATTAGCATCGCTTAGTGACCAGCAAAGACAAGAATTTCTGTTTGCTAATCAGTTCTACTGCAGGCATGGCTCATCATGTTTCTTCTCTACTCGAAGCATCTGATTCGGTTAAATTGTTTGTTGATGTGAAAGGTTAGGTGAAGGAAAGCTGATTAGCTGATTGTTAGGTCATTTATGACTGATTGGGGATTTACTGCAGCTGATTAATATTAATGAATGAACAAGATCTTGAACCGGATGTTGTATCACCTTAAAACATCCATTGATACGATAACCTGTTCATTCAGAACATTCAGATCACGAGCCGACTTCATTTTATTGCCACACTGATGCTGAGCCATGACCGGACCAACTGGTGCAACAATGCAATTGAGATTACATGATGTGATCATGTGATCAAGGCTTCATGCTCTCCATGAAACTGTGCATTTTTTGGGGGGTACCTGGATCTACTTTGTTTCAATACTATATCAAATTCTTATAATCCTTCTTTCCTCGAAGAGAAGCAACCATGTCCTGTCTGAACACTTCAAACAGATTATGCTTAAAATGATTAAATACTTTTAGCCACTGAGAGAACCACACCTCTGGTGAAACTGCCTGATTTTTTTCCATAAAGATGTTTAAATTGAGGAAATGAAATGTTGGTCTATAAAAAAGTTAATCCCAAAAATGTTCTCCTGTCCGTGACACACTTATTTTATAATCACTTCCCAAAAGTTTAATACACACAGTCAAAATAAAAATAAGTTTGCATTGTAATCATTTCCTCTATGATGGATGAAACCTCATCATCTTCATCATTATCATCATCTTCCTCTGCTTAATCCGGGGTCGGGTCGTCGAGGCAGCAGCCTAAGCAATGAGGTCCAGACGTCCCTCTCCCAAGCCACTTCCTCCATTTCTTACAGAGGTATTCCCAGACCAGCCTGAGAGACATAATCCCTCCAGCATATTCTTGGTCGACCTCGGGGATCCTAATGATCCTAGAAGCTATGCTGTCTGGGGAATTACGCCCTTGGTAGGGTCACCCAAGGCAATTGGGTCTTAGGTGAAGATCCAGTCGAAGCGCGGTGTGAAAACTCCTACGGACAAACACAAAAGGATACAGTTTCTCTCAAGTGAGGCACTGGAGTCCCAACATGGAGCCAGGCCTGGGGGAGAGGCTTGAAGGCGAGCGCCTGGTGGTCGGACTTCTGCCCAAGGAGCAAAGCCGGGAAAAGGAGACATAGGTCCTCCCTTCCATGGACTCACCATCTGTGGGAGGGGCTGTGTGGTCAGGTGTGGTGTGAGTTTGTTGGCCATTGGATCTCGTCTCTGCTTTTTGCGGATGACGTTATCCTTTTGGCTTCATCAATCCGGGACCTCCAGCCCTCATTGGAGCGTTTTACAGCCGAGTGCGAAGCGTCTGAGATGAAAATCAGCACCTCCAAGTCTGAGGCCATGGTTTTCAGCCAGAAAAGGGTGGAATGTACCCTCCAGGTCTGGAATGAAGTCCTGCCTCAATTGGGGGAGTTCAAGAGTCTTGGGATCTGGTTCACAAGTGAGGGAAGGATGGAGCGGGAGATGGACAAATGAATTGTTGCAGCCTCTGCTGTAAAGCCAAGCTTATACCGGTCCATCATGGTGAAGATGTAGCTGAGCCACAAAGCAAAGCTCTCAATTAACCAGTTTACAGTCCAACCCTCACCTATGGTCATGAGCTTTGGGTAGTGACCGAAAGAATAAGATCACAGATACAGGCGGCTGAAATGAGCTTCCTTCTTCAGGTGGCGGCACTCCCTTAGAGATAAGGTGAGAAGCTCAGCTCTGGGAAGAGCTCGGAGTAGAACCACCGCTCCTGTGCATTGAGAGGAGCCAGATGAAGTGGCTGAAGCATCTGGTTAGAATGCCTCTTGAACGCCGCCCTGGTATGGTGTGCTGAGCATGTCCCAATGGGAAGCACTATATGAAACCTGTATAATAAATTTATTTACAGCGTTATGGGAATTTAATTCTCACAAATGTAAAAAAAATACTGTGGAATGCCGTGACATCATCCTTCATAGTGAAGATGGTGGGTGGGCATATGGGTTTGCGTGTGTATTTATGGGTAAGTTGGGGGATTGGATTTGCGAAAGTATCTACCTTACCTGTCGTAAAACCCCAAAATTAACTTTGGTGGAATGAGTTACAATCAAAAGTCATATAGCTTTTTAAACACTATTACATGGAGGTCCAGATGAAACTTCGTTATGTATTGGCTATGGGATGTATTTCTGTCTAATCCATTCAAGTTAAATTTTGTAACTCAAGGGAAAATAAATGCAGTATACTCTTCTTTTCCTTTTGGATGTTCCCTTTTCCTCAGGGGTTGCCACAGCGAATCATCTGCCTCCATCTTCATGGAAGTCAATATTAATAATTCGCATGTTTTATTTGGCATAGGATTTTACGTCGGATGCCCTTCCTGGCACATCCCTTTAGCAAGAGGCAGAAACACACCAATGGCTTTGCAGCTACTCTTTACGAACGTCAGCAATCAATGGTTCTTTTACATGAACCTCTCACCATAGACACTGAGAGAAATGGCCGGCCTTTGATAACCCAGTTAGCTGCACTGGGAAGGGGGGGTGGGCAGTGACAACCTTGAGGAAAGTGGGCCTCGAACCCCCAACCTTAGGATCAGCGATCCAGCGCGTTTTACCGTCAGGCGACCACTGCCACTCAATGCAGTATACTCTTATTCAGACAAATCACCGACATACACACACTATACTGTATTTAAATTAATTTCTTAAAACACTCCATTAAAACTGCTATGGGTACACTAGTTTAAATTGTGGCATCCTATGATAATAATAATAATAATAATAATAATAATAATAATAATAATAATAATAATAATAATAAAAACCCTCCAGGAATTTAAAATGTTTGTTTTTTTGTTTGGTTTTTATTAACATTCGGTTTTAAGCTTATAACAATCATCTCATCCTGATCTCTTGTACTGTGCATATGACGGTAAAGATCAATAAACACCAACTTGCCCTCAGAGCACAATGTGTCTGACCTGGTTTTGCTCACCCTGAGGCTTATGGCGTAATTAATAGTGTAATCTGGGCTTGTTTTGTCCAGTCAGAGACGTGCAGCGCCACTGTGTTCAAATGCATTGACCCAGAAATGCTTTATTGTACTGCTGGTGTATACACCAGACCCATAAAGCATCAAGTGTTACAGCATCTGGATGAAAATAAATCAGAAGTATTTGTGCTGAATGGTTATAATTTATGTACAAGAACAGTTTACTCAGCTTCGGGTTCGCACTCTCAAGTTTCTATTAAGAGCAAATAGTTACACTAAGGGCAGTGGTGGCCTTGTGGGAAAGGTGCTGGATCACTGATCCTAAGGTTGGGGGTTCAAGCCCCACTCTCAACAGGGTGTCAGTGCCCCTCAGTGCAGCTAACTGGGTTATCAAAGGCCGGCCATGTCTGTCACAGTTTATGGTGTGAGGTTTATGTAAAAGAACCATTGCTAACTTTCGACAAGAGGAGCTGCAGAGCCGTCAGCGCGTTTCCTCCCTGTGATGGCCTGGTGAGCCGTCCAGGGTGTACTCTGCCCTCAACCGGACTTGGCTGAGATGGGTGCCAACCTCACCGTGACCCTAATTAGGATTAAACGGTTACAGAAAATGAATGAATGAATTAATAGTTGCACTGCATTCTAGCTTGTTTTATTTTATGAGTTCACGTGTTATATAATAAAAAGCACTCCACTAAAAATTGAACTTAACTTTTTCATACAGTGCAATGGTGGGCTGGGTACTGATCCCAAGGTTGGGGGGTATAAGCCACACTATCACCAAATTGTCACTGCTGTCCATCCCCAGTGCAACTAACCGGGTTATCAAAGGCCGGCCATGTCTCTCACTGTCTGTGGAGAGATGCATGTAAAAAAAAAAAATAAATAAGAAAAATAAAAAAAAAAGCATTGCTGTCAGTCATCAAGAGTAGCTGCCAAGCCATTGGGGTGTTTCTGCCCTTTGCTGGCCTGACGAGCTGCCCAGGGTGTACTCTGTTCTCACCCATAGTTGGCTGAGATGGATGCCAGCCTCCCCATGCCCCTAATTAGGATTAATGGGTTCAGATAATGAATGAAAGGATTATGATTGACCTTTTTAAAAGTGATCTTTGACGCTTACTCTACATTCAGCTACCTGTATAAATCATTTTCTCTTTCTGTCTCCTAGCCGTGTCCAGTTTGGATGAGGAAAGCAAGTGGTCAGTGCATTATACCGCACCCTGGCATCAGCAGGAGAATGTATTCCTGCCAGGAAGCAGACCACCCTGTGTGGAGGAGCTACACTGCCAAGCCAAGGTCAACCTGAAGACTGTACTCAGAGGTGAGACATACAGTGAATATAGAGTGAAAATGAAGTGGATCAAAATTAGGACACTATTAAAAGTGTGAGGGGGGTAAAAAAAAAAAAAATATATATATATATATATAATTTTTTTTTTTTTTGGGAGGGGGGTCTAGATGTACGACATTATGAATGAAGTTAAATAGTAAAACAAGAGTATTATCAGAGTGGCATATACAGTATATACGTGAGATGATTAAAAAAAACAAAACACGGATTTAAGCAATATTCTAGAGAGATGAGATTTGATGGTAAGGCGTGAAATGTACAGGAATTGTCTGTGGCTGTATATAAATATATAAATACAGGGATCCCTCGCTACTTCGCACTTCAATTCATGCGGCTTCAGTGCATCGCATTTTTTTTTTTTTTAATACATATTCATCATACTAAAAAATAAGAAAATTAAGGAAGAATAGGGGGAAAGGTTAAGGAAAATTCCATAAAACATGACCAATTATATAGAAAACCCAACCAAACAAAACCAAAAAAAAAAAAAAACAACCCAACCCCCCCCAACAAAACTACTTACATTTTTATGTGAGGTGCACATCTGTGTGCGCACGTCTGTATGTGTGTGTATTTAGATTTTGTTTACATCTTATGCATTATTTTTGAATATTTAATTGGCATTATAAGTATTTACAGCATTGAATATGTATTGATTGATATTATATACACATATACATGTATGTATATGTCAGTCAGGGGGTGTTGATCCTACTTAGCAGAATTTGGCAGTCACACAGGGGATGTCGGTCCCCATTAACCGCGGAAAGTGAGTGATCCCTATACATCTTATTTTGAATTTAAATGTATTCTAATGTGTAATCATATGTATGTTTAAACTTGTGAGCTTAGTTGGCCATTTGCAATAAGCATTATTTTTTATGGCTTACCCCACTTTTATTGACAGCACGACAGATTCAGAGAAAGGCAAAGCTAAATTTATCCTTTTATGCCTTTGGCAGTGCATATTTGTGAGTGTGCTCTCCAGGAAGGATTAATAGCAATATTAAAAAAAAAAAAAAAAAAATCATGCCTTGTTTAAGTTGCTGTTCTGCGTGGAGTTTGCATATTCTCACTGTGGGTCTCCTCCGGGTCATCCTCCCACAGTCCAAAAAAACCCCAAAAAAACAAAACTGCACAATAGGCTGTTCCAACTCACCCCTAGGTGTGAGTGTGAGTATGAATGGTTGTGTGAGTGTCAGCCCTGCGATGGTCTGATAGGCTGTCCAGGGTGCACCCCGCCCTTGCCCAGAGTCGACTGAGATGGGCGCCAGCCTCCCTGCAACCTTAATTAAGAATAAGCGGTTCAGGAATGAAATGAATGTTTAAGTTGCTGTATACCTGTGTGCATGCATGTGTATGTATGTGTGTGTGTGTATGTATGTGTGTGTGTGTGTGTGTGTGTATGTATGTGTGTGTGTGTATGTATGTGTGTGTGTGTGTGTGTGTGTGTGTGTGCATGCATGTGTATGTATGTGTGTGTGTGTGTGTGTGTGTGTGTGTGCATGCATGTGTATGTATGTGTGTGTGTGTGTGTGTGTGTGTGTGTGTTGTCAGCGTTTCAGCAAGAGCAGATTTAAAACGGTTTCTGTCGCCACCATCATCTATATGGCCTGTGCACCACCTGGAATTTGAAAGGCCATAGAGCTACCCCCCATCCCGAGTGATCTGTGTATCGGGTTGTTTTATGTGGCGGAGTCACTGGAGCAGAGAGCGATCAGAACACAGAGAGAAAGGATGACCCGACAGAGAGCTTGTGGTTGTTGTACAGCACTTTGGGATAATTTCCTTTACCATCTGGGACAAAATAGCTCTTAGTCCTGTCGTCAATGTGTCTGTAAAATGGAAGAAATCCTCTCACCAGGAGCCGCAAACACAGGAAGGGTCAGGAGGCCATTGTTCATATATCTGTCTTTTTTTTGCCGTTGCTTTGACACAGTTTGGGCAATGAATGAATTATTCTACTAACAAGGAGTTATATGCTGGAAGCACAGAATTAATAATGATCGACTGCTAGGAAGGGAAAAATAATTGTTTTTATATGAATATATATCTTTTTTCAGTGTGAGTATTTAGCTATGCCATCCATAATCAACAGCATATTCTGAGCTTTCATTAAAGTTTTATTCATGTGTACAAGTAAATATCAATGCCGAACTGTGGGCGCTTCAACAAGTCACTCAGAGTAGCGACTCTACTGCTTAGCAACAGCAGAAATCTTAACTTGTTAGTGCAGCTTGTTGTCACATTTTATTCTTCTCCTTTTCCTGCCGGTGTGTGTGTGTGTGTTTTCTGAAGGCTACGCATTTTTCATTATTTTTTGTTCATCTACTATCAATGACGCACTCCACTACATTATGTCAGTTTGCTTCCGCTTACCAGCACCGGCGCAGACACCTCAACTCTCTCAGTAAACTATTGGGGTCCTCCTTTAGGTGCTCTCACTGCCCTGCATCATTTATGGCAGATGTGGTGTGTTGCTGTGTCGCTCTATCAGTTGTCTGTTGGGGCACGTTCCCAACTCGAGGCCTTGGGCAATTGCCAACTCTGCCTACCCTACAGCAATGACTCTGCTTGTTCTATTAGAGCCCCAATTTTTCCCTGTGCTGTCAGGGGATGTGGGGGAAGCAGTCCATCAATTGGGCCCTGGCCAATCAGTACATACAGGTTGTCAGCTGAATTCAATTATTGCTGCTTATTGTTGCTCAGGCTCATCCTGACAAACTGAAGCAACAGTAACATGGTGGTTTAAGGCCGTGCTGGCATTTATTTTGTGTATATGTGTGTTAATATATATCAGGGGTGTCAGACTCGTGCCACAAAGGGCTGCCGTGGCTGCAGGTTTTTGTTTCAACCAAGCAGCAGCAGCACAGCTGACTTTGCTTATTTTAAATAACTGAGCTGAGTCTTCAGGCAGCTGATTGGTCAATCTCTTTAAAGAGCACACAGATTGACCAATCAACTGCCTGAAGACTCAGATCAGTTATTGAAATAAGCCACCTCAGGTGTGCTTTTGCTTGGTTGAAACAAAAATCTGCAGCCAAATGGCCTTTTGTGACACGCCTGATATATATTATTGGTGGGGGGGCAGTAATTCTGTTAGTTGGGTTGTAAGGTTACAATAACGACAGTACGTATATAATTCCCTTCTGCTCTGGAATTTGTAGGAGAACTCTCTCTCTCACACTCTCACACACAGCACTGAACATGAAAGCAATGTTACTGGTATAGGAGATGTTACATAGGCTGTAGTTTAAAGTTGTGTGTGTGTGTGTGTGTGTGTGTGTTGTGCAAGTTGATGATGATGATGATGATTTCCTTTCGGCTTTTTCCCTTTATCAGGGGTCGCCACAGCGAATGCAGCCGTGAGGGGGGGGGGGCACAAACCAGTGTCTCTCCCTCACGCCGGTCCCAAGCCCGGATAAATGCAGAGGGTTGCGTCAGGAAGGGCATCCGGCGTAAAACAAATGCCAAATAAACTATGCGAATCACAAGAAAGAATGACCGCCATCAGTGCCGTCAACCAACAGGGTGCTGATGGAAATTGGACTACTGTTGGTCGAAGACGTCGAAGAAGGAGAGGTGGGAGGCGTGTCCGTTGCCAGAGAGAGAAGAGGAAAGGCATGAGTCTAGGACTGAAAGTAGGGACTTTGAATATTGGAACTATGACAGGAAAAGGTAGAGAGCTGGCTGACATGATGCAGAGGAGGAAGGTGGACATACTGTGTGTTCAGGAGACCAGGTGGAAAGGTCGCAAGGCTAGAAGCATAGGAGCAGGGTTTAAGCTGTTTTATCACGGTGTGGATGGGAAGAGAAATGGAGTCGGAGTCATCTTGAAGGAGGAGTTTGCCAGGAATGTTCTAGAAGTGAAAAGAGTGTCAGACAGAGTGATGAGTCTCAAGTTAGAAATTAAAGGTGTGATGGTCAATGTTGTTAGTGCTTATGCCCCACAGACAGGATGTGAGCGAGAAGAGAAGGAGAGATTCTGGAGGGAGTTAGATGAAGTGATGCAGAGTACCCCAGAGGTGAAAGAGTGGTCATTGGGGCAGACTTCAATGGACATGTTGGTGCAGGAAACAGAGGGGACGAGGAAGTGATGGGTAGGTTTGGTATCCAGGACAGGAACGCAGAAGGACAGATGTTGGTAGATTTTGCAAAAAGGATGGAAATGGCTGTGGTGAATACTTTCTTCCAGAAGAGAGAGGAGCATAGGGTGACTTATAAAAGTGGAGGTAGGAGCACACAGGTAGACTACATCTTGTGCAGGCGATGTAATTTAAAGGAAGTCAGTGACTGCAAAGTAGTAGCGGGTGAGAGTGTTGCCAAACAGCATAGGATGGTGGTGTGCAGGATGATGCTGATAGTGAGGAAGGTGAAGAAGGCAAAGGCAGAGCAGAAGACAAAGTGGTGGAAGTTGAAAAAGGAAGAGTGTCGGGTTGTCTTCAAGGAGGAGTTGAAACAGGCTTTGGGTGGTCAGGAAGTGCTTCCAGATGACTGGACAACTACAGCGAATGTGATCAGGGAGACAGGTAGGAGAATACTTGGTGTGTCATCTGGAAGGAAAGTAGATAAGGAGACTTGGTGGTGGAATGAGGAAGTGCAGGAGTGTGTACAAAGGAAGAGATTAGCTAAGAAGAAGTGGGACATTGACAAAACCGAAGAGAGTAAACAGGAGTACAGGGAGACACAGCGTAAGGCAAAGGTAGCAGTGTCAAAGGCCAAACAGAGCGCGTTTGATGACTTGTATGCTCGGTTGGAAAGTAAGGAGGGAGAAAATGATTTATACAGGTTGGCACAGCAGAGAAATAGAGATGGGAAGGACGTGCAGCAAGTTAGATTGATAAAGGACAGAGAGGGAAATGTATTGACTGATGACAGAAGTGTGCTGGGAAGATGGAAAGAGTACTTTGAAGAGCTGATGAATGAGGAAAATGAGAGAGAAAAAGAGTAGAAGAGGTGACTGTTGAGGACCAGGAAGTAGCAAAGATTAGTAAGGGTGAAGTGAGGAGGGCATTGAAGAGGATGAAGAATGGAAAGGCAGTTGGTCCTGATGACATACCGGTGGAGGTATGGAAGTGTCTAGGAGAGGTAGCAGTAGATTTTCTGACAAGAACATTTAACAAGGTCTTAGAGAGTGAGAGGATGCCAGAGGAATGGAGGAGAAGTGTGCTGGTGCCCATTTTTAAGAACAAGGGAGACGTGCAGAGTTGTGGCAACTACAGAGGGATAAAGTTGATGAGCCATACGATGAAGTTATGGGAAAGAATAGTGGAAGCTAGACTAAGGGCAGAAGTCAGCATTTGTGAACAACAGTTTGGTTTCATGCCCAGAAAGAGCACCACAGATGCAGTGTTTGCCTTGAGGATGTTAATGGAGAAGTACAGAGAAGGTCAGACGGAGCTGCATTGTGCCTTTGTGGATCTGGAGAAAGCATATGACAGGGTGCCGAGAGAAGAACTGTGGTATTGCATGAGGAAGTCTGGAGTGGCAGAGAAGTATGTTAGAGTGGTGCAGGACATGTATGAGAGATGTAAGACAGTGGTGAGGTGTGCTGTCGGTGTGACAGAAGAGTTCAAGGTGGAGGTGGGACTGCATCAAGGGTCAGCTCTCAGCCCCTTCTTGTTCGCTATGGTGATGGACAGGCTGACAGACGAGGTTAGACAAGATTCCCCATGGACTATGATGTTTGCAGATGACATTGTAATCTGTAGTGAGAGCAGAGAACAAGTGCAGGAAAATCTAGAGAGGTGGAGGTATGCCCTGGAAAGGAGGGGAATGAAGATTAGCCTCAGTAAGACAGAATACATGTGCATGAATGCCAAGGACCAAAGAGGAACGGTGAGATTACAGGGAGCAGAGATAAGAAAAGTGGAGGATTTTAAGTACTTAGGCTCAACAATCCAGAGCAATGGAGAGTGTGGAAAAGAGGTCAAGAAGCGTGTGCAGGCAGGTTGGAATGGTTGGAGAAAAGTGTCCGGTGTGATGTGTGATAGGAGGGTATCGGCAAAAATGAAAGGAAAAGTGTACAAGACGGTGTTGAGGCCAACGATGCTGTATGGGTTAGAAACAGTGGCCCTGGGGAAAAGACAGGAGGCAGAGTTGGAGGTAGCAGAGATGAAAATGTTGAGGTTCTCTTTGGGAGTAACGAGGATGGATAGGATTAGGAATGAGCACGTCAGAGGGACAGCACATGTAAGACGTTTTGGAGACAAAGTCAGAGAGGCTAGATTGAGATGGTTTGGACATGTACAGAGGAGGGATAGTGAGTATATTGGTAATAGGATGCTGAGGCTGGAACTACCAGGCAAAAGGCCTAGAGGAAGACCAAAGAGACGATTCATGGATGTGGTAAAGGAGGACATGAAGGTCGTTGGTGTAAGAGAAGAAGATGCAAAGGATAGGGTGAGATGGAGGCAGATGATTCGCTGTGGCGACCCCTGAAGGGAAAAGCCGAAAGGAAAAGAAGAAGAGGGGTCGCCACAGCGAATGATTTGCATGTTTGATTTGGCATAGGTTTTTATGTCGGATGCCCTTCCTGACACAAACAACCCTTTAGCAAGGGACAGAAACACGCTGACGGCTTTGCAGCTCCTCATTACAAAAGTCAGCAATGGTTCTTTTACATGAACCCCTCACCATAGACAGTGAGAGACATGGCCGGCATTTGATAACCCAGTTAGCTGCACTGGGGGGGGACAGTGATAACCTTTTTGGAGAGTGAGACTCGAACCCTCAACCTTAGGATCAACGATCCAGCGCCCTATACCACTAGACCACCACTAGACCACCATTGCCCCTTGGGGGTTGTGCAAGTTGGTTGTTTAATATTTGTTCTTTATTATTCTAGTAATACCTTGTATGCTGTGAAAGCACCACTAGCTGATTCCAGATGTGTTTCCAAAGTCCTTTACTATTTGACATCAATGCAACATTAGAATCTATGCATATACAATGATCCCTCGCTACTTTGTGCTTCAGTTTCTACGGCTTCAGTGCACCGTGGGTTTTTCAAAAATATTCATTAAAAATTAAGGAAATTAACGAAAAATGGGGTAAAGGTTAAGGAAAAAGCCACAAAACAAGACCAATTATGCAAAAAAAAAAACAAACAAGCAAAAACAAAACAAAAAAAATCAATCCAACAAAACTACTGTGTGCGTGCACGTGCGCGTTTGTATGTGTGTGTACGTATTTATATTTTATTTACATCTTATGCATTATTTTTGAATGTTTAATTGTTATAAGCATTTATAGCATTGAATATGTATTTCTTGATATTATACACACATATACATGTACATATATACGTCAGTCGGGGTGAGCAATCCTACTTCGCGGAAATCAGTGGTCGCACGGAGGGAGGGGGGGGGGGGTCTGGTCCCGGTCCCCATTAACCGCAGAAAGTGAGGGATCCCTGTATATTGATACTGAAGATAAGTGCTTGTCATAGGAACTGAAAACCAACAAAAGGTTCACCTATCATGCAATAGCAGTTGTCTTCAGATTCCAGAGTCATTTCACTGGGAGTAAGAATCCAGTTAAACGAACAAAACAAAAGCTTATTAGCAGCTGCTTATATTTCTTTAAAACAGCATTTTTTCTGAATATATTTTAAGAATTTGCCCGATTCCCATGGGCACTGTGAATGAAACACAAAGTTCAATGTGTTAAGAAATTAGGCCATGTGTGTCTCATTTGGATTATGTTCAGGCTTGCTTAAATAGTTGTTTTTTTCTTTGTACCACACCAGTTGATCAACAGAAATGCTTCTCAAACCAATTTACATGTCTTGCATATTTATCACATCAAAAATGACTAGTAATAGCTTCATGTGTTCCAACAGCGTATTATATTTCACAAGGACAAGGCCAGAGATGCTTTTGTAATCCATTTCTAGGATAGCTGAACAGAACATGGGGACATTTTTGCAGTGTCCTAGATAAAAAAAATAGATTGTATAAAATGGTAACTGAAGTGGGTTCTTTAAGCTGTTTGTAATGAAGAATCCAAAGACCTGAGAAAACTCGTGAAAATTATAGTACATTCACTAATGGCCCTTTTGACCCTTCATTACAAACAATAAAGTATATATATAAATAAATAAATAAATAAATAAATAAATAAATAATAATAATAATAATAATAATACAAATTATAAAATTACAAATTATATTAATGACAGCAGCCTGGATGAAAAAATAATCACATCAAATATATTAGAGCATTTATGTAAACATTACAGTTTCCTAGTATTTGGACTGTGTCCTTTTTAAAGATCACTGGAGATGATATGAAACTTCATCATCATATTCATCTTCCTCCACTTAATCCGGGGTCGGGTCGCGGGGGCAGCAGCCTAAGCATTGAAGTCGAGACATCCCTCTCCCTTACCACTTCCTCCAGCTCTTCCGGGGGGTGGACACACCGGAGTGTTCTCATACTAGCCGAAAGACCTAAACCCTCCAGTGTGTTCTAAGTCAGCCCAGCCCGAAGAGCAGACATGGGTCTGCCCTCCCATGGACCGACCACCTGTGGGAGGGGCTATAGGGGTCAGGTGCAGTGTCCATTAGGTGGCAACCGAAGACATGGTTTCTGGCGTACCAATCCTTGGCTACTGACTCTGAGTCTTGGGACATTGAATGTCACCTCTATGGTGAGGAAGGAGCCTGAGCTGATGCGTGAGGTGGAGAGATACCGACTAGATATACAGTAGTCAGACTCACCTCAATGCATAGCTTGGGCTCTGGAACCACGCACCTTGAGAGGGACTGGACCTTATTCCACTCTGGAGCTGCTCATGCAGAGAGGTGGTGAGCCGGTGGGCATTCTTGTTGCCCCCCGTCTTGGTGCCTACACGTTGGGGTTCTCCCCGGTTGATGAAAGGAGGATTGCTTCCCTACCATGGAGTCAACACTGCAACTGCTCATGCAGCACAAGCTGCTTCCCAGGCCACACCTCGCAGTGCACACAATCACATCCACCTGTGGCGTAGCCAGAGAAATGTGGTGGAAACACTGCTGTCAGCCAATGTATTTTGCTTTAATGCCGTCTGTATATGTTCACATTACCCGGCACGATTGATCATTAGAAGGTATCACATTTTGTCTGCATTGTCTCGGTCAATGTTAATGCTTATGCAGTGTTGCAGCAAGAGGCATTTACAACCTGTGTGTATGAAGAGTCCATCATCACACCTTTGATTATTCTCCAGACAAAGACAAACTGACGAGAATCTTCTTATGCTCTGGCAAGGCTCATCACAGCCTGACAGTAGACACAGAATGAGGCATTCCACAAAAAAACTATGTCCTGAGGTGCCTACCAAACATACATGCCATGATGAACACGTCACTCTGAAAACGTATTTCGATCTCATCATCAAGCCAGCTGGCATGCTCCATCATTGGCGGCTCAAGTTACTTGTCTCTGCAGATACTGTTTCCATCGATGTTTCCAAACCCATGCAATTGGGCCCCACTCATCTGATGTCAGCTTAAAGGGATTGATGCTGACAGGGTCAGCTGTGCTTTTACTGTAGTCACCTAGATCACATCATTCACCAGTGCCAAGAATGCGAGGCGTGTGAACAGAGAGGCAGAACCTACCCCCACCGCTATAGTGATCCTGTTTCTCCCCTGTCTACAGACAAGATTTACATTTCAGTGATCTTTCTATTGAACTACCCATAAAGCCAGTTGATGAAGGCCCCATCAGCAAGAAAATGGTTACTATCTTACATCTTCACCACCCTTATGACTCCACCATAGGGCCATATCTATGCGCTCATCCTGCACAAAAAGAAGACAATGGATGATTACATGGAGGAAGCCCTAAAACAAGGCTGCATATGCCCCCTGACACCTCAAGGCTCGGCAGGGTTGTACTTCAAGAAGAAAAGGGAGGAGGACTCATGCTTTGTAATGACTTTCCAGGTTTTCAACCAGATCACAATAAAGTATCTGTACCAACTACAACTTGCCAAGTTCTTCACTATATTAGATGTGGGAAGTAGATATAACCTCGTCCATGTGCTCTGGAGGCATGAGTTCATGTTATGTTCAGCAGCAATAGGGGCAATGTGAATATCTGGTACTGCTGTATGGCCAGTGTTTCATTATCGATGTGTTCAGGGACCCACTCAGGAAAAGTACAATATAGATAGATATAGAGGACATTCTGGTCTACTATTTACCAACAACATGAAAATAGGGAGTTGATAGCCATTAGTTGCCATTAGAGTTGCGGGAATTTAAAAAAAATGGCTGGCTGATGTGGCTGACAGGGGCTACAAACCTATGCATGGTGTATACCAGTCACCAGAACCTATAATATATCTGCATTGCCAAGAGATTTAGCTAACAACAAGGCAGCTAGCCCGTGTTCTTTTCTAGATTTCACTTCACATTTTCTTACTGCCTGAGTTCCCATAAAACCACGACTGACACCTTATCATCAAAGTTCACACAGAACAGGAGCTCTTTGCACCTGAAACAGTCCTCCAACCAGGTTCTTTATGAAAACCCTAGAATGGGACTTGTAAAAATGGGGCATAGAACTCACCAGTACGTGCATAAAGAATGCCCACGTCACTGAACCTGCATACCTCCTTGCTTGTGCTCAAATCTAATCATCTGGGCTCACATAGCTTTTGCCTCAGGACATTCAGGTATTTTCTGGACAAACTGTTCAGGGTAAAGTACAGGTACCCCAAACTGTCAGAAGACATTGAGCGACGAGTCAAGTCCCATAGAGACTAGACATGCTGAAAAGGTACCTTACTGCTTCCCCAACAGGATGCTTGCTCCCATAGAGAGGTTTCTCCTCACTTACTGTTTAAACTAGCAGAACGAACTAGAACTAGCATAGACAACAGAACATAGACAAACATAGACAAACTAACATAGACAACAGAACTAGCACGCTTTCTCCCACAGGTGGAGTATGGCCAGAATTTCCTACAGGATTCATCCCCAGGACTCTCACCTTTACAGTGTCTCCTGGGGTATCTGTCAATGTCCCCATGAAATGCATAGCTCCAGCAGTGGATGAGATGGGAATAAGCACACCAGATAATCTCTGCCAGCACCACTCGGAACCAATCCTCAAAACTGATCATGTCTGGCTCTCCACCTGCAACCTCCACTATCACCAAGGCAACCAGAGGGTCAGCATGTCCTACATCGGACCCTTTAAAATCATAAAGCATGGGCAAAGTCACACCTGGACTCCTTGCACGTTATGTCTGTACTGAAACCCTACAGAGTCTCTGGACATCAAGGGCCAGCCGGCATACCAGGTGAGCTCTATGGTGGACAAAGCAGCTTAGTGTACCTTAATGACAAGGAAGGCTACAGTCCTAAGGAACAGTGCTGGACTCCTGCTAAGAACATCCTAGATCTACATTTTCCCCAAAGTACTTTTATCAGCAGTATCCTGATACGCCAGGGGTATGTCAGGTTGCCCTTGTTAAAAGGTTGCTCCCATAGCTTGCTTCTTAGGGATTAAATCACAACCATGACATACTCTAGCATTTAACCTCACTACACTTCCCAGCATGCACCTTACGGACTTTCACCTGATTCTGACTTATGCATCACATAACTCCAAGCAACATCATCTGTCAACAATCTCACTTGATCACCTCATACAGTGTATAATTACTCTGAGAAAATACACTTTGCAAATTATTGCCTCTGTGTCTACTGTAAGTGCTTCCCAAGCCAATTGTTTACTGTGTTTGTTGACGGTGTACAATCTCTTCTTGATTTTTTTTATTTATGATTCCCCGCCTCAGCTATGATATTAAATAGTTATGTATGACCTTTGCCTATTTCACATTACTCATCTCAGTCTTGCCTCAGATATCCTGTGATATCCACTCTCCCTTCCAATTTGCAATAAGAAGGTCCTGGGTTCAAGTCTCTGTTTGCTTGCATGGGTTTTCTTTGGGTACTTTGGTTTTATCTCTCAGTCCAAAGTCATGTGCATAGTTGTCTGTTTCAAATTACCCCAAGGTGGAACTGTGAATAGTTGTGTGTTTTGGTCCTATGATGGGCTACAGCCCCTCCCCATCTCCTTGAAGCCAGTGCTTCTCAATTATTTTATGTGGCGCCCCCTCTAGGAAGAAAAAAACATTTCAGGCCCCCCATACTGCCCCACAAGCGACTATAAGTAGTATTATTTTTCTATAAAATATTTGTTATTAGTACACCTCTGCATAACATTGTATCTTTAACAAAAAAAAAGAAATATAGTTGAACTTACAATAAAGAAAATCTTCACTAACATTGTTTATTAAAGTGCACCAATGTGCCTGAAATAATAAAAAAAAAATCCTCATTTAAACTCATTGAACTTTCTTATGTCTTAATATCTCTGTCTCTCTCCACCTTTCTCTTCGTTCCTGTTAGAAATTTTTCCGTGTTGTTTCTTGAGGGGTTGTTTACTACACTTCATATCGTTTCCTCATGCGAAAAAAACGCTCCACCATAGCGTGACAATGAGAGCACCACTGCCAACTACTGGAGTGGAGATGCAATTACACTTAATTCTCATACACTATTCCAGAAAAGCATGCTCCCCTGGGTCATACGTGCTCACCCCGGCATCACACTCCGCGCCCCTGGCATCATACCGTGAGCCGCACTATTTTAAAAGCACTGCTTTAGGCCAATGACCAGGCTTCCGTGCCATTCTATAATAGAATAAAGCGGTTTGGTGTGAGAGAGTAAGCTTATATATTTATAATGTAATATTGTATATATATTATATTTATATATATATATATATATATATATATATATATATATATATATATATATATGTATATGTATATATGTATATTTACATTAAATATTAAAGATATGAACCAGAGCTCTGGAGAGTTCTGAGCCTCTCTGTTTTTCTTTCTTTTCCAAAACTGACTCTTTGCACGACCGCACAAGAAATTCCTACGTGTGTGAAAGCACTTCTTCTCGTACACCAACTGCCTTCATATCCTCCTTCTATTCTCTGTACTTCTCTATTAACATCCTCAAAGCAAACACTGCATCTGTGGTGCTCTTTCTTGGCATGAAACCAAACTGTTGTTCACAAATGCTGACCTCTGCCCTTAGTCTAGCTTCTACTATTCTTTCCCATAACGTCATCATATGGCTCATCAACTTTATCCCTCTGTAGTTGCCACAACTCTGCACATCTCCCTTGTTCTTAAAATGGGCACAAGCACACTTCTCCTCTGGCATCCTCTCACTGTCTAAGACCTTGTTGAATGTTCTTGTCATAAAATCTACTGCTACTTCTCCGAGACACTTCCATACCTCCACCGGTATGTCATCAGGACCAACTGCCTTTCCACGCTTCATCCTCTTCAATGTCCTCCTCACTTCACCCTTACTAATCTTTGCTACTTCCTGGTCCTTGACAGTCACCTCTTCTACTCTTTTTTCTCTCTCATTTTCCTCATTCGTCAGCTCTTCAAAGTACTCTTTCCATCTTCCCAGCACACTTCTGTCATCAGTCAATACATTTCCCTTTCTGTCATCACTCTAACTTGTTGCACGTCCTTCCCATCTCTTTTTCGCTGCTGTGCCAACCTGTATAAATCATTCTCTCTCTCCCTCCTTTCTGTTCAACCGAGCATACAAGTCATCATACGCCCTCTGTTTGGTCTTTGACACTGCTACCTTCACCTTACGCTGTACTCCTGTTTACTCTCTTCGGTTCTCTCTATGTCCCATTTCTTCCTAGCTAAACTCTTCCTTTGTACACACTCCTGCACTTCCTCATTCCACCACCGAGTCTTCTTCTCTACTGTCCTTCCAGAGGATACACCAAGTACTCTCGTACCTGTCTCCCTGATCACATTAGCTGTAGTTGTCCATTCATCTGGAAGCACTTCCTGACCACCCAAAACCTGTTTCAACTTGTTTCAACTCCTCCTTGAAGACAACACGACACTCTTCCTTTTTCAGCTTCCACCACTTTGTCTTCTGCTCTGCCTTTGCCTTCTTCACCTTTCTTACCATCATCATCATCCTGCACACCATCATCCTATGCTGTTTGGCAACACTCTCACCCACTCCTACTTTGCAGTGACTGACTTCCTTCAAATTACATCACCTACACAAGATGTAGTCTACCTGTGTGCTCCTACCTCCACTTTTATAAGTCACCCTATGCTCCTCTCTCTTCTGGAAGAAAGTATTCACCACAGCCATTTCCATCCTTTTTGCAAAATCAATCAACATCTGTCCTTCTGTGTTCTTGTCCTGGATACCAAACCTGCCCATCACATCCTCGTCCCCTCTGTTGCCTGCACCAACATGTCCGTTGAAGTCTGCCCCAATGACCACTCTTTCACCTCTGGGGGTCATCACTTCATCTAACTCACTCCAGAATCTCTCCTTCTCTTCTAGCTCACATCCTGTCTGTGGGGCATAAGCACTAACTACAGTGAACATCACACCTTCACTTTCTAACTTGAGACTCATCACTCTGTCTGACACTCTTTTCCCTTCTAGAACATTCCTGACAAACTCCTCCTTCAAGATGACTCCTACTCCATTTCTCTTCCCATCCACACCATGAAAAAAACAGCTTAAACCCTGCTCCTAAGCATCTAGCCTTGCTACCTTTCCACCTGGTCTCCTGAGCACACAGTATGTCCACCTTCCTCCTCTGCATCATGTCAGCCAGTTCTCTACCTTTTCCTGTCATAGTTCCAACATTCAAAGTCCCTACTCTCAGTCCGAGACTCATGCCTTTCCTCTTCTCTCTCTGCCTACGGACATGCCTCCCGCCTCTCCTTCTTCAACCAGCAGTAGTCAAATTTCCACCAGCACCCTGTTGGTTAACAGCACTGATGGCGGTCGTTTTTAACCCGGGCCTCGACCAATCCAGTATGAAATTTGTCTTTACGGTTTGCATTTTGTATTCTGCCAAAAGTTTTATGCCGGATGCCCTTCCTGTCGCAACCCTCTGCATTCAAACATTCAAATTCCTTACTTTCAGTCCTAGAGTCATGCTTTTTCTCTTCTCTCTCTGCCTCTGCACACGCCTCCCACCTCTCTTTCTTCGACTTCTTTGACGTCTTTGACCAACAGTAGTCCAAATTCCACCAGCACCCTGTTGGTTCACAGCATTGATGGCAGTCGTTGTTAACCCGGGCCTCGATCGATCCGGAATGAATTTCTTTGTTTTGACTCGCATATTTTATTTGGCATTGGTTTTACGCCGGATGCCCTTCCTGACGCAACCCTCTGCATTTATCCGGGCTTGGGACCGGTGTGAGGATGGACACTGGCTTGTGCCGCCCCTCACGGCTGCATTTGTGTATATGCATTTGTCTATGTGTGTAGACAAATGGCAATAAAGAATCTTGAGTTGACTTGACTTGATATGAAACATCTACTTGGGTGAAATATTTAAAAAAATTTAAAACCTTTTTTTAAATGAAAAATCAAATCTGAGACATTCAGTCTCTTTTCCAGATTTAGGACCCTACTGTATATGAGTGAAAAATGAGTGGTTCACTGTTAGCAAGGTGTTATTCCTCTGGAACGTAGTGGAGATTATCATCTGAAATATAAGTGAGTTCCCCAGGGACAGTGAGTGGAGATGCAGGTGTGGACCTTGTATCTGTAACCTCAATCTGTAACCTCATAACTTAACATCCATGCTTTATATCTTCTTCTTTTCCTTCGGCTTATTTCCCTTTCTCGGGAGTCGCCACAGCAAATCATACAATTCGCACATACAGTTAGCTGCACTGGGGGAACATCCATGCTTTATATATCCAGGTTAATTTTTAAACCAAAATATACCTGAAAGAATAGCATTCTGTTCTGGTCAAGGAACAGTTTGAAGCGTAGAGTACTATGTGGTAAAGCATTTTGTTTAGGTATCAGTTTTTATTGTGTGTCCCAAAGGACCTCTGTGATAAAAGGCTTTCACACATACAACCTTTGTCTCTCTCTCTCTCTCTCTCTCTCTCTCTCTCTCTCTCTCTGTGTGTGTGTATGTGTGTGTGTGTGTGTGTGTGTGTGTGTGTGTGTGTGTGTGTGTGTGTGACTAGACAAACCTTTACTCGCATCAAACACAGGCCAGTGAACCTTTTAAAACAGATTTTATAAACCAGACCACTGTGGCTTTCAATAACAACCTTTTTCCTTTGAACTGGAATTACCTTGTCCAAGTTTTATTGTTATCTCAGGGGAATAAGTAACTTTCTTGGAGTCTACGTCATTTTCTAATTTTACCCACATAGTTGTGTCAGGAAGGGCATCCGGCGTAAAAACCTATGCCAAATCAAACGTGCGATTCATTCGCTGTGGCGATCTGATAAAGGGACAAGCCAAAAGGAAATCTCACTCACATTAATTTCTGCATAAAACCTTGTTTGGTAAATGTTAACAAGGCTTAATTTTATTATGAAACACCAGTGATTTGGAATGGATGATACTGTGTACAGCCCGTGTTACCTTTTCTCACAACCCAGAGCAATTAAACATTGCTAATGTCGGTTTTACAAATTGCGGCCAGTGCGAAAAATCAGAAATTTCAGCATTTCGACCTGGCCTGTCTGTCCACTAAGCTGGGGAGCAAAAAACCTTTTTGTGACTCTACCCTGTAACCTCACAATACCCACTTCCCAGCATGCACCAACTTTCACCTGATTCTGACTCATTACTCATCTCAGCCTTGCTTCGGATATCATGTAGGTCAGTCCCCTGAGCAGTACGCATTTAAATGTTACACTATTAGATTGTTGTTGTATTGTGCCACACACCACACATTAAAGCTCTGTTGAGCATCTTATATCGACCTTCTTCTCTGTTGTGAAGCAGCATGACAGTGCAGAATCTTAAATAGTACAAAAAATGATAATCTTCTATAGTATTGGTAGCACTGAGGTGGCCCCTCCTACTCTCAGCATGAAGGTCCTGGGTTTAAATCCGGGGTACGGTGAGGGGATCATAAAGTATTCTGATTATGATTAATTTCTGTGTGAAGTTTTTCATGTTCACCTCATGCTTGCATGGGTGGCAAACCTTTTGTAAAAATGCTTTTTTGTGATCTGACCACAGCTAAACGTGACCTTTCCTCCTCAGAATGTGACAAGCTGAGGAAAGATGGCTTTCGTAGTTCCCAGTACTACTCTCAAGGACCAACATTCTCATCTCCCCTCTTATCAAATGGTGATGGGGAAATGTACAAAGATGAGATGGAGAAGGGAAACAAGGTAAACTTCTCAATCACATTTACAGACACACAGCACAGTTCGAAACACAGCGTCTGTACATATTACTACTACGACTGCTAATACTACTGCCACTACTACTCTTATTGCTATGATGACAGTTACTGTTACTGCTAATACCACTACTGCTGTCAACATTGCTACTATTAACACTACCAATACTGCTACCACCGGGCAGTGGTGGCCTAGTGGTAAAGGGTGCTGGATCACTGATCCTAAGGTTGGGGGTTTGAATCCCACTCTCCACAAGGTTGTCACTGTCCCCTCAGTGCAGTTAACTAGGTTATTAAAGTCCAGCCATGTCTCTCACTGTCTACGGTGTGAGATTCATGTAAAAGAACCATTGCTGACTTTCGACAAGAGTAGCTGCATAGCTGTCAGCGTGTTTCCACCTTGTGATGGCCTGGTAAGCTGTCCAGGGTGTACTCTGCCCTCGCCCGGAGTCAGCTGGGATGGGTTCCAGCCTCCCTGCAACCCTAATTAGGATCAAGCGGTTACAGAAAATGAACTGATGAGCTGGACTGCCACCACCACTACTATTACTACTACTAATAATAATAATACTTGTATTTCTACTACCACCACTACTTCTATACTTCTATACTACTACTAATATTACTGTCAGTGCTGCTGCTGTTGCTAATACTACCACTATTACTGCTACTAACATGATTACTACTACTACTACTACTACTACCACCGCTACTGCTGCTGCTGCCAATACTATTACTACTTGTGCTGCTAATTCTACTACTTCTATTAGTACTAAAAAAAAACCCTAATAATAATAATAATAATAATGATAATAATAAGTTGTACAGAGTAACCCAATGAAACCTCCCACATTTCAAATGTAAAAAAGACATTAAAAATAATTACAGTTTCTTTCGCGCACATGAAGATTCAGCTGGTACAGTTTTTATATGGATGGAAGCGAAGATCTTTGTGTAAGATTCTCCTTGTAGTTTCCTGGAAAATCCCTACAGCTTAAACATGATTTTGTGCAGAAAGTCTCGTACACTGCACAACAGATCGCCTTAATGCTGCAGTGTCCTCAGGCGTACGAGCAGTCCTAGGCCAACCAGCATGATTTTGTTTCCAAAGCAGATCCTGTTGCTCTGAAATACTCGGCTCACTATGTCAGGGTTTTCTGATCTAAAACATATTCAACAAAACCCCCTGTGCGGAGATCACAGAACAGTCGTTTGCAAAGAATGCTTCAACAACGAGCCCCCGCTGAGCTTCCTGCCCACACCATGTGCGCACTGCCTCTCCTGCCTCACTCAGATTCACATTGCAAATGATGGATAAAAACAATATTCAATGATGATTAGTTTGAGCAAATAATATACATATATATATATATATATATATATATGTGTGTGTGTGTGTGTGTGTGTGTGTGTGTGTGTGTGTGTGTACTTATTCTTGAAATGCAGGAGGTTAACTGTTTAAATAAAATATTTACTTCAACTGCATTAATGTACTATATTACAATTCAAATTAAAAATTAGAATTGTAATATAGTGTGTGAATGCAGTTGAAGTAAATAAACTAATTAAAAAGCTGACATCCAATAGCAGTTTTATATTCTGTAACAATGGTGGGCATGCGGATGTGAGGGGTTGTGTTCCAGAGATCGGGTGCACTGCAGGGGCTCTGTGAGATAGGTAAGAGGGTTGAGCATAACAGGCTTTAAATATTAATAGGAAGATTTAAAAGTGAATCTGTTGTGGCACAGGGAGTCGGTATATGGGAATCAGCGCCAGAGCAACATGTTCATGTGTAATCCATACTGCAGAGTTCTGAATCAGTCGAAGTGGGTCAATAGGTGTGTTGAGGATGCCTGCCAGGTTTGCACTGCGGTAATCGATGTGTGACGTGACCAAAGCATTGATTATGATGTCGGTGTTGTATTGTGCTAAAGCAGGGAGTGGTCTTGGAGATGGTTCATGGTTGAAAAAATAAATCCTGGAGATACTCTTTATATGAGTAAAAAAAATAGATGGTACTCGGCAAGATACCACCAAGAGACATGGCAAGGTGGCTTCAAAATTTGAGGATGGTGCAGTGGTTAGCACGTCCACCTCATTGCAAAAGGTTCCTGGGTTTGAGTCTTGGGCTTGGATGTGTTTGTGTCTGTGTTGAGTTTTTTTTTAGGTTCCCCCGAGCTTATGTGGGTTTTCTCTGGGTTCTCTGGTTTTTCTTCTCCAGTCCAAAGACATGCAGGTTATGCTAAGCTGTTTTAAAATGGCCCCTGTATATAAAAATGAGTGTAACTGTTTGCGTGTTTGTGCTGGCACGGCAATATTCTGGCAAGCATGTACTTCACCTTCACCCAGTGTTGGCTGAGATGGTCATGATCCTCCCTGCAGCCCTAAGTAGGATTAATTGGCTTGGTAAATGAATGAGTCATGATAGTTTTTTAATGACCACGTAGGCAACCAATCAGATTGTGCCATTCCCTTTACTTTATTTCACAGTGCTGCCAATGTTATGGCTGATTGAAGTAATATGCAAACCAATCAACCATAACATTAACACATTGGTCTTCAGCCCCATAAGCAGCAAGCTGGTGAAATGAAACCAGAACTCATTATCCTTCACTACTGCCGGCCATCATGAAGCTGTGGCACAACATGATGGTCATGCTATTTTATTGGTTAATTTCTCCTGCATCTAACACATTAATTTTAAGAACGGAATCCTTCTTCCTTCCAACATTTTTTGGAAGATGCCACTGTAATGAGATGCACTGTTCGAAGTCATTACAAATACAGCAGTTACTTCACCTCTCAGTAGTGATAACATTTGAAATGTTATGGCTGATTGGTGTAGAATAATGTTATTATAATAGATGTTAGTAAACATTGGCTATGGTGAATAAGGTACATCTGACACTCAATGTTTTAGAATTACAGATATATGACAGAAATATTGACAGAAATATTTTCTACCATTATTATCTGGAACTTGAGACCTTTGTGTAAAACATGGTTTTGTCCTGCCCCCTAGTGGAACTTTGCTAGAAGACAACATGATATTAGTGAATTTACTCGTAAATATAAAGCCAACTGTATGTTTGAGATTTTAATCTTTGTTACATTTATTTTTGTTTTCCTCTCATCAAGTGGTCTAGAATACTAGACTGTTTGGTAGGATCTTGCTTCTCTTCCTGCTGTCACATGAAACCTTGCAGTAAAAAGGTACAGTTGGTGTTGGCATTCCGTCCTGGTAGCACTGTGTTCATGTCTGAGAAAGTACAAATCTTCATCCTTAAAAAAAAAAAATCCTTGTAGGTGCTTCATGCAGTTACACTATAGTATAGCCTCCTGTACTGTATAGAAATAAGTAGTTTTTTGGTAGATTTAAAACGTTTGCCTTTAAAAAAAATTACATTATTGTTTTGATTTTACTGTATATGTTTTCTCAATGAACCAGAAATCACAGTGTGAGTTTATACTGCTATAGCACTTCATACACTAAATTATCCATTTATTATTTACAGCCAGGTCAGCAAGGTGGCATAGTGGTTAGTATGACCGCCTCAAGGAGATCCAAGAGGTGTGTGTGTGTGTGTGTGTGTGTGTGTGTGTGTGTGTGTGTGTGTGTGTGTGTTTGTGGATGCCATGTTCTCCCCGTGCTTGTTTGGGTTGTCTCCGGGTACATCAGTCTCCTCCCACAGTCCAAATACATGCACATTAGGCCCTAACAGGCTGTTTCAAATTGCCCCTAGGTGTGAGTGTGAACTGTTGTGTGTTTTGACTCTGTTGAGATATTCAGAGGGTAATCTGCTTCTGCCTTTTTCCAGCAGGCTGAGATAGGCTCCAGCCACTCGATGACCATTGTGAGATTAAGCATTTTGGCAAATGAATGAGAGTGAGTGAGTGCCTGTTTACAGACCCTGAGCAAGGCCCCTAACCTCCAACTGCTCTTCGGATGCCATTGTATGTGGCAGCGAACTACAGTACTCTTATGTGTGTGCTCACTTTAGATGGTTTAAATGCAGAGGCAATCATTTCCTTTGCCGGATTAATACAGTACCCCAAAAGAATAAAATCCCACTATGGTCAGAGTGAGACTGGATCCTGACTATGCTGGGCAAAGGCAAAGTTTTTCTGATTAGTAAGGCTTGTACGAATCAGAATGTTTGGGGTTCAAGCTCCAGTGTGCCCTCGAACAAAGTCCTTAACCCCTCAGTGCTCAGCTGTATAAATGAGATAAAATAAAGTAAGCTGCTCCGGATAAGGATGTCTGCCAAATTCCATAAACATAAAAATAAGAATCTGCCACCTCTGCCAAGAAGCCTGACTGGGTAATAATTGGATTTTATGGTGGGATATTGATCGAATATTACCATGACAACAGAATCATGCTTTCATTGTGGTAATCCCAGCCCCCTGAGCCAAATCCTCTTACGATGAAGGGCGGTATCAGTTGGAGAGGACAGAGGAGCCTGGACGATATGGAGAGAGTCCTAACTGGGGAGTGTTTCAAATTCTTTACAGGAGACTCGAAATATTTAAATTAAACATTACAGTTGTTATATTTTCATCAGGAGATTATGCTAATTAACGACAAAGACAATTCAGAACTTTTAGCCAGTTGTACATGGGGAGTACAGTACCCCATGTCTGGTGTAGAAAAGTACAAACATCTGGTGTAGACATAATTATATTTCTGTGAGATAAGGAAAATCTATGCATTACAAGAATACATGAGTGATGTCAGCATATTAATAAAAGATTCTGTTTGGTTACTTTTGTTCCATTATAGTGAGTGTGCAGACTAGGCGTGCCAAGCAGCCACTGTAACGTTGAGCTCAAATTAGCATGAATAATTTAGAGGCCTATACCAGAGCTTTCTTCACTGAGAAATATTTCATTTACATTTTAGTCTCTAACATAAACAGAGTTCAAGAGGTGGGCAGGGTTCTCTCTGTTATAAGCCTTTAATTTAAGAGCAGAACTGGAAAATGACCGAGTATAATTCGATTTCATTGTCTGGACCCAGGCTCAGTCACCAGACACCGAGTTCTATGAAGTATGAGTGTATGTGTTGTGTTCAGTCATCAGAGACATCAGTTGAAGAAGAAGAAAAGTTGGTGTACTCCTTCAGACCACAGACCCCTCAGATGGATAACATCAGTGATATAAACAGCCATGGCAGCTGGAGTAAATGCCTGCCCTTACCAACACCAGAGGAGAAGATGAGGCAGCAAGCGCAGTCAGTGACCACCGATATTGTCCCAATTAACATCACAGGTAGTGTAAATCTTTTCGCTGTTGTCGTCGCTGCTACTGTTGCTGCTACCATTACTGGTTTAGTCTTGCAATAATCTCTACAGCTTTGTGTACAGTATTTATAGAATGTTTAGCATTACATTATAACTCATTTTAACTTGCAATAAATTGCTTGCTATAACCTGCTTGCTCTTGCTTCCTTACAACAGGAGAGAACTTTGACCGGCAGGCAAGTTTTCGTCGTACAATAATAAACACTGATACTACAATACGGAGGTCAAAGAGGGTGAAGCGAAGGAAGACTATAACAGGCGTTCCAGACAACATAAAGCAGGAATTAGGTATTACATTCTGTTGACATCCGTAGACAGTTTCCAGAAAATGTCCTCTTTTATAGAGTTTACAAGCCATATACTGCTGGACTTTGACCTAAAAAAAAAAAAAAAAAAAAAAAAAAAAAAAAAAAAAATCAATGTAAACATATTACGCAAGTGAAAATTTCAAGTGACGTTTATGTACAATGAAGTGAAAGAAAGGATTTCCAGTGCATGGCATTTCTTGGGTGGCGCAGTGGTATAGCACCTCACAAAATGTCAGGACCTGGGTTTGAGCCCTGGACTTGGGTGTTTTCTGTGTGGAGTTTGCATGCTCTCCTTGTGCTTCTATAACTCTCCTCCTGGTGCTTCGGTTTCCCCGCACAGTCCAAAGACAAGGACATCAGGCTAAATGGCTGTTCCAAATTGTCCGTAGGTAAAAGTGTGACAATGAATGGTTGTATGTGGCCCTGTAATGGTCTAGCAAGCTGTGCAGTATGTACCCCACCTTCACCCCCAGTGTCAGATGAGATAGACTTCAGTCTCCGTATAAATCTAATACTATTCTTTTTTTTTTAGGATTCCCACTTAAAATTTATTAATTTATTTATTTGCCTAACCACTATAAGGGTTGCAGCAAGGGTTGCAGCCTATACAGCTGAGTCTAAGCAAAGGTGGGGTACACTCAGAGCAGCTTGTCAGACCACTGCAGGGCCAACAAAAACCCAATTGTTCAGACTCACACTTAGGGCAATTGAAAAAAAATGGCTAATTGGCCTGATGTGCATGTCTTTGGACTGTGTGAGCAAATTGCAGTACTCGAAAAAAACCCACACAAGCACAGGGAGAGCATGTCAACTCCATACCAAAACCCCCGAACTGGGAATCGAACCCAGGCCATCTTTCCATGAGGCAGAAACATTTGACAGACAAGTGCGAAATCCTTCAATAGATCTATGAGATCATAAAAGACTATTCTATACCGTATTTTAAACTACTATTAATGTGACATATCTTTCCTGCTCTCCTTACAGCAAACAATGAAGAAGCTAACATCAAATCTCAGACCATGGGCACGGCAGGCCAATACTCCACTCTTGGTCATGGATTAAGCATGAATTCTTCTCCCAAACATTTAGTCACCTGTGAATCTGGATGCCAGACAGATGATGTGAAGATTGTACCCCCCTCAATGCGTAAAATCCGCTCCCAGAGGGGTCAAACCATCGTTACTCAAATGGCAAACATCTCTATCTCATCTTCTGGAAGCATCTCCAACATGAGTGACTGCAATCCTATTATTTGCACCAACCAATATAATGCCAGTGACCAAGGTTTTCATAGTCTGCCTCGTCAGGGTGCTCGAATTAGTCTTCAAAAGTTTGAGGCTAATTGCAGCAGTTCTCAATACTTGACAGTGTCTGGCTCCACAAGCTCCTTACCACACCAGATTACCTTGCAAAGTGCCAGCCCAGACTCAGAGGACATGCCTGATTTAAGAAAAAATACAATCACTTCCAGGTGTAACGAATTTCATGGTTTGCAGAGTGAATGTGATACTGCACCTTCAGACTATATGGTTTGCAATGACAGTGGTAGCAGATTTACCTTAAATCTTGGTATTGTTTCACAGAACCTTAATTCTGTCCACTCATCACAAAGCTTTAACACAGAAGAGACCTCACTACATCCTATGTCAACTTGTTCCTTAGACCACTCTTTCAGTAGAAGTAGTACGTCTTGTTCTCCTAGCTCCTCCTGTTGCCAGTCTCCAGCTTCTCTCCACATAGCGATAGAGACTGAATCTCAGTGTAGCACTTTAGATGGGAGGAACTGCAGTCCAAGTGGGATATGTGAAGACTCCGATGTGTCCGAGAGCAGTTTTCATACATGCAGCACACTGACCACTGACCATTGGACGTATAAACCTGACCCAATTGACCAGCGTACTTCAAGCTGTTCCCCTCCTATCAGTAATGTTTGTAATATTATGGAAACTTCAGCCACAGATTTAGATGCCAGCTCATTGATTTCCCATGACTCTACAGGGTGTTATACCTCTATGACATTAAACTGTAAATCATACAGTCATGGATGCCTCGACAAAACTGGTAGTACAAAACACAATTTTTATGAGTGCAAAGAACACCACAGTCATGATGACCGTGCAAGCCTGCACAGTAATCAGTCTTTAACCCGTAGCATTTCCCTACGGAAAGCCAAAAAGCCCCCACTTCCTCCCAAAAGGACTGATTCATTGCAACGCAAGCCTCAGAGAAAGCCACACCACAATGACAAGATCCTTAATGAGCAACTGATCTCCAGTCATGAATCCAAGAAAGGTCATAGTGCCTCATTCTCTAGCCAGAAACCCTTCAGTAGATTAGAGGACACTTGGGTACTGGGTCCCAGAAGCGAGAGCTCAGTTAGCATAGCAAGCAGTGGAATGTCAGCACCAGCTGCTGTATGTCCAACAACACCAACACACAGTGACAATAGCAGTCAGCACTCAGAATATATGGAGTCATGGGACTTTCATGTGGATTTACCCCACTCATGCTCTGAATATGGACAGTCCAGTCAAATTATGAACTCTGCACTTACCAAAGATTGTTCAAGCGATTCAGAAAATAATAGGATTCTATTAACTGCATGCATCAAGGCTGGGATAAATACCAAAATGGCTACATCACCAGACAAAGTCTATCTTATGACCTCACCATCTAGTGGTTATTCCAGTCAGTCAATTACTCCAACTGTCGGTACCCCAGTAACATCACTTCTAAGAGCCAAATCTCCTGGAGGAAGGCCCAAACCCAAAGTCCCAGAGAGGAAGTCTTCACTTCGAGCCTCTGTTTGTTCATCCTCAACACCCGTATCCTCAAGCACGTCAGATTTTGTCAAGAGCCTTCCAACAGCATCTCGCCCTAAAACATTGTCTGGTTCAGTCACCCTTCAGTCTAATACAACCAGCCCTATGCCCAGTTTTTCGACATCCACTGCGTCCCCAATCACACCACTTCTGTCTTCTCTGGCTGTAAGCTGTACTCTGGTGGAAAAGAAAAGTTCTCCCACAGTTTCATCCACAATATTAGAGGAATGTAAGGCATCCATAACCTCTTCTTTGAAATCTGCTCCTGCTACATCACAAGTCTCATCTCATATCATGACTGAAAGTAAATTGAGCTCTCTACCACTCCCACCGCCACCTCCTCCCCTTCTTCTTCCATCAAGTGTTCACATTCAGCCGACTATTCCACCTTTACCCGGGACAAGTTTTCAAGCAGTAATCAAGGCAACAGATTCTCCTATATCTTCAGATACACTGGGAAATGAAAAAGAGGAAAACTCTGAAAGACACCAGAGGCCAGTAATTACTGCTCAAGCTCTTCAGAGGGTACAGCTCCGACCCATTAAGCTTATGGAAGTGAAGAATATTTTTACAGATATCATTACTACAGTATGTGGTCCAGAAAATGAAGGATGTAAGGAACCCAGAACTAATACCGACAAACCTGTGGAAACAGCGATTGTCAAAAATCATATTACACCCGACTGTGTTACTCCAATTCAGAATGGTGTAGAGAAAACAGATTTTACATCAAAGGAGACTACATCTACTACACTGGTGTCAAATCCAGGTTCTGTTTCAGCTAAATCAGTAAGCCATTCCTATAAGAATGTTCTAGAGCTTTCACTTGCCATAACTTCTGCTTCCAGTGTTTTACAGTCCACAGTTACTCCAAGTGCATCTAATAATACACTCCAAGATCGGAGGTCTCCAGTCTCACCTGAAAAGTCTAGTCACTCTGCGATTATGTCATCCATCTTGCACAAACCTTCTCTGAATGATGATGAGTCTTATCAAGATAAAGGCTCAGCAATGTCTATGGGGCCAAATACCTTAAAAAGCACCTCTTTGACAGACGATGTAAATCAGTATGGCATACCATTACAACTAGAGTTTGCGATTGAGAGTGATTCTCAGAATTCTACTCCTTTGAGTCCACAAAGACGATCACTCAGCAGTGAAGTCTCCTCAGACAGTCTAACTGACCCTCAACTCACTGGCTTATCTCTGAGTGACCAAGACATTGGATTGTATGATACAGATTATGGACTGAGTGATAAAGACCTCGAATTCCCTGATGATAAAGGCATCACAGATGACAGTTTAAGTAGCAGTTCTGGGTCAGTTTTCTTCAAAGAAGAAGAAAATGATGAAAATGGTGAGAATCTTCAATAGGTTAATGCAATTTATTTCTATTCTTCTTCTTTTCCTTTCGGTTGTTCCCTTCAGGGGTCGCCACAGCGAATCATCTGCCTCCATCTCACCCTATCCCCTGCATCTTCTTCTCTTACACCAACTACCTTCGTGTCCTCCTTCACCACATCCATAAATATTCTATTCATAACTATCTTCTATTATCTGTCACTAATACAATGACTGAGTTTCTGCTTTACAGGGGCGTAGAATAGAAGTTACCCCAGTATTCAATCCTATAGGCAACAACAGTACAACTACAAAGTGAACAGTACAGTATTAGCAGTGAGAAATGTACGTGATATCACAGTCTCGCATAGTTTTAGACATTTTTAAGATTCCAGCCAAGCTCTCACACTGGGTTTTGGCACAGAGCAGCGTACTTAAGAAACCATCGACTTCATTTTGCATGGCTTGAAGGTTCAGCCGTCCCTCTGGTGTCATTATGCATTATGAAGTGAGTTGTTTTTTTTTTTTTTTTTTTTTTTTTTTAACAGAAACAACATCCAAATGACAACAAATTAAAATTATCTTAGAGTAGACTTAGAGTATTTTTGCCAATGTTTTTTTTTTTCTTGAACTTTTAAAACATTTACAAAATAAGTACTCACTCTCATTTATCTGCCAAACTGTTTACTCCTAGTAGAGTAGCAGAGCGCCTACACCCTACCTCAGCTGACGTTGGGCATAGGCCGGGTAGACCCTGAACGGTTCCTCAGACAACACACACACACACACACACACACACACACACACACACTTCACCCGTTTCACATTCAACCATTCATACTCACACCCAGAGTCAATTTGGAGCAGCCAGTTAACTTAATGTACTTGTCTTTGGACTTTTGGAGGAAAGCAACATTTCCTGGTGAAAACCCCCTCAAGCACAGGGAGAACATGCAAACACCAGAAAGAAACCCCCAATCCTAGGATTTGTACCCAGGACCGTTTTCATGAATTAACTACTGAAGGAAAAGAAACACAAACCACAAAAATCTCACGAGGATCTTCACTTTAAGGCTAAAGCTGTGTATGGTATTAGTCTTATTTCACTATCAGTTGAGAGGATCTAAGATGCAGATGTTTGGTATTGTATGTTCTAGATGCCGTGTTTGATTCTGAAACTGATAGCTCCTCTCCAACATTCAGCAGTACTGGAGAAGATGTTGAAGAGTTGGCAATGCCTGCACGTCTACGCACTACTGATGACCTATTTGCAGCCATCCACAGGTATTGTCTTTGAAATTAAAATGGTTTTGGATAGAGTATTAGGTTAAGCATTTAATGGATCTTGGGAGCAGTGGTGGCCTGGTGGTAAAGGTGCTGGATCACTGATCCCAAGGTTGGGGGTTCAAGCCCCACTCTCAACAGGTTGTCATTGTCGCCCCCTCCCCAGTGCAGCCAATCGTGTTATAAACGGCCGGCCATGTCTCTCACTGTCTATGGTGTGAGGTTCATGTAGAAGAACCATTGCTGACTTTCGACAAGAGGAGCTGCATAGCCGTCAGCATGCTTATGCCCTGTGATGGCCTGGCGAGCTATCCAGGGTGTACTCTGCCCTCACCTGGAGTCATCTGAGATGGGCACCAGCCTTCCCGCGACCCTAATTAGGATTAAATGGTTCATAAAATGAAATGAAATGAAACAGTGTATTTTCAGTAGTTAATATGTCTGCCTCCCAACAAGAAGGCCTGAGTTCGATTCCCAGGCTTGGGTGATTCGGTGTAGAGTTTGCAGGTTCTCCCTGCAGGTGGCTTGTCATTTCTCCACACTGCTTCTGGTGCTTACCTCCAAAATGTTGGGAGTTGAAAGAATTTAAACAGTTCTCTGTAAAGCCTATACATCCCCAATGAGCAAGACCATGGTGACAGTGGCAAGGAAAATCTCCCACAGACGACACAGGGAAGAAACCTTGAGCGACACTATGGTCCTGCAGTAAAGATGGGCTCATGCAATACCAATCATGGTCCCAATTAGAGTCGGTTATATTTTTATGTTAGTTCAACGTTTCAGCCAATTTTGTTCCGATTTGTACCATTGTTCTTCATTTCATTTCCCGATGTGATTCCGACGTGATTCCCATGTTTCTGTCAACGTTATTATGATCTATACTGATGTCACACTGATTTATGCTGATGTTGTTTCGATGTGTCGCTCTGATATTGTATAAAAAAAAAAATACACAAATTTACCCCAAATGTGACTGGAATGTCCCTTTCCTTACCTTTCCCTGATGTACTCCAAACACAAAAAAACACCAACTTTTCAAGACTCGTAAAATATTCCACTGTCATTCAAAGTTTTTCCCAAAATCTTACAAAGTCCTCCAATGTGTACTGATGTTTTCCGATGTGTACCAATGAGCCTCGATTTCATCCATTGTCACACTGGGATATGATCGGGAAAAAACAGCGATCATGTTTGGTATTGTGTGAGTGCACTCTAAGGAAAAAAAGGATCTACTTATAACGGACAATGGAACACCATTAAAATAATCTATTAAATTTAAAATTTTTTTTATTCTCCCAAAGGTCAAAGAGAAAGGTTCTGGGGCGTCGCAAGTCAGAGGAAGAATGCTCCCAGGGTTTCATTACCTCTCCGCCCATCACGCCAACAAGTTTCGGTCCCAGCATGACTTGGATGCCCCGTCAGAACAGCTACATCCAGCAGAGGCTACGCCGTTCCACCACCAGCAATGACAGCTTCAAAGCTCTGCTCCTGAAGAAAGGCAGCCGCTCAGAGCCTGGTTTCCGAATGTCTGCTACAGAGATGTTAAAATGCACTGACCCTCGGCTACAGAGATCCAATGCTGAGGCCTCAGCTCCCTTTTTAGCTCAGTGTACCTCCCCAGGAAAAAGCAGGAGAGCATCTGAGGAGTGGGCACGTACAGAGGGTGCCTTGCCGCGTCTGTCCCCCTCACTTCCACACTCCAAATATGGGCGCTCCAGTACTCCACCCTGTGCTGCCAGTAGCCGGTATAACTCCCGCAGTCGCATCCCTAGTGGGCCGATGACCGTGATATGTGAGAGGGAAGGGGAACTGACTGAGTCAATCGACTGCTGCAACATTTCATTCTCTGTGTCACTGTCCTCAAGTGGCACAGTGTGCACTCAGGGCAGTACATAGATCAAAACTATTTGAATCAACATGGAGATTCATTCCACCAAATAACGACCAAAGAAAATGGTTGTTCCTCCGCTCGAGTGTAGAGCATTTCATTCGTGTTTACTGTACACACTTGTACTGCTCCACAGTAGGTGAAGAGAAATACGTATGCAAAAGAAAAAGTGGATTCTACTACTTAATATTAATTCTATAGGACGCTTTTTAAATTTCACAAGAAATTTAATTGACTCACTATATATTTCCTGAGAATTACCCTTTCATCTCTGTTTCTGCCTTTTTTTTATTTTTCAGGTTATGAAAGCAGGATAAATGTAAGTTTTAATTTGTAATGATAAGAAAGAGTCTAGCTGGCACAAAAGAGATCTTTTAAAGGGTTGTGTTTTGGTTAGAGGATATACAGGTTCGTGAGCATGTATTAGATGTCAGAGTAAGTTATACCAACACAGATCACAAGTTAAAGAGCAGTGGTGGCTCGGTGGTTAAGGCTCGGGATTACCGATTGGAAAGTCAGTGGGTTCAAGCCCCAGCTCCCCAACCTGCCACTTAACCAGCAATTGTTCATTTGTATAAAAATGATAAACGTAAGAAGACACTCTGGATTAGAGTGTTTACAAAATGTAAAAAAGGTTCTGATCAAAAGTGAGAGGAGATATTTGAGAAGGTCTAAGTGGGCATGAGGCCACAGCAGTGATAAGTAACGTTGAGAAACTGAGACGGCTGTATGCATGAGTGGCTGAAGTAAGAATATTTGGAGTTCTTTATAAAGACTGAATTCAGTGATGTCGGTTTGCACAACATTTATTTTGAAAGTTAATTTCTTGTGTCCGACAAATTTTACTTTATAATTTTTTTTTTCTTTTAAATGGGCACATTTTCCACAAATGCTTTAATATCTTTATTTTTAAAACCAAACTCAATGAAAGGTATAATATTACTAAGCATTCTAATGTACTGTACTTTAACATTGCAGGTGCTAAAAGTTTATTATAAATGGTGCATACTTAGACTTCTTAGGTTAAAACAAATATAATGTTAGTACCGGCTCTCAGTGAAAGCTTCTACAATTTTGTATTACTGTTGCTTCAGAGGTACTGTGTAGTAGGAAATCCTTGAAGTGCAAAACAAATGAATCATTAAAAAAAACTTTACTGGACTACAATGAACACAAATGCAAAGAGTTAAATAAAATTCCAAAACAATATATAATTTCAAAAATACAATACACTAAACGACCCGACAGTAATTCCACTAACATGCCCTCATGTTAAAAATAAGTACATTCCATTTGACATTGTTCATTTTTGCAGTATATTTCTGCTTAGAATTCCGGGGTACCAAATATTATCTTGAAGATTAATGAGGCTCCCAATCGAAAACTGGGTGACACAGTAGAATAGTGGTTGGCACGTCCGCCTCACAGCAGGGAGTTCTGGCTTTGAGTCATGGGCTCAGTCAGGGTGTTTCTGCTGAAATTTGCATGTTCTTCTTGTGCCTGCATGGGTTTCATCCAGGTACTCTGGTTTCCTGCCACAGTCCAAAGACATGCTCTAATTGACTAATTGCCTTCTGTTTGAGAATTAAACAGGTGGCTGATGCATTCTTCCTGATAGTCCTTAAACAGGTTGGCCACGCGGACTCCTTTTTCATGTTTATGATTTCAAGCTTTATTTCAAGAAAAATCGATTTTCTCCTCTTGAATACATCCGCCACCTTCTTACAACCCATCTTAAAGACACTGGGATATGCACAATAAAAAATAAGACTAAAAAAGTCACAAAATGCGAAACAGAGAAAAGAAAACCTTTTGTGCGCGTGCAGGCTACGTGGCTATGCCAGCGCAGAAAGGAACGCTGGCGCTCTCACTGCGTTTTCTATGGTGTAGGGGGAAAAAGCACCAAGAAACGATACGAAGTGCAGTAAACTCTATTTATAGTTGCGTGCAAGGTGCAGGGGTTGGGTGTAAATGTTTTTTTTTCTTCCTATAGGGGGCATCACAGAAAATAATTGAGAAACATTGCACAAGGCACTCTCGGAGTGCGGAGGAATACACAAGAAAGAATACAAGGCTAAGCGGCCAGGAAAAGCCATTTCCCTAGCAGAGCTTGTAAGTCGAAAAATTTCTCGTATCATGGAAAATTCGTTATTAGGGACAGTCGTAAGGTACCACTGTACTTTCCATCATCTCCTCAACGTCATTTACACATTTTTTTGTTTATGTTTTTAAAAGAAATAATATAAAAAAGTTATTTGATTTTGTAATACTTAGCCCTCAGCAAAAAGGACTGAGGGCAGCACGGTCTCTAGCTTTCTGTGTGGAGTTTGCATGTTCTCCCTGTGTTTGTGTGGGTTTCCTCCTGGCACTCCGGTTTCCTCCCATAGACCAAACGCATGCATGGTAGGCTAACTGGCTGGCACAAATTTCCCCTGGGTGTGAGTGTGAATGATTGTATGTGTGTTGGCTCTGCGATCTCCTGGTGAGCTGTTCATGGTATACCTTGCCCTTGCCCAGGGTCGGCTGAGATTGGCACCAGCCACCCCGCTATACCTAATTAGGATTGAGCAGTTTAGAACATGAATTAATCAAAAAAAGTGCTGGAGCTCTTGTAGCAGCGATGTTCCTGCTAGTTTCTGCCCTCACAGCAATTATGAAATTCTTTTTTTTTTTTTATCTTATCAAAAAAACAAAAAATATGTAAAAATATAAAGTTAAAACATAGGCTGTGGAAGTGAGTGATCAGATATAGGATTATCTGTGCATTTTAACCAGATCTAGTATTAGATTATATGTCTATCATGGGGTAATCGAGAGGGGCAGGGTTATCATTGACGCCTTCATTCATTCATTTTTTTTGTAACCATTTAATCCTAATTAGGGTCACAGAGAGGCTGACGCCCATCTCAGCTGTCTCCAGGCGAGGGTAAAGTACACCCTGGACAGCTCGATCTTATCCCTGGTTTTTGTAGCGTGAAGCAACTATGAGTTTAATTTCTCCTGGGTGGGACGCTTGTCAATCGCAGGTTCCCCTACCAGTATTTTTTCCTGGTACCCACAAAAAGGATCTGCGTTTTAGCCCAATTGGGGCTTTTCTGTACATTCTTCACATGTTAGCATTGGGTTCCTCTGATATTTCAAACACACACAGATTTGGTCATTTTGGTGTGAATTTTAATGCGAATCTTTTTTTTTTTTGTCTCTGCTGTCCAGGGTGTACCTCGCCCTCACCCAGAGTCAGCTGAGATGGGTGCCAGCCTCCATGCGACCCTAATTAGGATTAAGTGACCCAGAAAATGGAGATATAGATGGAAGGGAAATGTATGTGCGGATGGATGGCAGTCAAGTATTCACTTTCAAAAATTTCTGTACGTTTTTTCTGTATTCTGATCACATTCATAGGGCACAGGATCGCTGATCCTAAGGTTGGGGGTTTGAGTCCCCACAGGGTTGTCACTGTCCCCCCAGTGCAGATAACTGGGTTATCAAAGGCTGGCCATGTCCCTCACTGTCTATGGTGAGAGGTATGTAAAAGATAAATCCATTGAGAGAAATTTTCAAACACTGATACAGTGGAGCCTCAGCGGTCGAACAACTCTTTAGTCGAACAAGTCAGAGTTCGATCAAAAATCTGAGGAAAATATATCTTGGTGTTGGAACAAATGATCAGAGTTGGAACGGAGCAGAGCCGAGTGTGCTCAGTGTTCAGTACTTTGAACAGCCAATGAAAGAGTGTCTCATACTGCGTATTGTGTTTATTCATTACATCACGGCTGCTTTAACCCTTAACCCTGAGTCCGAAGAAAAGCAACAGTAATTCTACTGGAAAGAAAAAGAGAAAAGTCGTGAGGACGTGAAGAATCAACTGTGATCAAGAGACATAAAATAGAAAAACCGCCATGTCCCCACTAAGCAATAACCCATCCCATCGCTCCCTCCACATCCATCCACATAAGATGCGTTATGGGCATGTAAATATAAATATAATGAATACATAAACGTTGAGTGTAATTATATTCAGTTAAAGTGCGGTAAATGGTGGTGCATGGTATGACGCAGCTGTTTTTGGGTCTGGAACTTTCCATTAGGGAACTTTCGAGATGGACCTAGTTGCGCATGCGCCCTGTGGCGGGTCAGGTAATTAAAAAAAAATTCTAGAATAGAATGTTGCCAAACTTTGGGGAGGTTATATTAGGACCCGTTGCCGACCAGCTGACACAGATCACCGAAGGAGTCTCTTCAGGCAGACCATCTAAGGAAACTCATTGCGGCGGATCCTCAAAAGGGGAAGTCATCCAAGGCGGATCATGGAACGCGCTTCACCCAAGTTTTGTCGTTCGGGACTTCATCGCCAAAGTCCATCGTCCACGTTCACCCACAGCCAACGCGAGGATTTTAATAATTTGTTTCTTTCTAACACGGGATTTCAAGCCTTTCCCCGCCAGCACATGCGCGCCGCTTCTAAATTTGCCATGTTGCAGCTGCTTGGTGACTATCTTTGTTTTGGGACCCTTGTTCGGTTTGTATTTTGTTTACCTCTAAGCTGGAAGTTATTATTTTGCCTTACTTTGTTGATACGATTAAATTGTATATACGTACTGTAGTTTATGTTGTGGTCTGTCGGCTTTGCTGGTTTAATGGGGCAATTTCCATCTTCTAAATTCCATACGTAACATGACACAACAAACAGAAGGGTTAATTATTACGTAATATTATGTTTTACTCCATTGTACATTAATGTATGTATTGTAAAGTAATGTTTCATAAATACACCTCGTTTTCAAATTAATGGAATTGACGGAAGTAAACTTTTAACTGTTTCTGATGGGAAATATCGTTTCACTCTTCGAACAAATCAGGAATCGACAACATTTTTTGGAGCGAATTGTGTTCGACCACAAAGGTTCTGCTGTACTATTAGTCTCGAGTCAGATTGTTTGATTTGAGGAAAGAATTTTCACTGTGCCTTGCAATGGCCTGGCGAGGTGTCTAGGGTGTACTCAACTCAACACCCCCAGAGTTGCTTGAGATGGGCGCCAGCTATCCCGTGACTCTAATTAGGATTAAGCGGTTCTGAAAATAAAAGAACGGATAAATGAATCTTTTTTGATGCAGTGATGCACATTAATTTATTTTGCACTTCAGGGCTTTCACGTTAAAGCCTTATACTTATATCTATAATAAAATATGTTCTAGTTTAAGGCCTTGGTTTACCTGCAATAATCTGAGAGTAGAGAAATTAAAATTGTTGGAGTGAAATACAGGGAGTCCTCAGTTTACACCGGTCCCGACTTACACCGTTTCGTGGTTATAAACGCGCCCCCATAAAAATATTTTAAAATAATATTACACGTCATTACGTCTAACATGGTTACGTAAACAAACGAGAACTAGTTTCGGGTGCGCGAGATGCAGCAAGCGTTGGCAACTTTTCAGGCTCAGGATCTTGGAAAGGTTCACGAGGGTTTCCAGAGGCATCATGGATTTGATGCAATGCTACAAGGAGATCTTGGATGAGAAGAGGTTGCTCTCTGTCCAGTCTAAGCTGGAGCAGTATTTTAAGAAGGTAGAGAGAGGCCTGCAACAGATCCTGTACCCTCTACCTCAGCTGCATGTACGACTCCAGGCTCACCTGCCCCAGCTTCTCCAGCACAATAAGCCTGTCCCTCCCTCCCGCACTGTATTTCATTCTTGTGGTAAGGAATTGTTTTCTCTTTTTTTTTTAGTACGTTTTTATGTCATTAACTGTTACATTTTATTATAGCACTGTACGTACAGTACTTTTCAGTATATTTTATGTTATGTTCCGACTTACACTGAAATTTGGGTTCCATCGCATCTTAAAAACGGATCAGCGTCGTAAACCGAGGACTCCCTGTATATGAAGTTTCATTGCAATAAAGTTTGCTGACAAATATTTTTGTGATAATTTTCTTGCACAACAGTGACCTCAACCTACAAATGAAACTGAAATGTGTTCGACATCAAGATCTTAAAACACAACACAGTCTAAATGCATGTAACTGCACGGCAGAGATAAATGGATAAAATTAATTATTATCTGCAGAAGAAATGGATGTTTATAAATTGTCCATGGGATGGAATGTTGAGGGGGCAGGTGAGCTCCACGAGCAGTGTAAGTAGAGCATAAGCACAGTATGGAACAGAATTTTTTAAATTATTAAGTATTTTACAGATTTTTAGAATGTACTAAGCTGAAACAGAGGAAAAGCAGACTAAATACAGTGCATGATTTCTATGGCTGGGGAGCCCCATTTTTAAAGCATCACAATGATAACGCTATGTGCTACATGCTCCATCACAACAGCCATGAGCATGCAAAAGCATGCCAAATAAGATAAGATAAGATACAGCTTTATTAATCTCACAATGGAGAAATTCACTGTTACAGGCTCTTGAGGTACCATCAGTAGGGGGTGCAAAAATAGATACAAATACAAACATACACACGTACATATATATTATATAAGTAAATAAATAAGTAGATACATAAATAGTATAAATTAATAAACAATAAAAGAAAAGAATGGAGCAACTTTATAGACTGGCCTATATTAAAGTGTAATGTATCTGAGGGCAGAGATGGGTTGATATGGTTCACAGTCAGTGGGGTAGATGTGGTTGATTAAAGTGCACGGGGTTTTTATTGCACATAACCAGTATTTTCACAGACAGTTACAAAGTGGCGTTGTACAGTCTGGATAGCGGTGGGAATGACCGCCCTGCGGTAGCGCTCCTTCCTGCACTGAGGATGCCTCAGTCGTCCACTGAAGGAGCTACTCAGCTCCTCTACAGTCTGGTGCAGTGGGTGATAGATGTTGAACAGGATGGATGTGAGCTTTGCAACTATCCTCCTCTCACTCACCTCCTCCACAGAGTCCAGTGGGCAGCCGAGGACAGAGCTGGCCCTCCTGACCAGCTTGTTCAGTCTCTTTCTGTCCCGCTCTGTGCTGCCTGGGGCCCAGCAGATGGCAGCGTAGAGGATTGCAGAGGCTACCACAGAGTCATAAAAATATGTCTAGACACTACGGTGCTCAGCCCTCGTTGGGTCACATCACAGATTTTCAGTTTTCAGGCGAAGCAATATAAAATCGATAATCATCTTCTGAGGTCTGAGGGGTTTGTGCCAAAAGTGTATGATAGTGTATGAAACCGTTCATCGAACACTGGGTGTATTATTCTTTTAGACTAAATGTACCTTTAGGAGTTAAAGCCAACATGTTCAACCTTGTTTTCATCAGCTGATTACGCAGGGATCCCTGACCTTCCACGGTTAATTGGGACCACCGAAAGCCGCAAAGTAGGATCACACCCCCAACCCCCTGACTGACGTATACGTACATGTATGTGTATATAATATCAATAAATACATATTCAATGTTATAAATGCTTATAAAAACAATCAAACATTAAAAAATAATACATAAGATGTAAATAAAATATAAATAGACACGCATGCAGATGCGCGTGCAGGTACTCAGATGTGCACCTCACAACAATGTAACTAGTTTCGATGGTTGGTTTTGGGTTGTTCTTTGTTTTTTTTTTTGTTTTTGCATAATTGGCCTTGATTTGCGGCATTTTTCTTAATCTTTTCCCCTATTCTTCCTTAATTTTTAATTCGATGAATATTAAAAAAAACAAACGAAAAAAAAACACAATGCACTGAAGATGATGAACTGAAGTGCGAAAGAGCAAGGGGTCCCTGTATTTACAGGGTGACCCCAAAAAACCCGGAAATTTTTGAATTGCGTATTTCTAGACATGAGCAAGTGGCAACACAAGTAAATACTTCGCCCTGAAAGGTTAGTTATTTATTCTGAAATGGCATGTTTTAAGGTTTCTTCACTCTTGGTTTTACAGTATTGTTAAAAAGTTCCCATTTTTTTGCGTCACCCTGTATATATATATTCGCTTCACGCTATGGAAACCGGGATAAGCACCGGCCTGATGAGCCACTCGGCTCGGGTGTAAAAACCCAACAGACTTTACCTACCTACCTGTATATATATTACCGCGGTTAATAGGGACCGAGACCCCCCGCCCGCGACCCCCAATTTCCGCGATGTAGGCTCGAGCCACCCCCCCCCCCCCGACATATACGTACATGTATATGTGTATATAATATCAGTAAATACATATTCAACACTATAAATGCTTATAATAACAATTAAACATCTGTTCCATCTGAGAGCATTCCAGTCCAGGTGTGCTTGTGCCCAGTGCAGACCCCTGAGGTACATATACATTGGTGCTATGTGGGAATGTGTTTATTATCAAAAAATTTGAAAAAAATTGGACTGTATGTAATCTTCCTTACATATTGGCTTTTATAATACATTCATACCCACCTGGCTTCACAGTGGACTGTGGCTTGAGTTCAGTGTTTGGGGCTCGTCTGACAAACTGTCTCCGACCACTAGACCCAAAAAGAACAATTTTACTTTCATCAGTCCATAAAATGTCACTCCGCTTCTCTATATGTCAATGAGCTCTTTGGTAAATTGTAACCTCTTCAGCAGCTGGACTTTGCGGGGCTTCTTGTCGACAGCTCGGCTTCACAGAGGCGTCTTCTAATTGTAACGGGACTTATAACTTTAGGCCTTCTTTAATCTTCCTGGAGCTGATTGGTGGTTGCGTCCTCGCTGTTTTGGTTCTTCTTCCATCTATTCGAATGGTATCTTTTCTTCTCCATTTTTCATGTTTTGGTTGCCATTTTAAATCTTTGGGATCATTTTAGCTGAGCAGCCTCTCATTTTCTGCACTTCTTTATGTTTCTCCTCTTGCATGAACTTTTTAATCAAGTTACACTGTTCATCTGAAATTCATAAAGAATGAATGACGTGACTAACTGAACTCCACGCTGATATTAATTTGAACACAAACCTTTCAATTAGTGATTCAATTTCACATGATCAGCAGCAGCAGGTCAGGACTGTTGGATTCTGTAACTCCACTACACCTAATAGTAAATTATTTGCCATGTAGAAATATCATTTCTACCAAAAACCCTGGTTGGCAGGTTAGTGATGTCTGTTTGATATTATTTTGAACACAGCTGTATATTTGTGTGTGTTCTTTGGTGCTTATCTCTCCCACCAAGTGTGGGTTTTCAAGTGCAGGCCACAAGGCAGTGAGATTGTGAGCAAGCAGTCTGGGCAGACAGAACTGAATCATTTAAAACCAGCAGATAACATGCTGAGTTTGAGTTGAGTTGAGTTATTGGAATTAAATTTGTTCAATTGCAATTAGGTGCCGCTGGCTATCACACAAATTTATTTGTGAGGGTGGGCTGAAAAATTTATAAGATAACTATGATGCAACAGTCAAATTTGACCAAATGTTATTTATTTTTTGTATTTTACCTGTTTGCTATGGTGATGGACAGGCTGACAGACGAGGTGAGACAAGAATCTCCATGGACTATGATGTTTGCAGATCACACTGTGATCTGTAGTGAGAGTAGAGAACAAGTGCAGGAAAATCTAGAGAGGTGGAGGTATGCCCTGGAAAGGAGAGGAACGAAGGTTAGCCTCAGTAAGACAGAATACATGTGTGTGAATGAGAAGAATCCAGGAGGAACGGTGAGATTACAGGAAGCAGAGATAAGGAAGGTGGAGGATTTTTAAGTACTTAGGCTCAACAGTCCAGAGCAATGGAGAGTGTGGAAAAGAGGTGAAGAAGCGTGTGCAGGCAGGTTGGAATGGTTGGAGAAAAGTGTCTGGTATGATAGGAGAGTATCAGCAAGAATGAAAGGAAAAGTGTATAAGACGGTGTTGAGGCCAGCGATGTTGTATGGTTTAGAAACAGTGGCGCTGAGGAAAAGACAGGAGGCAGAGCTGGAGGTAGCAGAGATGAAAATGTTGAGGTTCTCTTTGGGAGTAACGAGGATCGATAGGATCAGGAATGAGTACATCAGAGGAACAGCCCATGTAAGATGTTTTGGAGACAAAGTCAGAGAGGCTTGATTGAGATGGTTTGGACATGTCCAGAGGAGGGATAGTGAATATATTGGTAGTAGGATGCTGAGGTTGGAATTAACAGGTAGGAGGCTTAGAGGAAGACCAAAGAGAAGATTTATGAATATGGTGAAGGAGGACATGAAGGTAGTTGGTGTAGGAGTAGAAGATGCAGATAGGGGGAGATAGAGGCAGATCATTTGCTGTAGCGACCCCTGAAGGGAACAGCCGAAAGGAAAATAAGTTGTTGTTTATTTTTTGTATTTTACACACTTATTTTTTCAGTGTTCCCAGGATTCCTTTTTCTATAAAATGGTGAGATGGATTACCATGAACGTTTCACCCCTTGCATATGTAGGGTTTGTGCGCGTGCGTAAAGACAGAAGCCAGCGATCATGTGTGAAAAGTGTACGCTAAATATGTCTCAGAATAAGACTATAGTGATATCAATCTGCTGAAATTCAGAATATAAAGTGAACTGTCCAGTGGCCCTTCAGTGATACTGAACCCCGACTATCACCCTTTTTCTTCTTAAAGAAAATCTTTGTTTAGAAGTTAAGGACGCTGACTACTGAAGTGATGTATTCTGGTTTGATGAGTAAGTTCAGCTGCTCAACAGAACTGGATCTCCGTTGTCACATTTTGCATTTCATACCCATCATATTTTCAATAGAGGGCAGATTTGGAATACAGGCCAGTCTAATAACCACGCTCTTAGTTGCTCATAGATGGCTTGCTGGAACGATGATGTGCATTAATCAACATTAATGGTGCCTTCACTAATATGCACGATACCCATGCCATGGGCAGTAACACACCCTTATACCATCACACATGCTTGCAGTCGGCGTGTTTCTGCCCCACGATGGCCCAGTGAGCTGTCCAGGATGTACCTTACCCTCGCCTGGAGTCAGCCGAGATGGGCGCCAGCCTACCTGCGACCCTAATTAGGATTAAGCAGTTCAGAAAATGAATGAATATATTGTATATAATTGAATATGGTCTAAAATTATTTGCAAATCATTGGATTCCTATCCACCTTATTAATGTACAATCTTTAATTTTTTGGATCAGTTATAGGTGACCAAAATGAAAGAGATGAAAGTTTATCAAGATAATATTTTTTAACTAATATTAAAAAACCTATAATTTTTTTTGTACTTTTAAAAGCACCATTCCAATGAGATTTCAAAAAGTATATACAGTGACAACATATAATAAATATACATAAACCTGATCAAAATATCCAGGTGATCTCATCATTCATGACTGAGAAATTAGTGCTTGGTACTGCGTCAGCCTCAGTTTGAGAGACAAAGTTAATTATCTACAGGCTATTTGAAATACATTTTAATTCTCAATATTTTTCTGCAGATGACCTATCTGAATGCTTTGGGGGGTTTTTCCAATCAGATTAAGAAAATTGAGCAGTGATGGCCTGGTGGTAAAGGTACTGGATCGCTGATCCTAAGATCGGGGGTTCAAGCACCACTCTCAATGGGTTGTCACTGTTGTGCACCAGTGCACTTAACTGGGTTATCAAAGGCTGGCCATGTCTCTCACTGTCTATGGTGTGAGGTTCATGTAAAAGAACCTTTGCTGACTTTCTACAAGAGTAGCTGCACAGCCATCAGCGTGTTTCCACCCTGTGATAGCCTGGTGAGCCATCCACGGTGTCTGCCCACTGGCCTCGACTGGAGTTGGCTGTGATCAGTGCCAACCTCCCTGCGACCCGAATTAGGATTAGGCGATTACAGAAAATCAATTTTAAAAAGAAAGTTATGATAAGTTGCATGACTGTGGCATTACAGAAATGGTTCAAAAACCTTTTGAAACAATGACAGGTAAAAAAAATTCCAACAGAGAAGAAAACGACTCACAATGCAGTTATTAACATAAATGATCACAAGGGCTTTAAATGTTTCTTATTTATTAGAGTATAAATCAGTATCACTAATAGAAAAACAGTAAATCAACTTTAATTTAATTGGTTCTGGAATAGTAATTTATCCTGTCCATGTAATGTGTTCTAAAATTCATTTGTAAAAGGCACACATGACAACTAATGCAAAAAAAAAAAAAAAAAAAATCTCAGTATATATTAAGAATGGTCGGTCTTACAAAATGATAAAATACAAATCTGTGTGGTTTTCATGTGTAACTGTAGCTAATGCTATATAAAGTACAGAATTAGTGCAATAGTATAAAATACGCTTTAGAGTATCTTCAATGTAAAAAAAAAAAAATGCCCAAAATTTGGAAAAAAAAACAAAAAGATACTGGAAGTAGAATAATCACTTAACACTTAAAAGTTTAGGTCACTCAGGTTAGCTTAACTAAACTTGTGCAAAAGGTATTGCTAAATACATTTAAACACACCTAGCAATACAAAACAACCATTAACCATAGTGAAATAACCACGCCCCAAATATCACCTGATTAATTCTTTACACTGTAAACATTCGTTAAGACTTCAACCTCAAATATATACATGAAGCCCAATAATGATACCCCTCTACCGTGCAACACTGAGTACTCAACAAAATAATAATCAACAAAGTATGACCCTTTAGCATCCTGTCTTATGAATTTAAAATAGAGAGAGAAATGAAGTCAGTGTGTTAAATCTGGATCAGAAATCCTGAAAGCATTCTGAAATCCCAAAACACATTGCAATCTCAGTTAAAGGAGACATAGTTGGCAGGGAAAATTCCCACCTGTCCTCTCAATTCTCCCTCCCACCAGTCGTACTGGGATTCAGTCTTTGTGATGACTGTGATGCGATCACCCACAGCAAAGCTCAAATCTCCGGGCTGCTGCCCAGTAAATGCATGCACGGCTGTGACAATATGAGCACCACCTGATGCTCCATCTAAAAACAGGGGATGAGATAGAGGAGAGAGAGAGCGAGAGAGAGAGAGAGAGATTAGCATGAAACTTTACAAAAATCTATACTGGGAAAATTACTTCAATTTGGTTTCACCTGTACATCACTTAAACATTGTCTCAAAGCAATTCCATAACAACTCATGAATAAATTTAGGTCTTTAGTGTAAAAGTAAATTCATTTTTGGAACTAAGATTTTGTTTCATATGTCTAACTCAATGAATAAATAGAAATATTTATTCACAAAATTGAAAATACAATACATGAGAGACAGTAATTGACGTTGGCTGGAATAAAACCCCATGGGGTTCAATCCATCTTAAAAAAAAATTAACATCTTACAAGATGTACACTGTGCCCACTATCATGCCAGGCCAAGCCAGGGCTAACTCAAGGTTACCAAAGATTTGTAGTATTGGGTTTCAAGACTAGGAAACAAAACCTACTTGCGTCCCTACGATGAAGCTGATGCTCAGTAGTTTCCCCACTAATAGTGTGGTACCTCACCTTACAATAGTCCCAGCAAAGAAAAAAATCCAGGTTACGAAAAACGTTTTCCAATTTTTTTTTTGTCTCCGTAAACGAAACAAGTTCTCCTTACGAAACGCGCCATTCAAACAATGAACGAGTTGCTCTCCCATTGAATCTTCCAACATCCCGCCCCACTGGCTCTCTCCAAACATCCCACCCCGCTGGCCTCCCATTGCCTAGGAGGGATGACGCAGCTCCCTCCCATTGGCCATTATGGAGCTGCATCTCCCATAATGCTTTTCGTGTAAAGCAGAGTTACTGTTGTTTCATGAGTTTTTTTGAGTCATTGCAACTTTATTTTTTTGACTCAGACTTTTAACCTTTCATTAAGCATTTGTAAGATTATAACTCTGCTAAGAAGACATGGTTAACGTGCGTGTTTTCCGGTGCGAGTGAAAAGAAGAAGCGGGCTCGTGATATGTGGTTGAGTGATATCGCAAAGGAATATGGCCAAACCAGTCTACCATCGGTACAATATTGAAGCAGAAGGAGGTCTTAAAAGGAATGCTTTTATCATTTTTAAAGGGTTTAGGGGGTTGTATTGGGGGCCTTGGAACGATTCACACATTTTACATGTCAAATGCAGTTCAATTTACCAAAAATCCACGTTAATAAAAAGTCTCTTGAACGGATTATTTTCGTAAGGTGAGGTACCACTGTATTTTTAAATTATTATTATTTTGCTATATTGTGTTAATCATCCTGCAAGGGAAATTAGTACCTCTGCATTTAACACCTCCAAAGTGAACGCACGCACGCACACACACTTGCAGCAATGAGCTACCACCTGGAGAGCAGTTGAGAGTTTAGCTGCCTTGTTTGAGGACACTTCAGCCATGAAGGTGCTGTTCACGCCCCCACCGCCACATATTTTTCCTACCGGTTCAGGAATCAAACCAGCAACCCTTTTGGTCTCAAACCTGTCTCTCTAACCATTAGGCTATGCTGCCCCCAACCATAACATGCTGGCTTGCTATAAACATGGTTATTAAAGTGGATTCATACAGCAAACACCCCACCATGCCAAACCTAATTTTTGGTGTACAATGGTTTTCTCCTTGCAACTCCACCATGCACACCTTTGTTAATCAATTTTCTCCTAAAGTGAGACAAGAGTTTAGTTGCAAAGAAGTTAGACCCTGTTCTTTTAAGACCTCTCTTGCATTGTGTGTGGTGTTTGTATACAGCAGCGTGCTTAATCTAAGTACTGCTGAAAAAGGTAAGTTTTCAGCCGTCTTTTGAAGATACCCAGTGAATCAGCTGTCTGGACATCCAGAGGAAGTTCATTCCACCAACTTGGAGCCAGAACATAGAGTTTAGATAAATTTTCCCTTGTACCTTGGTTGAGGGAGGTATTAGTATAGCAGTGCAAGAGCATGTGAGAGAACTCGGTGCAGTGTGAGGTGTGCTGTGAGGTCAGAAGGTGCAGGTCCATTTTCTGGATTTGTAGGCAAACATTGGTCTTTTTAATCTAATGCGAGCAGCTACAGAAAGACAGTGGAGAGATTATACCAGTGATGTGGGAAAATTTGAGAAAGTTGAAAACAAGCCCTTTCAGGGCATTTTGACTGTGGATTAGTCCAAATTCTTAAGCGACTAAGAGATAATGTTCCTCAACAAATATTTGCCCAAGTATATATTCTGCGGCATTTCTTTGTTTCAATTTGTTATTTGTATTTTTTATGTGAAAATCTTATATAAAGTAATTGAGAAAAGTCTTGATACACACATGGACATTCATGTATAAAAGCCCACATCTTACCAACCTATTAACCGATTTTCATCATTTATGCCTTGAATTAATCCTACAAGTAGACAGATTGTTTTGTGAAGGCAACAGGAGATTGTAAAATTATTTATACTTTTTACAGATAATAAAAGACAAATGTATCCATCTGGACTAGAAAAAAAATTATTGTAATCATCCAGCATTCAGCTTTCAATCAATTTGTGAAATATTTTTGAAAAATGCAAAAAACCTTCAAGATCTTCTAAAAGCAAATGGAAAGAATGTGCAAGGAGTAGGAAGAACACTCTTGATACACATAGGTGAGCTAAGGTTCAGAAAACTACCTACAAAACAACTGTCATCACAAAATTGGGAGTTAGCCTCCAGATGACTGCTTCAAAGGCTTTATTAGGACTCATAGCTAACAAAGTCTGTTTGCAATAGTCACCATACAGGTCCTGTTCAAAACGCAGCTAGAACATCATGTTATGCTCACCAAGGCCCAATGACGTAGAAACTCTTATTAGTAGAAAGGTAAGGTAAGGTAAGTCTGATGGTTTTTTTACACCCGAGCCTCGTGGCTCATCAGGCCGTTGCTTATCCCCGGTTTCCATAGCGTGAACCGACCAGGAGTTCAACTCCCCCTGGATGGGACGCTAGTCCATCGCAGGTTACCTTCCCAGTATATTTTTACTGGTACACATTATTAGTAGAAACCTGGAGAGAAAAAAAATATATTTGAAAAGAATTATAAATTTAATATCATATTGTTATGCCACCAATGTTGTTACTGACTATCTCGAAAATTACTGGACTCAGAGTTCACCAAAGAGCCGGTCATGTATGAAAGCGAAACATCCTGGTTTAAGGTTACCTCCAGTACACAGGTATCACGAAGCTGTGTAAGATGGGCAGGAACATCATCCGATGCAAATATCAACAGATTACTGCTTCCCGTTATGTTTCAAACCTACAGGGACTCAGATTTTTCACAACAGCGTTGATAGCAGACTGTTTTCTGACCATTATGAACGAGTTGCTCTCTAAAATAGCTTCCTTGTGCATTAAAAATGGATTACAAGTGTCTTGGACCTCAAGAATTTTTGTAGCACTTACACATTTTTATTATTCGAAATTTGAACATGTTGAAGGTGTCTGATTCTTTTAATATAAAAATTATTTTGTTATGACGTGCACACAGCAGTCTGGTACAATCAGGGCTATATTTGCACACTATTGACCCTGAGTGATGCTTTCAATTTTTCACTACTATGCTATATTTGCTACATTATATTACACACATTATACATGCATATTTAGCTAACAAGGCAATTTCATTATTTTTCTGTAATAAATAGTCTCTTGAAAGTGAAATTAAATCTGAGATAAGACTTTTGTCCAGGAAAAACTGCAATGTTTACATTTATATTCTTTCCATTACTACCACTAACACATAATATTCAGTACCAACAGAGGGTTATTCTGAATCATAGTTGATTAAAATCGCTAAATAATTTAATAAGATATGGGCTTTTATAGTCGAATGTCCACATGTGCAATAAAACCTTTTTCACTGACTGTATTTAAACAACAGAGAAATCCCATCAGGTTCAGAAACTTGAATCACCACTGCATGCCCTACAGCACATCGAATAATATGTGATTTGTTTATTTGATGCAAAGTAAAAAGGAGGGTGAGTATCTTTAGTGTATTGATTCCTTAAACTGTCATATTAGGAACTGCTTTTCGAATGGACAAAACAGCATTCTGCAAACATACCAATCACAGTCCAATAGAGGGCAGTGCAACAACATTTTCAATTCCAATCAAAATATTGGCACATCAGGGCTAATGTTTTTTATTTTGGAATACAAGGTGGTCACTGTCCCCCCAGTACAGCTGGGTTATTAAAGGCCGGCCATGTCTCTCACTGTCTATGGTGTGAGGTTCATGTAAAAGAGCCATTGCTGACTTTCGTCAAGAGGAGCTGCATAGCCGGCAGTGTGTTTCTGCCCCTTGTTAAAGGGTTGTCTCAGGAAGGGCATCCGATGTAAAAACCTCTGCCAAATCAAACATGCAAATCAGATGATTCACTGTGGTGACCCCTGAAAAAAAAAGGTGGGGGGGGGGAAGAAGACCCTGGCATGTGAGGCTACACAGTGATGTGCCAAGAAGCTTAATGTCCGTCTTCCTTTCGGCTTTTTCCCTTTTACTCAGGAGTCGCCACAGCGAACCATCTGATTCGCACGGTTGATTTGGCAGAGGTTTTTACGTCGGATGCCCTTCCTGTCACAACCCTTTTAGCAAGGGACAGAAACACGCTGACTTTGCAGCTACTCTTGTCGAAAGTCAGCAATGGTTCTTTTACATGCCTCTCACCATAGACAGTGAGTGACATGGTCCGCCTTTGATAACCCAGTTAGCTGCACTGGGGGGACAGTGACAACCTTGTGGAGAGTGGGACTTGAACCCCCAACCTTTGGATCAGCGACCCAGCGCCCTATACCTCTAGACCACCACTGCCCCGTGCCAAGAAGCTTAATATGGTCCAATAATTAATTCTGAACCAATCCGAATAAAGAATGTAAAATAATGAAATGTTTAAAACATGTTAGCCTCACAGTAAGACGGTCCTGCGTTCGTGTCCTGGGCGAGGGTATTTCTCTGAGGAGTTTGATTGTATTCCTCATGCTTGCGTGCGTCTCCGCTGAGTATTTTGGTTTCCTCACACACTTCACATTTCAGATTGCCCCTAGGTGTGAGCAGGAATGATTGCGTGTGTGTTTCCTTGCAACAGTCCAACAGGCCGTTCAGGCTGTACCCCACCTTTGCCCAATGTTGACTGAGATAGGCTTCAGCCTCCCTGCAACCATACGAGAATTAATTGGCTCCCCAAATGAATGAGTGCGTAAATATTTATATTGTAAAGATTTTCCACTGTTTCTCAGTCCCTATTCCTCATTCCTCAGATGCCATAGCACATGCCTTGGACAACATGACATGAATTGTTCCATAGTTAAATCTGTGAAAACTACAGTTTTCTTATTTGTTTTGTTTAAAAGGATAAACCTGCATAAAGACCAGAGAGCGATCTCTGAGCGAAACCAGCTATTCTGAAGCTGTACAAACATCTGCGATAGACAATACAACAGTAGTTTGAAGGAGAACGTGTACTAACAACTAGACTGAATATTATGACAGACACCATCATATCTGTCAAGAAAAAATCCACAACAACCATTAACAGTACAATCGATCATATAAAGAGTACAGTACTCGAAAAAACTTCAACCCACTCACCAGCACTAACGATTGAAAGGCCAGATTGGTATTCACAAACAAATGCAAAAACAAAGGAAATTAAATTAACCTGTATGAACAGCACAACATATGGCGAAAGAAAAGGTCTGCTTTTGAACGTATAACTCACGGGAGTTACAATATATTAATTCAGAAATCATAGAAACCTTGTCAGTGAAGCACATCAAATGTAATTGGAACAAATAAGACCATGAAACTAGACATTCAGGAGTAGAAAGGGAAGGGTTTGGATTAGCCAAAAATCAATCAACAGTCCTAAATCTCACGATATTTCCAAAAAAACATACCTGCTGCAAGGCCAGCCTGGAGGAGCAACGCCAGCCTTCAGTGCCAGCCTGGAGAAGTAACACTTGGTTTAGTGTTACGTACTTTAAAACTGTTCCTGCTCACGAATAAACTAGGTGTTCTGTCACCAGAGGTGCCACGATCGGAGTTGTTTATCACAACGATTCTGATCTGCCCCCTCACTGTCATATTTTGATTCTCAAGCCAAAAGGTTAGCATATAGTTAAAAACAAAGGTATTGGCTGTTTGAATACTTTCACACTCAACAACTCACTCTCCATTGTGCTTAGGTGGCTCTCTCTCCATCCCTAACTCACAAAGAGGGTGGAGGCTATTTCAGTCAACACAAGTTGAATGTGATGTACACCCTTTACAGCTCACCAGACAATCACAAATCAAACGCATACACACGATCATCTCAGCGCAATTTGGCAGAGCCTTAATGTGAATCTATTGGGACTGTGGAAGGGAAGCACGGGGAGAACATGCAAACTCCAGACAAGGCCAGGACTCCAACTCGGGACCTTCTTGCTGTGAGGCGGCACAGTGCCCCACAGTCTTACTGTATATTGCTACAATCATGTACCTCAGGCTTGGGTGATATCCCAAAATATTCCCCTCAATGTTCTGTCCCAGGGAACATTTTGTGACATCCAACCATCTTTCACAACTGTGAATTATGCAAAAGTGCAATTTAATTCTGTAATAGCAAAGCTTTGACAAAAGTGTAGGCTGTAATTCACAACAAGTGCATACTAATGGTCCAGATCTACCCTTATTGTTTCTATAAAAACACTAACAGATTTTCCTACAACTGCACATTCACTTGGATTTTAATTCATATCTTTTTAAACTACCAAGGACAGGATTGAAACAAGTGAAAAAAGAAAAGCACAAAAAAAAAATACACACAAGGTACACTTTGATATGCAGTTTCCCACTATTAGCTGGTACACACTGAAACGGTCTAATCCTTTAGCGGTCCCAGGTCCAAGTCAGTTTTTTAACACCTCTAAATGCTTATTAAAATGACAATGTAATCGAGACGTTAATCCCTTTTACCACACGTGCAAGACACAACAAGCCACAGAATCTGACAGCAACTATAACCTAAAGTTTTTCCTATCTTTCAGGTTAGTGTATTTTGGCAGAGCAGTGACATTTGAGTTCTGCAGCTTTCTGCTTATACACGCAACATCTGGAAAAGTGACAGCTCATGACAAGCTGGGGTGTTGAGTTACCTCTTGTCTACTTCAAGGATTCTGATTGGAATTAGCCAAAGCCAGGTGCAATCACACAGCAGTGGCTTGTTTGTTTAAGCAAACACACATCAATCAAGGAAAATCAGTGCTAAGTGCCTAGCATGGGGGTTTTTAAAAAAAGAATTTATGGTCATGAGTATGTTAAGATCTCTGGTCATTACAATTATTGGAAAATGTTTCAAAAAGCACAGAAACATCACAAATTATACTTAAATAAACCATTAAGCAAATGTCTTGATTTATTGACTTTTTCCCTGCCAAATCACTCATTTGCTGTACAGATTAATCCTACTATTAGGGTTGCACTGAGGCTGGAGCCTATTTCAGCCGACACTGGGAGTGGGGTACAATCTGAACAACTTGCCAGATCATTGCAGGGCCAACTTGTCCACACACAATCATGCACACTAATAATAATTGGCAATTTGAAACAGCCATTTAGTGCACATCTTTGAGTGCGAGAACAAACAGGGGAACCCAGAGTAATCATACACAAGCATGGGGAGAACATGTCAACTCCACATAAAAACACCCAAGGCTGGGACTTGAACACAGGACCTTCTTGCTCTGAGGCTGCATCATGGAACCATGCTGCACACCATTTAGCCAAATGCACATGTCTTTGGACTGTGGGAAGAAACCCGTGTCCCAGAAGGAAACCCACACAAGCACAGGGAGAATATTTGTATATTTTGTAAAATCACATCCCTTTGAGCAGCGTCTCCTTTTGCATGGGTGCATGATAATTGTGGTGTTTGTTACACACACACACACACACACACACACACACACACACACATCTGAATGCTCTATAAGGAATGTTACCCAGACTGTAATTCATGCAGGTCTTCTCTTACAAAAGTCTGATATAAAGATAGCTTATGGGTTGATGAATCTTAACAGGGAACCTATTAATAGAACAACCAGTTGACACATTTTAGAAGAAGATTAGATTTAATTTCATTGAGACCTGTTGTTTCACGGGAATGTGGTTTCTAATAACACCGAATGAGTGTCTAGAAAACAAGACATTTCAAAATTAACAAGCATGTAACACCAAACACACAATTCAAGACGATGCTCAACTAAACTAGAAACAATGCAACATCCATTTGCTCCATCATCAGAGCTGAAAACTTTTCGGATTAAAATGATCAGAAAGCATTATAGCATCCTGATCGCATAATTCAAAATATTAATGCATTTTCAGACCTCAAGTCTACCCTCATTCCCACCAGGGCTGAGTCATAGTCCAGAAGAGAAGTCCAGTCTTCTCCCTTACGTAAAAGGTGTGGGCATTACTGTTTTGTGGATGGTGTTCTCAATAAGACAAACTAATGTGTCTGAATCAGAGATAAAAACATCAGAAATTAATTTCAATTATATCTAAACCGATTAACGTAAAGAGGGGGAAATGAGTAAGCCCGGGAAATTGTGCAGATAATAACAATGGATTAAGTCTCACATTAGAACAAAAGCTTAGTTAAATACACTTAATTCGTTAAACTGCATCGTCGAATGCAGATAAATGACAAACATGTCATCTTCCCATGCTGTGACTAAACAGCTGCTCTGTACGCACTCAAATATAAATGGGTGTACAAATCACTTTCACTGTCCTGCGGATTCTGCAGGTACGCAAAACAATAATCCATGACAAAAATTCACTCCAAAAATTCTCAAACGCACTTTAAATCCTGTATCTCAGGGGTCCCCAACCGCGAAGGGTTCGTGGCTCAATTGGTACCAGTCCACAGAAGAAATAATTAATTATTTCCGTTTTATTTGTTATCTGACTCTGAACGATCTTTATTTCTGAAAAATTTTTTATTTTGAAAAATGACCGGATTCTCTCAGTTACATGTCGGTCATTTGAGCGCTAAAATGTAACTCACAAGGGGACGGCACATGAACAAGTTGGACATGTTTCAAACAATAGCAGGGATTTTGGGTGAGACTGAGCCTTCATTCTCCCCACTGGTACACCATCACCTGTGTTTTTGTTTTTTTTTATTGTTTTTTTATTTTTTAGAAAAGTTCAAGCTCTACTTCCCAACCAACTTTATTTCAGATTGTTGAAAGTAACATTCATGTAGTGCTTATTAATAATAATAATATTTTATATAAATAAATTATATTTACAATATAAACAACCCCCCCCCCAGTCCACGCTAAAATTGTCAAGCGTTGACCAGTCGGCGGTGATAAAAAGATTGGGGACCCTGCTGTATCTCACAGAGTGCCAAATATAGCAAATGTGGCGAATTTTGGATTCAGCAACTTTTCTAATGAAAAATCAGCGTTCGCCAAAGTCATTTTGCGACATTTGCACACTAATTATCCATAATCACGCAAATGCTTAAAGCAGTGGTTTTTTTGCGAGTGACAGTTGCCAAACATTAGTGGAGGTTAGCAAACGCTGTGACAATTAGCAACTATTTGCCACTCTTTTGAACCTTTTCCCAACTCTTGGTAAAATACCAGGCAAATCTTGCTTAAATGTTCAAAATTTATTAAAAAAAAAAAAAAATGTTAACCCTAAAAACTGTTCATGAGCGATTTAACAATTTTTAAGGAACCCTGACACCCACATTTCAATCTGTTCATTAGTATTTTGTGTTCCGTGAGATACTAAAAGAATGTTTCTATTTATGCAACCATTTTTTTAATGAGCCCAGATCATGCTGATTACAGTGTAAGCAGAAAAGTACTGTTCTTTAATAACTCTATTATTAAAAACCTTCAATTTATGGTTTGACATGAACACATTATTGCAAATGTTAGCGTGTGCTATAGATTTCACCAAGCTTTATTGAGATCATGCTGAACAATGTGATAATTAATAATAATAAATATGGCTGTAATCATGCCAATGAAACCTGACTTATCTTTCATCAACATCTGCATGCACATGCATGCACAGCCTGTGCAGGAATGCAAAGAGAGATTTATGTATTGGACTTTTTATAGAGCACAATCAGCATTAAAGTATGATTCATGTAGACCCTATAAATTACACAATGATATTTTTATTTCAACATAGGCAACAGTTAAATTACAGCATGTACACTAATCAGCCATAACATTAAAAGTGTTATGGCAATGGACAGGTGAAGTGAATAACATTACTTAACATGCTTAGTATACACTACATGGAAATTGCACCATTTGAATCTTCCACTAACTTGTAATAATGTAACATTTACATCCATTTTCTGAACCACTCAAAGCCAGAGCCCTACCATAGGACCACCACTGCCATATATATATATATTATATATATATATTATATATATAATATATATATTATATATATATATATTATATATATATATATATATATATATATATATATATATATATATATTATATTTATTTATTTATTATACACACACAGTGGTACCATGACTTACGAAATTAATCCGTTCTGAGGGCAAGCTCGTAGTCAAAATGTTCGTTAGATAAAACAAAAATTCGAATAAGAAATAACAGAAAATCAATGAATCCATTCCAACCCCCTCCCAAACTCATTAACCCTGAGACAAACACATACAGTATATATGATCTCATATATTAAAGATAAACCTGTAAAGACAATAACTATTTCCTAATAATAATAATTACATGTACATTAACATTACTGTGGGGGCAGTGGTCTAGTGGTATAGGGCGCTGGATCGCTGATCCAAAGGTTGGGGGTTCGAGTCCCACTCTCCACAAGGTTGTCACTTGTCAACCCAAGTGTGGCTAACTGGGTTATCAAAGGCGGGCCATGTCTCTCACTGTCTATGGTGAGAAGCATGTAAAAGAACCATTGCTGACTTTCGTAAAGAGTAGCTGCAAAGTCGTCAGCGTGTTTCTGTCCCTTGCTAAAAGGGTTGTGACAGGAAGGGCATCCAACGTAAAAAAAACCTCTGCCAAATCAAACGTGCGAATCAAGATGTTTCGCTGTGGCGACTCCCGAGTAAGAAGGGAAGGAGCCGAAAGGAAGACAGACAGACATTAACATTACTGTATTATTAATAATCAAACAGGAATAAACAATAAGTCAACAAACCCTTCTGATCATCAACTGCGGCGAAGATGTCACATGGGCAGGCATGAGGTGGTGCGTAACAGAGGAGGAGAAAGAGGAGAATTTTTTGCATGTGCATGCTACGAATGCCAGCGAGGAAAGGCTCGTGGTGAGTTCCTACAAGGCCAGTGCTTTTCAAGCAGTGTAGCTATGGTGTAGAGAAAGCAGTGAGAGCCTAAAGGGGGTGCGGTGTGATGCCGGGGGAGGGAAGGGGGGGGGGTGCGTATGACCCTGGAGAACCATACGGTACTAGAATTAAATGTAATTGCACATCCTCTACAATAGGTTGCAGTGGTGCTCCACTGTGTTCCCTATGGTTTAGGGAAAAAGTACCGAGCAAATGATATGAAGTGCAGAACTACGCACGCGAAGTGCACGCGGGGCGTGAAATGTCCCCCCCCCCCTTCCTATAGGGGGCATCACAGAAAATAATTGAGAAGTACTGCACAAGGCGTTCTCGGAGCACGGAGGAATACACGGGAAGAATACAAGGCTAATCGACGCAGAAAAGCCATTGCCCCTGCAGAGCTCGTAAATCAAAATTTTGCTCATTGGATGGGGATGATATTTTTGGTGGGATCGAAGCTGGTATCATGGAAAATTCGTTATAAAAGACACTCGTAACTCAGGTCTGAGGCACCTCATTTCTACTGCATAGATCTTCCTCTGCAGATCTGCTGTCAGAGTCCACAATTAAACAAGCATATAAGAAGATGGACAGAAGTAGCGCCTTAAGCAATCTCACTTTTGAGAGGTGGGAGATGTTCCTGCCTCTTCATATAGGCTTCAGCTTTGCCATTGCTGACATCGGCTGTGCGGATCTTACAGCAAGATCCGACGTAAATACCTATGCTAAATCAAAAATGTGATGATTCGCTGTGGCGACCCCTGAGAAAAAACGGGAACAGCCGAAAGGAAAAGAAGAAGATGCAGCATTAATTACAACATCATGGCTGAGTAGGAAAAGGATCCGGGTATTGAAATAGCCAGATTTTTCACCTATTGAGAACGCGCATCAGAAAGAGGAAGGAGCAACATAGAAGGCCTAAGGCAGTTGAACAGTTAAAGGCCTGTATTAGAAAAGAATGGGACAGCATTCCTATTTCAAAACTTGAGAAACCCTCCTCCATCGAGTGTAAAATATAAAAATAAACCTGGAAACAAAAGCTAATTTTAATTTGAATTTTGTTTTTGCATTGTTCATACTAAAGCTCAAAATGAGCGTAAAAAGGTTACATAATGTTTACGCTCTGTTAGCACAAAGTGTGCACTGCACATGGTAGGTTCTTACTCAGCTTCTACTTAAAAAAGCAAACAATCTTTCTTCCTTTCGGCTTTTTCCCTTTTCTCGGGAGTCGCCATAGCGAATCATCTGATTCGCACATTTGATTTGGCAGAGGTTTTTACGTCGGATGCCCTTCCTGTCACAACCTTTTTAGCAAGGGACAGAAACACACTGACGGCTTTGCGGCTACTCTTTACGAAAGTCAGCAATGGTTCTTTTACATGCCTCACACCATAGACAGTGAGAGACATGGCCCACCTTGCAAACATAAGGGCAGAAATTATGTACTACTCACTGCCACTCATTCACACCTCGGCTTAATTTAAAATACTTGAACCACCAACCAACAGGTTTTCTGGTGACGTTTGAGGGAATTTAAATATTTCAGTTCGAGCATTCAAAATATGTTACAGTCTTGTTTACTTCTTACATACAGCTGCCCCGTTTCTTAAATACATAAAACCTTGGTCTTGGAAACCAGGAGTCTAAAGGAAAACTAAATAGTTGCAGCTACATGAAAATAATGGATGCAGTATGTACTGTATTTTCCAGAAAGCATATTCAACTTGCTTTATTAGGTCTGTGTTCATCCCTTAGGAAATATGTCAGCAGTTAAATGTTGTGACACACTGTATGTATAAACGTGGGAGCATTCTGTCCCAGATTTTTACTCACAAACACCCACCAGCTATTGGCTAACATTCTATGCAATTTTCCCTTGTGCTAATGATAGTTATCCTTCTGTGGGAAAGAATGCAGGTGACTGCTGACATGCTTAACAGTGTGGAGAATAGATGGGATAGCAGCCAGGCCCCAGCACTTCCCCTCTGTTTTCCAGTTGAGTACAGTCTCTTAGAAACCAATGTATACCAGGCTGTTTTTTTTTTTCTTCCCCATTTCATCCTGTAATTAAACTGTAATCATAAGACTTTGTAGCCTATTGACTAAAACCAAATAAATCTTTATAATTAACACAAATCATTCACTATGCTTTGACAGGGCTGACTCACAAAATGCTTCATAAATCTTTCAAATAACTGATGTGCATTTTCTTATTTTTAAATGTGTTCTTTAATTTCAAAATGCTTAATTGTTTAAGTTTCACATTGTTAATCATAATGAAGTGTGACTATCTATACTATAATACACTATGAACGCAAATATCTATATAAACAGAACACACAAAACATTTAACCAGTGGCGAGAGACCAGATTCCATTTACACTAACAATGATTGAGCAGTGCTATGACAGTCAGGACTGGTGGACATTTGGGGGGTTGTATATTTTATATATATATATAAAGCTGCATAATCATGTTAACAAAACTGTGCTTATCATGGGGAAAACGGTTCAGGTTTGTCAGCGAAATGGTACAATATTCAATGGCTAGTGATACAAAAAAAAAATCCTCGTAAAAAAATTCTTGTGATACTCAGTTGACGTACGACCTCAACGTAACACAGTTATACAAATGTTGTGCAATGCACGTGGGTATATAAGGAAGTCTCCGATGTTTAACATGGAGTAATTACAGGATTATTGTCTTAAAATACAATTCTGAGTGTATCAGAATACAACAACAATATAATAGACAATAGCTGTGGATCAGACATCAAGAATGACCTATTTAAAAAAGGGGGAAAAAATCTAATTATGTTAAAAGAATCCAGAACAGCCATTTTCCATCGAACACGAGATGAGTACCGTACAGCACATCCACAAATGTCCTTGGCATTTACCCCATTTTTTCCATACGCTGTATATTGTTCAGCACACGTGACAGTGACTTTCAAGATTAAACGCTACATGCCAAACTTTAGAAACAACACAATAACACTGATTTCATCAGTGACTGCATCAGAGTACCTGCAGTAGATTGTACATGAGCATTCATTCACTTATTCCTTTGCTGAAACAATTAACCATATTTGAATCATGGGTAGCAGGACATACTCTAAACAACTCACTAGTCCATTGCACCCCAATACACAGACATTCACAATCACACCTAGGGTCAATTTAAAACAGTGAATTGGCCTAAAGTACAAGTTTTTGGACTGAAAGTGAAAACCTTGACGATCCACTCCAGCACGGGGAGAAGATGCAAACTCCACACTGAAACTATACGTCTTCTCAGGGCACACAGACCTCACCTGACTGGCCTCTGCCTTTAAGGAAATAGGTTAAAAAATAATGTACAAAATCTAATTTGTTTTCTTTATGTTTCCACCTAATATATACACAAGATCCCTCAAAGACGTGTCGAAATGCCCCTGTTCACACACGTGCTCAAAATGCATGCAACTGATATGACGTGTAAAACATAAATCTCTGCAGCGTGCATTTATTGCATATATGTGCAGTACATTCTAAAACTATTAGCTTTAGACCCCCTCAGACACAGTGAATGTCAATGTTCAATCTTGAAGACTATTCAGCAGCAACCATCACGTCATCAGTGCATCAAGTACTAATGTAGTGTAATGTAACTTAAGTACAGCATCCATCAGTGCATTAAGTACTAATTATCTCATAACAGTGGCAGCGACCAAGAAGTGAGATGAACAGCATGTATTTGAAGCAGGAAAAATTATCAAATTTAAAAATCTGAGTGATGTCAACAAGGCTACAGAGTGATACCTAAAAATACTAAAACTGGTCAATGATGGAAATAACAGAAAAACTTGACACTCAGCACATACAGGGCTGTCTAATTTTATTATGGCTGATCAATGTATGTAATGCAATTGTATGAAATCGGCTGGTTGTAACGGGATTATATACTGAAAATTCAAATTAAAACCAGTACTAAAATTAAAACACAGTTTACAGTGGATTCAAGCGACACTACTCATTTAGGATATGGGCTGCATGTCAGGGAAAGGATCAGCGCAGGTGGCAATTATTACCTCTACAATCAGATCACAAGTGAAGACTGAAATTACACTTTGATCATTATTTGCTTGAGAAGTTAATTTAATTTGCCAGTGTAGGTGCTCAAGCATGTCAGGGCCTTCTTCATGAGTGAGGGGGAAATATGGCGGGAAATCGATAGGGAGCTGAGCCACGATGCAAAGCTCTCAATTTACCATCAGTCTCGAGACAAGGACATCTGTACCTCACTGCTCTGAATGCTGCCCTAGTTATTAAGGGGAAGATGATGATAATTTGCTTGAAATAGGTCAAACTGTCATTGTGCTAAAACACCGCAGAGGGCAACTCTTCTTGCATGCATGCCATCATTTTGACATTTGATCCAAGGTGCATGCATCCTCCAAGCGTGATTTCTTTTTCAACTCACCCATAAGGTGTAAGTGAATTTATGTTCGGTGACTGGCATGCCCAGAACAAAAACTCAGCTGCCACTGAGTACCAGATGATCATGGTTAACTAGGCATATTAGAAGAGGGTGACCTGCTTTTGCCTTCCCCTCAGCAACCACTTTGGACAGTACATGTTATTCCCAAGTGGTCTCTTATCCAAGTACTAACCAGGCTCAGTCCTGTCGCTCCAGAGAATAGATGGGGTCAGAGCTTCCTAGGGTGGTATGTGGCTTTTGGTCCATCAATATTTTGAAACGGCTTTCTTTTGTGAAAGCTCAAAAGAATACTTTGTTGCGATCGAGATACTGTCTTTATTTCAAAATATCATAAACAATCCAAATAAAGAAAGAATTTCTCTCACCTGAGTACTCAGGCCCGCAGGCAGAAAGAGTGGGATAGAGATCTGGTCTCTTTCCTGCAGAATAAGCTGTAAAAGTTTTTAGGAACAAATTACTTGCTTTTCCGTTACTAGTGCATCATGATTTAATTGCTCAGCCAAAGAAATGCATTTCTCTTTTGGCTGCAGAAAGAACAGAAATAATATGAAGCAGAAACTGTTTCCATGTTATTTACTGCTTTTACCTTCAGTCTTTTGAGTGAAGGATGATGGTGACCTCTGAATTGGAGGTGCTGGTCTACTTGGGACGAGACTCTGAAAGCATGAAAACAAGAACATTACATACATCATGTGTCCTATAAAACCACACACACACACACACACACACACACACGCACACACACTAATGTACAAGATTAATTCAATCACTAATAATATATAGATTAAGGCACAACCTTATAGCACGTTCCCAATACAGTTCTCTATTGATAGATGTCAGGTCCATGTTTGTTTCTGAGCATGTTTCCTTTTTTACTCATTTATTCCCGCTGTCATTTGAATCATACGTCTCGTTAGATTAATTATCCGTTAAACAAGTTCATGTTCTGTCAAGCTTTTGATTTCAGCATTTGCGCCAAAGCACATTTATTTACCTGCAGGTCAGTCTGCCAGCCTGATTTAGATTGGGCTTTTTTAATTCTGCCCGAGTCTGCATGGTGGTGGTGTATGAGCCTCTATTTTTGTTGTTTCAGCTTTATTACTACTAACAGACCTGCATTTTTATTTATTTATTTTTATTACTGCTGGTCGCCATGCAAATCAGTCAATCATCAACTCAGCGGTCTTATCGAGTTTTCTGTGATGGTCATACACAGATACTGAACAGAAGACAAGAGTGTTCCATGACTATGGTGCATCAATAAGAAACTTTGAAATGATTAATTGTTGGTGACATAGCCATTTCCCCCCCCACAATATCCTATTTGGAAACATTCAGCCCACCTTTGTGTAATGATAATTGTGACCACTTAATTTTGATCTAAATTAATTATCAAGCATAAGCATATATTGACAGAACACCACATTTTTTGGTGTAAATTTGGTTATGCAGTAGTTTTCGTATATGAAGTGTGTTTGCACCCGTCAGCCACCGTAAAACGTGCATTAATTATTTTTTAAAGCCACAGAGCTGTATCAGAGAGGTGAAAAGGCCGCATGCAGCTCCGGAGCCACGGGTTGCCAACTCCTGCTCTAGGCCTTCTGCCTGGTAATTCTAACCTTAGCATCCTACTACCAAGATATTCATTATCCATTCTCTGTACATGTCCAAACCATCTCAATCTAGCCTCTCTGACTTTGTCTCCAAAACATCTTACATGTGCTGTCCCTCTGATGTACTCATTCCTGATCCTATCAGTCCTTGTTACTCCCAAACAGAACCTTAACATTTTCATCTCTGGCAAAAGAGGCACATCATGAATAAATATTTCTGAAAATAAAAAAATATGTTCTGTGGAAATAGTAGATTTTTTCTCAAATATTTGAACAAATATAGTGCCTATAGAAGAAGGAAATATCACTTGGATAACACACACAAGAAAAATTAGCTTTGCACAGTAAAAATAAATAGACAAGATTCAAAAGCTAGCATTGTTAGCAGAAATAACTTTGTCTTTTGTTTTCTTTTCCAATTATCTGATTTTGTTGTTTATTCGAATTATTTAAAAAAAAAATCCAAAATGACATTTTATGAATAAGGTGAAATTTTTCTTCAAATAAGTTTTTTTTATTTTTTCCATTTCCAAATAAACTACTTTTTCAAATGGCTGTATAAAATAAAATAAAAAAGGAGGATTTTACTATTTTCGGTATAAAAGTGCTTGTTGTGTTAAAACATGCTTTTGGAGTTAAGGTTTGGTTTTGTCCCATCAAGCCCATGTTAAACTAAACGCAAAAGGCTGAGGGTGTGCTTTCTGACCTGTACTTCATGCACGGTGAATTATTTTTCAATAATGTCCTGTAATTATTTATCCTTATTACAAGTATGAAAACATAACTGATATCAGGGAATGCTAATTAGATTCGTTGTGTATTTGGAACTGGGCATAAGTGCTATATAAAAGTATGTAAGCAGGTTGTAATCAACATGTGTCTTATTTCCAAAAACTGGAGTCTGTACACTTTTACATTGGCTATTGATTTTTTTCTTCATTAATTTTATTTTATGGTAAGACTAACACAATGTCTGAGATACCTTCAAAAGGCCTTTACGAAACATGATTTTCACAGGAACACTTACCTTCCTACGAGGATTCATATACTTGCTCTGCCATTCATGGGTGTATTTTTCAGTGTAGTCCTCCAAAATAGCATATAGATCATACGCTTCTGGAGGTGGCTCCACATCTCCATTGAGAATGGCAGATGCACGAATATCTCGGGAATAGAACCTTCCAGAAAAACAAGAAAAGAAAATTCAGTTTAAAAAAAAAAAAAAGAAAAAAAAAAAAGTGACATGATCTTAAATCGCAAACTATTACAAACGGAGTAAATCTTAAAACATCATACTTTCTGTTAGCCTCTTTACGCTCCACCAGGTAAGAGCCAACGAGAGAAACTCCAGCATACAGGCCACGTGACTTGCAGTAGGAGAAGACAGCTGCCGTACTGCGGAACGCCACATCAGCCTCCAAATTCCTGTTAAAGATGTGCAGCCAAATGAGTTTGTCTTTGAACATACATTGAATGAACCATATTCAAAAGATAATCACAAGATACTCATCCAATTCTCAAACTACCGCCCACCCCTGCAGCTCAGAGTCTGAGATGTACATATGAATTATTTATTTATTCATTTAAATATTTGAATGCATGTGAATGAATGTAGAATGTAGGGTTCATTTAATCCCTTAGACAACAAAAAGATGCAACACAGAATTTACAGGTCCTTCTCAAAAAAATAGCATATTGTGATAAAGGTCATTATTTTCTGTAATGTACTGATAAACATTAGACTTTCATATATTTTAGATTAATTACACACAACTGAAGTAGGCCAAGCCTTTTATTGTTTTAATATTGATCATTTTGGCAAAAAAGTAAAGAAAACCCAAAAATCCCTATCTCAAAAAATTAGCATATTTCTTCCGGCCAATAAAAAAAGTGTTTTTAATACAAAAAGGTCAACCTTCAAATAATTATGTTCAGTTATGCACTTGGTCAGATCCTTTTGCAGAAATGACTGCTTCAATGCGGCGTGGCATGGAGGCAATCAGCCTGTGGCACTTCTGAGGTGTTACGGAGGCCCAGGATGCTTCGATAGCGGCCTTAAGCTCATCCACAGTGTTGGGTCTGGTGTCTCTCACCTTTCTCTTCAAAATATCCTACAGATTCTCTATGGGGTTCAGGTCAGGAGAGTTGGCAGGACAATTGAGCACAGTAATACCATGGTCAGTAAACTATTTACCAGTGATTTTGGTACTGTGAGCAGGTGCCAGGTCGTGCTGAAAAATTAAATCTTCATCTCCATAAAACTTTTCAGCAGATGGAAGCATGAAGTGCTCCAAAATCTCCTGATAGCTAGCGGCATTGACCCTGCCTTTGATAAAACACAGTGGACCAACATCAGCAGCTGACATAGCACCCCAGACAATCACTGACTGTGGCTACTTGACACTGGACTTCAGGCATTTTGGCATTTCCTTCTCCCCAGTCTTCATCCAGACTCTGGCACCTTGATTTCCGAATGACATGCAACATTTGCTTTCATCCGAAAAAATTACTTTGGACCACTGAGCAACAGTCCAGTGCTGCTTCTCTGTAGCCCAGTTTAGGCGCTTCTGCCGCTGTTTCTGGTTCAAAAGTGGCTTGTGCACGGTGGCTCTGGATGTTTCTACTCCAGACTCAGTCCACTGCTTCCACAGGTCCCCCAAGGTCTGGAATCGGCCCTTCTCCACAATCATCCTCAGGGTCCGGTCACCTCTTCTGGTTGTGCAGTGTTTTCTGCCACACTTTTTCCTTCCCACAGACGTCCCACTGAGCTGCCTTGATACAGCACTCTGGGAACAGCCTATTTGCTCAGAGATTTCTTTCTGTGTCTTACCCTCTTGCTTGAGGGTGTCAATGATGGCCTTCTGGACCGCAGTCAGGTCGGCAGTCTTACCCATGATTGCGGTTTTGAGTAATGAACCAGGCTGGGAGTTTTTAAAAGCATCAGGAATATTTGGCAGGTGTTTAGAGTTAATTGGTTGATTCAGATGATTAGGTTAATAGCTCGTTTAGAGTACCTTGTCATGATATTCTAATTTTTTGAGATAGGAATTTTGGGTTTTCATGAGCTGTATGCCAAAATCAACAGTATTAAAACAATAAAAGACCTGGAATATTTCAGTTCGTGTGCAATGAATCTAAAATATATGAAAGTTTAATTTTTATCAGTACATTATAGAAAATAATGAACTTTATCATAATATGCTAATTTTTTTAGAAGTACCTGAAATTAAACTACTAGCAAAATCAGGCCTGCAATTATATTCCATTCTCACCAAAAGAAAAACACATTGTGCTTGTTCATGCTTACTAAGGAAACAAAGCACTGTTCGTCAAAAGAAGCTGGTCTCATGAGGCACCAAAATGAAAATCAGCCAAATGTAACAGAAACCCAATATAAATAAGCAAGAGCACTCCGAGCACAGACCACTGCTAAGGCTTTAGCATTGTTATCTTCAAAATAAATGAGTGAGTGGCTTCGGCAGTTGTATATTTGAATTTTTTGACCATGAAAACATCACTGATTACAGAAACAAAGGTGAATGGCCAGTAGTTACAGTTATTCAAGAAAATGTCATTTTTGGTAATATTGCAATTTAATGGGATTTTATCCAAAGTAATTGACAGACCATATACTACACAGCCTAAATGTATCACTCACCCATCCAGATAATTGAATTCATATGTTCGACATATTTTGTTGGTAGTTGGGTGTTTCCGCCCAACACTGTCTAACATAATGGCAAACGTAAACTTAAAATTTTATCCAGAATTTCTGAATCTAAATGAAAGTAAGCAAGACAGGTTTTGTCCTGATCTGATGAAATTTTACAGATATTCAAACTTCTGAACTTGACAAATTAGATTTTTATTTAGATGTGTCTTGTCATTTTTTTAAAAATATTTTATTTCCCCCATTTTAAAAGATCAAGGCATTGAAATTTTGAGAATTTTTTTGTAATAGCAAAACTTTATGGGCTCATCCTTGTTTGACCACATAATCGTCTTAAAAATTTCAGATTGATCAGTAAAATATTACTGAGGACAGGGCACTGTTCACCGTGGGACAGACAAACCAACGCCGATAAAAACCATTTCCTTGTCAGAGATAATGAAATAAAAGTGTCCTTTTTGCGTAGGTTCCTATTGGGGTATTTATTAAGTAAAATATTTGTCTCAGGCACGATGGATGTCATTGCATTAGTTAGAGTATTCTGCATTAAATTCATTGGGTCAATAACAGAAATATTAAGCAAACAAAAGTGCCAGAGAAGTCATGATGGAGTGCTTTGCAAATGAAGAAAAGTCAGGTATAGCCATCAGGTAACATGTTGAAATGAGGCACCACACAAACAAGGGACAATTCACCCATTTCCTGCACCAATGTTGCACCCTGCTGTGTGGTTCCACTTCCCCAGTAAGTTCAAACCATGTGTCCCCTCCCTCAGTCCTGGTCAACATGAAAAGACCAGGCAAAGGCACAGACATGGTTTAAAAGACAGGCTGTTTCAGGATCAGCATTGCCTTAATGAAAATAGCCATGATGATCAGAATGTTGAAAACAGAGCAGCTTTCATTGAGCGAGTAAAATGTCCATATTGGTAGAATAAGAAAATACACACATTAGGCTATGGAGAATTCAAGGCTGTAATCAATCCTTATCCATCAAAGCCTGAATCAATGTAGGGCTGTGAAAGGTGAACGTTTGTTGAAGTACAGGTGTGTTTACAGAGACATTCATGCATACCCCTCTCCCATTAATAAAGAGCTGTGTCAAAAGAGCTGGAATGGATCTTATTGGGTCATTAGTTAGACCCGCACATGGGCACTTAGTTAATGTGAAACCTGGAAGCAGTGCTATTGCACAACAACATTTCTGCATATAGTGCTGAGGTGGCACTCTTTGGTGCTACTTCCCTTGTGGTAATTCCATGTGAAATACTCACTGATAACAGCACTATGTTTATGTGTTGCACAGTACACAAGCTCTATAAATAATTGACTTAATTTGAGCCACACTAATATGTACTGTCATCATAGAGATGGACAAATCAAGAAGTTTACAAGGATGATTTAAACCATAATACTTACAGTCATACTATAATACACAACATTGGCTCAAACCCCATTCATATGTGTTGTAAGAGGTCCTACAAGTCTTCACAAGGCTTACCCCATTTGAATTATTATACTGTTAAAAGGCCGGCGGCATTGTGGATGCTGGTCGGGAAAACTTAAAGTAGGGACCTCCACATGTAACAAATTTAATTTAGTACATTCTTGATCCGGGGGCAAAATTCCACACAAATCACCCAAAACAGATGAATTTGCTACAAGCACAAGAATGCCAACTTGAATATATAATCAGGCTAAGAGAACATACACCGGGAGATAAATAAAAGTGACAGAGAGTGAAATTAAGGCTATACAGTAGGCCCTTGACATTCGCGGAGGTTCGGTTCCGGGCCCTCCCGCGAATCGAGATAATCCGCGAGTTCTGTACCCGGAAGTAAAACCCCATGTATGACATCACATGCGCGAATGAGCAGCTGTAAGTAAAATACTATGCATCTATTACATGCGCTAAAATATGCTTCTTAAACACATTCTATAGACAGTCTTACTCATTAATACAGTATTAATGTCGTAAAATGTAGTAATGATTAAGAAAAACTTTTCAAATTTTACTGTTATATTTATTGATGCTAAAATATAAACATTATACAGCATAAGCATAAAACACCTTTCAGTGCATTCTCTTTATAAGCATACATCACTGTAGTTTTCAAAAATGCCCACTAGAGGAACGTACTGTATTGCATTCGGCATGACACAACTGAATTGAGGTATTAACTGCATTAAGTCTGAGCAGCTCAGCCACGCCCCCCCCAACCGGAACCGCAGTACAAAACAGAATTTTAGAGTGATAGAGTAAGAGGCGTTACCCCCCCCCAGTGCGGCTAACTGGGTTATCAAAGGCGGGCCATGTCTCTCACTGTCTATGGTGAGAGGCATGTAAAAGAACCATTGCTGACTTTCGTAAAGAGTAGCTGCAAAGTCGTCAGCGTGTTTCTGTCCCTTGCTAAAAAAGGGTTGTGACAGGAGGGGCATCCGACGTAAAAAAAAAACCTCTGCCAAATCAAATGTGCGAATCAGATGATTCGCTGTGGCGACTCCTGAGTGAAAGGGAAAAAGCCGAAAGGAAGACAGACAGACAGAGTAAGAGGCGTTACAAACCAAAGAAGCGGTGATGTTCATTTGAGTTAATCCTCTGGCGCAGAGGTGAGCGTGCTTTTGTTTATTGGGAGTAAATGAGAATAGTGAATCCAGGTGTGTGTGAGTAGCTCAGCTACGCCCCTCAGGAAGTAAACAGTAAGTGAAAGGCACAGCGCCAAAATCAAAGTCCCCCAAAACACAGACCATAACAAAAAGGACATAAAAGAACAAGAAATGTAATATATTGGATAAACAAAACAAAATGAGAAACATGCTACACCACAGTAAATAAAATATAACACGCAAACATTTTAAACATTACCTTAGGTTATGTACTGGAATAATAATTAAAAAAAGACTTTAACAGTGGAGTGTTTGACAACAGTTCCTCTTTAGCAATGACGTGACTTCAGAGGAAACTGTCGTTTCTTCTGGAGAAAGTCTTATTTCTTCAGAAGAGACATCCAACCTCATTACCTTTCTTCTGGTGCTTAAGCAGGCGTTTGAGTGACATCATAGAGCTTAACTGGTAATTAAAACACACTAAAACAGGCTCATTGCCAACTTGTGCGCGGATGAAGAAAAGGGGGCGTTACATCACCTCAACCAATCAGCAGGAAGGAGGACAGCCATTGGCTGAATTTGAATCACGTGCGAGCTGCTCGGCAGTCCGTGAATATTCAAACCGCAAGTGTAAAACCGCGAATAGTCAAGGGCCTACTGTACTTGTGTATTTCAGGATATGCACCCTGTCACTGAGTTTTGTGACAGTGGCAAGGAGACAACCCCCAGGTATCATTTGCCTTTACTCTGCAGTAGCCACTGTTTGAAAACTAGCATAGTGACAATATGCAGGGCCAGAAAATACAACTTCTGTCCAAAAACATATGACTCAAGTGTAGCTCCACTGAGGACATTTAGCTATGTCTGTGTGACTTGCTTCCCAGGAGTTGTTTTTAAAACAGCTCTTTGATGCAGCTAATTGTCATCAAAGAGATGGTTATCATTGGATACATGATTAATAAGTCATTTTGAAACTGGTTAAACACATGACTTGTTTAAAACTGTGATTTAAGTATTTTTAAAATAGACTTATTTAAACTTTATTTGTATCATATTCCTAGATTAATCCACTGATGGCAAACATAATCTCTAAAATCTTGGTGGTATAGATCTTACCTGCCTAGAGGTCCAACAGCTACCGTGCAGTTTCCTCCAAAGGTGAGGTTTCCACCTTTGCTGAAAGCTTCCACAGCTCGTTGCTGATTCAGGATGATGACAAAGTCAGATGCCTATATAAAGCAAATACAAGCACAACTTAACATTAATGGATGGTTCCACCATTTCACATGTGTACAGAGAGCATTCTTTTCAAGACCCCCCCCAAAAAGCATACATTTTAAATGATGATTTTCTAAGTATATGGAAAACAGAAAAATTCACAACACAAAGAATAATGTGCTGTCTAAAACATGTACAGTGATCTCACTATTTTGTGCTTCAGTTTCTGCTACTTCAGTGCATTGCGTGCTTTTCAAAAATATTCATCGAAAATTTTTAAAAATTAGGATATTAAGAAAAAATAGAAAAAACTTTAAGGATAACACCATAAAACACGGCCAATTATGCAAATAAAAAAACCCAAAAAAATCTACCCAAACCCCCCAACAAAACTATTTACATTTTTATGTGAGGTGCGCATCCAAGTGTGTGCGCACGCATCTGTGTGTGCATGTGTTTATATTTTATTTACATGTTATACATTATTTTTGAATGTTTAATTGTTATTATAAGCATTTCTAGCATTGAATATGTATTTATTAATATTATATACACATATACATAAAAGTCAGTGGGGTGGGATCGATCCTACTTCGCGGAAATTGGCGGTCGAGGGGGTCTCGGTCCCCATTAACCAAGGAAAGTGAGGGATCCCTGTATTGAATAATAAACCGAAGATATAGTGTTAAAACAGTAATGCCTGCACTTTCAGGTTTATACATATGATATTGTATCAGTCCTGAGTATGGGGTTCTTTTTATTTATTTTAAAGACCTTTGCACTAGTATAATATCAGGATACATGGGGGCAGTGGTGGACTGATGGCAAAGAGTGCTGGATCTTTCGAGTCCCACTCTCCACAAGGTTGTCACTGCCCCCACCCCAGTGCAGCCAACTGGGTTATCAAAGGCCGGCCATGTGTCTCACCATCTACGGTGTGAGGTTCATGTAAAAGAACCATTGCTGACTTTCGTAAAGAGTAGCTGTAAAGCTGTTTCAAAAGCGTGTTTCTGTCCCTTGCTAAAGGGTTGTGTCAGGAAGGGCATCCAACGTAAAAACCTATGGCAAATTAAATATGCATATCAGATGATTCTGTGGCGATCCCTGGGGAAAAAAAAAAAATGGAAAAGCCGAAAAAAGAATATCAGAATACATAAAATGCACTATAGATCAAAGATTCTTTAAATGATCTAAGCTATTTGCAATACAGTCTTATTCAATCTCCCTAAAAATATAACCATGTTTCACACACAAGTACAAGGTTTGCAAAGAACCACCATGAAAGACATTTAGTTTCCACCCCACTGCATCATAAAGCAGCTCAGGCAGGTCTGAACACTAAACTTGCACCCGCCACACAGCAGACTGGAGTTCTAAAACACACAACAAAAACGTGCGTGTTTTGTCTCTCTTTCCTTTGCTGTAAAAATTTCATGTTGCTTTTAGCTGCCTTACATTCTTTGTCTCTCTTTTTCTTTTCCTCTCAAGACATAAAATCATCGGACACACGCATGCTCTATTCAACCTGAAGACCAAGTTGAAATTTTAATTATCTCATCAGTGACTTGCTAAATTGAATAACTTAACTAAGACCGAGCACGCCCTTGACAACTGCAAACACGGACACACGCACTCCCGCGTAGCTCTGTATGTGTGTGTCAACACCTGATTTGTCTGTGTTTCTAAGAGGCTTCTAAGAGGCTTCTAAGACCTCTTGTGTCAACATAGGTGAAATCAATCATTTTGAAATAAATTTTTGCATCGAGCTGAGATTTGTAGATCACTGATTAAGATGCCAGACTGTAAGGGGGCACACGGCACACTTTGAGTAGCGCTGAACTCGGATTCTCTCTGATACTGAACTCTAAGGTATAGTGATATGTCTGTGGGCGTTTATATTTTAAAAGAAATCGATTTGGGCATTGTTCTCTCAAAAGCCAGTGGAACAGATCCGAGATGCTCGTTTGCTCTGTCTGTGGTGAAAAGCAGCTTGAGCAGTAAGTACACCAACACCACGGCATCAATCACAAAACAAAGACTATCATAATTGAAAGGCTAATTAGTAACAAACTAGCCAGGCACTCAAGACTTCAGGCTAAACATAATGTAATCACTGTATAAACTACTCGGTGATTAGCTCAGTGTTTACAGCAAGATTGCAAAGGCTGAAATCAGACATAAAATATTGTTCAGCACGATCAAGATTTTAATTATGTTTGAAAAGTGTACACTGAGCAGTCGCCCTAACATGTGGTTCGTACACTCTTGAAAATGCTGAACCACCCATAAGCCTTAACAAAAAAACATGTCACTTTATAATAGACATCCTCCTAGTATGTTAAACATCCTCCAGCCTGTGTACCACATCTTGGTGTATTGCAGAACATGATTAAATGTCAATTTTATAAATTAAGCATAAGATAATTGCCTGCACTGGATAAAATATTTAATTGCCAAGTCTTAGCTTCTCACAAATTTCTTCATTTACAGTACTGTTTTCCTTTGCTTTGGAAACTGTGATACGAGGAGCTGTGTTATGACTGTGTAAAATAAAGTGTGCTGTTCCATTCCCAGAAAGACTGCGAATTGACGTAATACTAGATGGTATTAAATGCAAAATGAAAAATGCAATACAGAAATACAGGGTTCTCTGAGTGCACTACACTTGCAAGCTGAAAGCACTCAATGGGGAAAATATTCAACGGATGTCATTTTACACAGGTACTCAGTACACATGAGTCATCCACTGGTGAAGGCCATAAAACAAAGCCAGTCATTCTCTTCCTAGTGCTGACAAGTGACCAAATGACCTTTGCAGGAGCACATGTAGATAATTGCATGGGCCAAAGATAGAGAGAACCAGTCAATGTGATGAAAAATTATGAAGTCCAGTAATGAGTTGAAAATAGCTCTCTATTTAAAGGGTACCAGTGCCAGTATGAATTAAGCTTGTGAAATCCGTTTACAAATGGTGTTATCGAAAAAACAAACAAATAAACAAAGAAAAATTCATAACTTAAAAGCTGAATCAATATGTGTTAAAACCCTTTTAAAAAGAGTACAAGCTGAAATTAAAATATATCCAAACATGCATACCAAAAACATTTTTCAAAAGAAACCTACCTCCAACCCAATCTCAAAGCCTCCACCAAGACCAGCAAGACCAATAGCTGTGGGGGCTGACCATCCTTTATAACATAAAAAAAGTCAGGCTTTAGTAAGTTGTCTGCATAGTATTGTCCTTATTTAATCTGAAAGGTGTTTATGATTATTCTTAAAAATTGTTCAGCACATCTGTAAAACCACAGGGTAAGCTTTCAATGTGAAATTAAAGCTTTACCGAATGCAAATTATTGCCATTAGCAGGACACACTAATCACAAACCCAGGCTAAGCTTAAAGTTCACAGTATTGGTTTGTTTTATATAAAAAAAAAAAAAAAAAAAAAAAAGTTGATCTTTATTATAGTAAGCTTTTCATTTCCTTCAGGGTTACCTTTGGGCTCTCTGTTGCCCTTCTGATTAGTGGCCTCCTTGTCCGGTTTGATTGTTTTAGTGTACGCCCCCTAGGCATGTTTTCTGTCATCCTATAGAGGTTTTGTAGCTGAAGTCATGCATACGTCATCCCGCCATATTGGGGTGAAAACAAACCATTCAGTCCGGTCCCAACACAGTAGCACACGCGTGTAAGGGTTTAATACTTCATTTATTTATTAAACAAGCGCAAAAGGATAGTTAACTGTGTTGCTGTCGGTTTAACAAATTATAGAGGAAAGAAACCAGCTGTTAAATATCACAGATTCCCTGCTAATAAACCCCGACGAGAGAAATGGGTTTCTGCTCTGAAAAGAGCTGATACCTACAACAAAAGGAAAGATTGGCGACCAGCTCCTACCAGTCATGTATGTATAATATAACTATTATAACACTTCATATATTGAGATCCACATGTTTGTGCTTAATATATAATGTAGGCGAAATGATAAAAAAAAAATGTGAGTCATAATTACCTTTGCCATGATTAATACTTTGGTGTCCTCACACAGCTTGCCATGGGCGATATCAGAGGCTTTCCTGGGTATAATATGCTCGCGAAGTGCCGAAACCCATCCGGATAAATAATACTCATACGCTTCCCAGATTTAACTTTAACAGTCTTTAATACGTGTTCTAACACACACAACAAAACATGCCGTTCTTTGGTTTCCACTTCACTTGTTTAATCCCACAATGCATTACAGAACCGGAATGTACCAAGTTCCGTAATTTTCAAGGTTTTGCTGATCTTTTGAAATTGAACCATGAGTTCTACTCCTGTATGACTTTTTTCCTGATCTGACTGAAAAGCCTCTTGGTCGACATGGTGCAGCCTGCTATATGGATTAGTGGTGCATTTCATAGCAGGTGCATATCTCACACACACACACACACAAATACATACACACACACACACACACACACACACACACACACACATATATATATACTAGTCCTTCTCAAAAAATTAGCATTTTTTAAAATTAGAGTTTTTAAAAGCCTCCCAGCCTGGTTCATTACTCAAAACCGCAATCATGGGTAAGACTGCCGACCTGACTGCTGTCCAGAAGGCCATCATTGACACCCTCAAGCAAGAGGGTAAGACACAGAAAGAAATCTCTGAGCGAATAGGCTGTTCCCAGAGTGCTGTATCAAGGCACCTCAGTGGGACATCTGTGGGAAGGAAAAAGTGTGGCAGAAAATGCTGCACAACCAGAAGAGGTGACCGGACCCTGAGGAAGATTGTGGTGAAGGGCCGATTCCAGACCTTGGGAGACCTGTGGAAGCAGTGGACTGGGCTTCAGGTGCCGCATTCTCCAGGTCAAGCCACTTTTGAACCAGAAACAGCGGCAGAAGCGCCTGACCTGGGCTACAGAGAAGCAGCACTGGACTGTTGCTCAGTGGTCCAAAGTACTTTTTTCGGATGAAAGCAAATTTTGCATGTCATTCGGAAATCAAGGTGCCAGAGTCTGACCATGGTATTACTGTGCTCAATTGGCCTGTCAACTCTCCTGACCTGAATACGTTGATGGCTTGATGGAATGGAGTGAGAGGAGGAGGGAGGGAGGGAGTTACTGTTTGGAAGGAGAGTCACCCTTAGCCACACACGCACCCTTAATAGCTTCTTTGTTCTTAAGGATGGTAGCAATGGTAGACTTAGCGTACTGATACTGGGACGCTAAATCACACAAACGCACACCTCGTTCGTGTTTTTCAATGATCTCCTTCTTCTGCTCGATCGTAATTTTCTTTAATGTCTTCTTAGGCTTAACACTAGCCTGTGGTGGGGTCTTTTTCGGTCCCATAATAGCAAAAGTACACTCAATATGGTCCAAAATGTCTATCAAACACAAACCACGTCCGCACTCAAAGAGAAGGGGTGACGAACTGTGACGCCGTGAGCGTGCGTCAGCTTCTCGTGGCCGCCACCGTGGTTTGGTTCGTCTGCCGAAAACTAGTTTGTCAGCAGAGACTATATGCTCGCGAATTTAATGTTCTTGAGGCGAAAAGTTGTGAGCTTAAGCTTTCGTCAGCGGAGGTTTTACTGTACATATATATATATATATATATATATATATATATATATACATATACATATATATATATATATATATACATATATACATACATATATATATATACATATATATATATATATACATATATATATACACACACAAACACACACATATTATATTCTGTATATACATACCGCAATCGACGTGATGAGTGCCCCGGACGCTTAAAAAAGTGGAGTGGGTGGGTGCTTATTAAAATGTTAACAGGGGAGTGGAACGGTAAGTGTTTATTCCCATTCAGGTGGAAAACATGAATAATAACAGAACAATAAAAGATTTTACTGGTATTTGTATTATTCATTTTGTGGTATCAACCAAACTACTTACATGAAGGCCGAAAATAAACAGAAAACAGCATAAATAAGAAAAAAATTATATTATAAATATAAAATATTTTCCTGTTTTTTAAAGCTCGGCAATCAAATGTGTTGTTACTGATGAACATTATAGACATTCCCCAGTGGAAGGGGTTGTTTGAAATACCGTGTAAATTCACTTTTACAGGCAGTGAATACCTCATTTTAAAGTTAGCGAGACTGATCGAACAAAATTGGCAAGTTTGATCTAGCATTTTGCTCCCAGTATACATGGGCGGTTATTAGACGTAAAATCAAAAACACTGGTGAACACTTATTACGTCAAATATGGTGTGTGTATATTTATATATATATATATATACATATATACACACACACACACACACACACACACTAGACTCCTGTTATTCACGGGGGTTCGGTTCCGGCCCCTCCGCATGAATGAAGATAATCCACGAGTTCTGTACAAGGAAGTAAAACCCCATGTATCATATTACATGCGCGAATGATCAACCGGAAGTAAAATACGCTTCTTAAACAAATTCTATAGACAGTCTTACTCATTAATACAGTATTAACGTAGTAAAATGTAGTAATGATTAAGGAAAAACTAATTTTTCTGTGATATTGATAAAATATAAACATTATACAGCATTATATATATATATATATATATATATATATATATATATATATATATATATATATATATATATATATATATATATGCGCCATCTTTTTTACACACACACACACACATACATTTCATGGGTCTATACAGCAGATATTATGCAACAGTCTAGATCAGTGCTTCTCAATTATTTTCTGTGGCGCCCCTCTAGGAAGAAAAAAGATTTCATGCCGCCGCCCCCAGCACCCCGCGAGTGACTATGAATAGTATTATTTGTCTATAAAATTGTTATTAGTACACCTTTGCATAATATTGTATTTTTATTAACATTAAAAACAAAAAAGAAAAAATATAATTCAACTTACAATAAAGAAAAACTTCATTAACATTGTTTTTAAATCTGTAACAGAAAAGATTTAAAGTGCACCAATGTCCCTGAAATTGGGGGGGGAAAAAAAAAAATTATATATATATATATATATATATATATATATATATATATATATATATATATATACATACATACATACATACATGTATATATATATAGTGGAGACTCGGTTCTCAAACTAAATCAGTTTCAGAAGGCTGTTCGAATTCCAATTTGTTCGAATTCCAAATCCGCTTTTCCCATTACAAATAATGGGAATTCTCTTAATCTGTTCCGTCATATTTTGAACAGAAGTTAACAGTACCATAACGCATACCATAGGTTTGAAAACTAAGTGAAAAAATATTGAATACAATACACTATTTTATGGTCTGTGTTTTGGTGACACTCTCTCTCTCGCTGTGCATTGGAGGGGCGTGGCTGTCACATGGGTGGAGTGCTAAACACACACACCTGATTCCACTGAGCAATCACTGGGCTTCTCTACCAGTGACTACGATTTCCCCGTGCCTTCCCTGTGAACAATGAAGCTCATCCGTTTTCATCACACTGTCTCTTGCATTTTTGGGTCCGGCTGAATGTTCCTGGCATCACAGAATCAGCCCTTCTATGATGCCAGGAACATTCAGCCAACAGGGAAGGCACTAGAGCACGGGGACATCGTAGTTACTGTTAGAGAAGCCCTGTGATTGAGAAGTGGAATCAAGTGTGTGATTTAGCAGTCCACCAGTGTGCGACAGCCACGCTCCTCCAACATGCAGAGAGAAAGCGAGAGTTAGCGCCACCAAAACTCACAAGAGAGACCATAACACACTAAAATAAAAACCACTGTTCAGTTAAAGCATACGAACAATAAAGATAAGAATTTTAATCTTTGTGGTGGTGAGCAGTTGGCATATGTAAATGTTGGGAGAGGAAGAGAAGAGGAGGATTCCCTTCCATAACAGCTTCAGATAAAATCAGCCAAAAGGTGTTTTTTTCTCTTGCTACCACTTTGCATGGATGACTCTTCAGGATGTCCCTTTCTTTTCTTGAAGAACATTTCTAACGTGGCTTGTTTCTGCCTTCTCTTCAGAACCTTACAGAAGTGGCTCATGACCTCATCATTAAGGTGTTCACAGTGCTGCTAGCACGTTAGCTTTATCTGGGTGATACATAGTATCGGACTTCCGAAAGTCGCGCACTTAACCTCCCTCTCGGTCTCGTTTTTTCTCATGCGTTTTTCGAGTTTGACTTCCGGATTTTGTTCGATTTCTGGGACAAAAAAAAATCCCGGATTTTTTGTTCTAATTCAGATTTGTTTGAACTCTAAAGCATTTGAATACCGAGGCTCCACTGTGCATCCTCATTTAAACTCATTTAACTTATGTCTTAATATGTCCGTCTCTCGCCACCTTTCTCTTCAGTCCTGTTAGAAATTTTTCCATGTTGTTCCCTGAGGGGTTGTTTACTGCACTTCATATCGTTGGCTCGTGCGAAAAAGTGCTGCACCATAGCGTGACAATGAGCGCCACTGCCAACTATTTGAGTGGAGATGCAATTACACTTAATTCTCTATTCTAGAAAATCATATTCCCCAGGGAATCACCCTGCGCCCCCCCCCCCCCCCCCCCGGCATCCAACCATGCCCCTCTTGGGGCCCCACAATTTGAGAAGCACTAATGATGAGATAATTAAACACTGTATGCAATATGAGGGAAGTGTACACTTAAAATTATCTAAAAATAGACCATTGTGTTCAAATTGCACATAGCTTTACCGTTGACATTACTGTTCTTGCAATCTGTTATTCCTGGCTTTCAAATACATCTTAGGCATCTTATTGAGCTTTACATAAAAATAAAAAAAATAATAATAAAAAAATTAACTTACTTCCATCAGCAAGTCGAGCTATCACTATTCCACTTCCACCTCGAGCAGTGATCATGAATCCTGCCTTGATGACTGATAGGATTGCCAGTCCATGGGCTTTGGCGATCACATGGGCTTATTTGAACAGAAAGAAAATGGATAGCAACATCAATCTATTATCAACTACAGCTTATTAGAAAGGTTTCAAAATACCATAAGCTTATACGTGTTTCAGAGGACAGTAAGTTCACACACTGTGTAAGTGTTCCGTCAAACTAGCTTAACATATGTTTTGCATTTTTTTGACAATTGAAATTGTATTTGTAATTAGAGGTAGAGCTTTAAATATGAGAAAATATGAAATTAATTGTGTGTCACAAATGGCGGTGTGATGCGTCTTGTGTGCTGTAGCTGCAGTGGATGTGCTCATCACCTCTCACTTTCAGCCTGCACCGTTGGCTAGCTTTTGCAAGAAGAGGAGCCGTGTGCGTAAGTCTCCTTCTGCCAGTACATAGCATCTCTATCACCAAGCACTATGTAGTGCCTCCTCGCGGTGACACATGGTAACTGAGCACCTTGCGGACTCGGGCTAAACTACAAGGCACTCAGAGGAGGTTTGGTCCCCCAGACGTGAGGTTTGCAGGCCCACTGTTGTGTGGACACACCCTGAAGCTCATGAACCAAACCCCCAGCTATGGGTCAAATAGTTCCATTGCCTTGTGGATATCTCGGGAGAGTTTAAGGCTAAGGGAGTAAACCCTGACAACAAATCAGGAGCTGGAGTCTCGAAGGTTTTTCGATGCTGTACTCAGCCCGACTTGGCAACTCCTGCGATGGAGTGGAAACCATTTGTACTGACATTTTGCCTTTCCACTGGACCTTTTCTACAACGTGGAGAGGGGGAATCTACTGCATGGGTAACAGTTCTTTCTCCATATACACATACCCAGGCCCTTGCACACTGGAGAGGACACTCCAGCTTCACTACACAGGGTCGATACAACACGGGAAGCAGCAGTCTACCGGTTTTAGGTAATCAGCTTGATTGGCGTAGAGCTAGACGCCAGGGGTTGCTTCCAACGGTAGGAGAGGCCATTGTGTCTCATTGGGCAGCCCCCAGCCAATAAGGTGCTGCCTCGCCACTGTCCGTTAACCTCACTGGGTGCGTGGAGTTTAGGGTGAAAACCGACAAGCGGATCGACAACCTGAGCACCAAACAACTACTTGAACAACAAAACAAAATCTTTAAGAAAGGAAAAGTCAAAGCATTCTATTCTAAAACTGGGCACCTGGAATGTGAGGACAATGACGCCAGGTTTCACGGACAGCCTTGAAGAAATCAATGACACCAGAAAAACATCTATCATTGACTGGAAACTGAACAGGCTGGAGATGGACATTGTTGCCCTCCAGGAAACTAGACTCCCAGAGACAGGCTCTGTGAGAGAGAAGGACTTCACCTTCTTTTGGAAAGGGAAGACACCCGACCAAGTGAGGAAACATGGCGCGAGTTTTGCAGTCCGTAACACCCTGCTGGGATCTATCATCTCACCCACAGAAGGATCTGAAAGAATTCTGTCCCTACAGCTCCACACTGCAGCTGGATCAGTCACCATTATCAACATCTATGCTCCAACTCTCACATCTCCCAGTATAACCTCTGCATCAGAAACACATTCTTCAACACCAAGCCCCAACACAGAGTCTCTTGGAGGCACCCATGATCCAAACACTGGCACCAGCTTGACCTGATCCTCACCAAACACTCAAACCTATCATGCATCAGACTCACTCACAGTTATCACAGTGCAGACTGTAATACTGACTATTCCTTTGTGCCCAGCAAGATCAAGCTGCAGGCAAAGCAAATATCACACACGAAGAAAGAAGGTCACCCTCGCATAAACACAAGCAACACTAAAATACCAACAAAGGTCGATGGCTTTGTCACAACCCTGGAAGAACGCCTCACAGGTCTGCAAAGTAGGAATGCTACCGAAAACTGGGAACAAGTGAGGGATACCATCACAGATCAGCTGTATCAGTCTTTGGTAAGCAGACAAGGAAGTCAGGAGACTGGTTTGAAGCTCATGCAGAGAAGATCAGACCAGTCACGGAGGAGAAGAGAGCTGCTCTATACAGCCTATAAAACTGACCCTAGTGAGAAAAACCTAAAGGCACTCCGAAGCTCCTGTAGTAAAGTCCAACAGATTGCCAGACGCTGTGCAAATGACTACTGGCTCCAGCTGTGCTCTAAAGATACAGATCGCAGAAGACACAGGAAACTTTAAGGGGATGTATGATGGAATCAAACAGGCACTGGGTCCTAGCAAGAAGAAAACTGCCCCTCTAAAGTCCTCCTCAGGAGAGATAATTCAAGACCAAGAACAACAGATGGAACATAGGGTGGAACACTACTCTGAGCTATATGCCAAGGAGAAGCTTGTCTCTGAGGATGCGTTGGATGCAATTGAGTGTCTACCTATGCTAGAGGAACTGGATGAAGAGCCAACCCTGGAGGAAATGCACAAAGCCCTAGATTCGCTAGCCACAGGAAAAGCACCTGGGAAGGATGGTATCCCTGCAGAGATTCTGAAATGCTGCAAAGGAACCCTGATAGAAGAACTACACAAAATACTCTGCCTCTGTTGGCATGAGGGTGAAATTCCACAAGACATGAAGGATGCCAACATTGTAACGCTCTACAAGAACAAGGGCGACAGAAGCGATTGCAACAACTACTGCAGGCTCTCACTTTTAAGCACTGTGGGAAAACTCTTTGCAAGAGTCACACTGAAGAGGCTACAAGTTATTGCAGAAAGAGTCTACTCAGAATCCCAGTGTGGCTTTCATTCCTCAAGGTCCACCATCGACATGGTCTTCTCCCTCAGACAACTCCAGGAGAAGTGTAGAGAACAAAGACTCCCACTCTACATTGCCTTCATAGATCTGACAAAGGCTTTTGACACTGTTAGCAGAGATGGTCTCTTCAAGATTCTCCCAAAGATAGGACGTCCACCAAAGCTACTGAACATCATCAAGTCCTTCCACGACAACATGCAAGGTACAGTGGTCTTTGATGGGTCAACATCAGAGAGCTTTAACATCAACAGTGGAGTAAAACAGGGTTGTGTCCTTGCCCCAACATTGTTTGGCATCTTTGCTGTCCTGCTTAAACATGCTTTTGGTTCCACCACAGAGGGCATCTACCTCCGAACCAGGACAGACGGTAAACTTGTCAAGACTCAGAGCCAAGACTAAAGTCCAAATACGAGCTTTACGTGACTTCCTCTTTGCCGATGATGCTGCAATTACCACCCACTCCGAGGAAGAACTCCAGCACCTCATGGTTCAACAGGGCATGCCAGGACTTCGGTCACACAATTAGTCAGAAGAAGACACAGATCATGGGGCAGGGCTTGGACAAACCACCTGAGATAAGACTCGGCGACCAAGAGTTGGATGCTGTCCACGACTTTGTCTATCTGTGCTCCACCATCTCAGACTCATTGTCCCTGGACACAGAGTTGGAGAAGCGCATTGGCAAAGCAGCAACCACAATGGCCAGACTAAATAAGAGTTTGGACCAATAGCAAACTGACAGAGCACACAAAGGTCCTAGTATACAAAGCCTGCGTCATAAGCACTCTCCTTTATGGAAGTGAGGCATGGACTCTGCATGCGAAACAGGAGCACAAACAACACTTTCCACATTTGCTGTGTTCGCCGTATCCTGAACATTGTCTGGCAGGATAAAGTCACAAATACCAGTGTCTTGGAAAGAGCTCAAATTCAAAGCATGTTTTGCCTACTGAAGCTGAGACGAATGCGATGGCTTGGACATGTGGTGCACATGGAAAACGGATGGATCCCAAAGGACCTTCTCTTTAGAAAACTTGCTCTTGGAGGCTGTCCATCTGGCAGACCAAAATTGCGCTAGAAAGATATATGTAAGTGAGACCTGAAAGCCCTGAATATCGAAACAAGCACTTGGGAAGCTGCAGCCTGTGAAAGATCAGCATGGCGACACACAGTGCGTGAAGGAATCCTTCAGCTAGAAGAGTCACTGGCGCAGAGTTCCGATGTCAAGCGCCAGAGAAGAAAAGCCCCAGCTGACAGACAAACAACCCAGTTCTGATGCCCATACTGCAAGAGGGACTGTCATTCCCGCATCGGCCTGACTAGTCACACCAGACGATGCTCATCCAAACAGTGTGCAAGACCATAGTCTCCCGAGACTGATGGATTCCAATGAATGAAACTAATTTGATATTGTAGGTTACTAAAAATGAATACTGTAAACAATATTTGAATGTACATCATACAATAATATATGTGGTAAAAGTAGATGAACCCTGGTTTTCAGACCCCTTTTAATGTAAGAACTGCAACCAAATGTAATGATTGGAGGCATTTTAGTCCATTTCTCTGTACAGAACAGCTTTAAATTTGAAATGTTGGTCGATTCCTCCTTGAGAACTACTCAGATAATAATCCCATTAGCCTCAGGTCAGAACTTTGACTTTGTAATTCCAAAACATTACATTTGTCACCCATCACAGCAAACTGGGTATTAAGCTGGAAATTATTAATTGAGTTATTGGTATTATTTTTTATTTTACTACTGTCGCTAATACCCTTCTTCTTTTACTTTCGGCTGCTCCCTTCAGGGGTCGCCACAGCAAATCATCCGCCTCCACCTCACCCTGTCCTCCGCATCTTCTTTTCTGACTCCAACGACCTTCATGTCTTCCTTCACCACATCCATAAATCTCTTCTTCGGTCTTCCTCGAGGCCTTCTGCCTGGTAGTTCCAACCTCAGCATCCTACTGCCAATATACTCACTATCCCTCCTCTGTACATGTCCAAACCATCTCAATCTAGCCTCTCTGACTTTGTCTCCAAAACATCTTACGTGGGCTGTCCCTCTGATATACTCATTTCTGATCCTATCCATCCTCGTTACTCCCAGGAGAACCTCAACATTTTCATCTCCGCTACCTCCAGCTCTGCCTCCTGCCTTTTCCTCAGCGCCACTGTTTCTAAGCCATACAACATCGCTGGCCTCACCACCATCTTGTACACTTTTCCCTTCATTCTTGCTGACACTCTCCTATCGCACATCACACCGGATACTTTTCTCCAACCATTCCAGCCTGCCTGCACACGCTTCTTCACCTCTTTTCCACACTCTCCATTGCTCTGGATTGTTGAGCCTAAGTACTTAAAATCCTCCACCTTCGTTATCTCTGCTCCCTGTAACATCACCGTTCCTCCTGGGTCCTTCTCATTCACACACATGTATTCTGATTTTCTGAGGCTAACCTTCATTCCTCTCCTTTCCAGGGCATACCTCCACCTCTCTAGATTTTCCTGCACTTGTTCTCTGCTCTCACTACAGATCACGATGTCATCTGCAAACATCATAGTCCATGGAGATTCTTGTCTCACCTCGTCTGTCAGCCTGTCCATCACCATAGCAAACAAAAGAGTGTCAGACAGAGTGATGAGTCTCAAGTTAGAAATTGAAGGCGTGATGGTCAATGTTGTTAGTGCTTATGCCCCACAGGCAGGATGTGAGCGAGAAGAGAAGGAGAGATTCTGGAGTGAGTTAGATGAAGTGATGCAGAGTACCCCCAGAGGTGAAAGAGTGGTCATTGGAGCAGACTTCAATGGACATGTTGGTGCAGGCAACAGAGGGGACGAGGAAGTGATGGGCAGGTTTGGTATCCAGGACAGGAACACAGAAGGACAGATGTTGATAGATTTTGCAAAAAGGATGGAAATGGCTGTGGTGAATACTTTCTTCAAGAAGAAACAGAAGTATAGGGTGACTTATGAAAGCGGAGGTAAGAGCACACAGGTAGACTACATCTTGTGTAGGCGATGTAATTTGAAGGAAGTCAGTGACTGCAAAGTAGTAGTGGGTGAGAGTGTTGCCAAACAGCATAGGATGGTGGTGTGCAGGATGACACTGATGGTGAGAAAGGTGAAAAAGGCAAAGGCAGAGCAGAAGACAAAGTGTTGGAAGCTGAAAAAGGAAGAGTGTCATGTTGTCTTCAAGGAGGAGTTGAAACAGGCTTTGGGTAGTCAGGAAGTGCTTCCAGAGGACTGGACAACCACAGCCAATGTGATCAGGGAGACCGGTAGGAGAGTACTTGGTGTGTCCTCTGGAAGGAAAGTAGATAAGGAAACTTGGTGGTGGAATGAGGAAGTGCAGGAGTGTGTACAAAGGAAGAGGTTAGCCAAGAAGAAGTGGGACATTGAGAGGACCGAAGAGAGTAAACAGGAGTACAAGGAGACACAGCGTAAGGCGAAAGTAGCAGTGACTAAGGCCAAACAGAGGGCGTATAATGACTTGTATGATAGGTTGAACAGTAAGGAGGGAGAAAATGATCTATACAGGTTAGCACAGCAGAGAAATAGCGATGGGAAAGATGTGCAGCAATTTAGAGTGATAAAGGACAGAGAGGGAAACAGACGAGGTTAGACAAGAATCTCCATGGACTATGATGTTTGCAGATGACATCGTGATCTGTAGTGAGAGCAGAGACCAAGTGGAGGAAAATCTAGAGAGGTGGAGGTATGCCCTGGAAAGGAGGGGATTGAAGGTTAGTCTTAGTAAGACAGAATACATGTGTGTGAACGACAAGGACCCAAGAGGAACGGTGAGGTTACAGGGGGCAGAGATAAAGAAGGTGGAGGATTTTAAGTACTTAGGCTCAACAATCCAGAGCAATGGAGAGTGTGGAAAAGAGGTGAAAAAGCGCGTGCAGGCAGGGTTGGAATGGATGGAGAAAAGTGTCCGTGTGATGTGTGATAGGAGAGTATCGGCAAGAATGACGGGAAAAGTGTACAAGACGGTGATGAGGCCAGCAATGTTGTATGGTTTAGAGACAGTGGCCCTGGGGAAAAGACAGGAGTCAGAGTTGGAGGTAGCAGAGATGAAAATGTTGAGGTTCTCTTTGGGAGTAACGAGGATGGATAGGATCAGAAATGAGTACATCAGAGGGACAGCACATGTAAGATGTTTTGGAGACAAAGTCAGAGAGGCTAGATTGAGATGGTTTGGACATGTACAGAGGAGGGATAGTGAGTATATTGGTCGTAGGATGCTGAGGTTGGAACTACCAGGCAAAAGGCCCAGAGGAAGACCAAAGAGAAGATTTATGGATGCGGTGAAGGCGGACATGAAGGTCGTTGGAGTAAGAGTAGAAGATGCAGAGGACAGGGAGAGATGGAGGCAGATCATTTGCTGTGGCGACCCCTGAAGGGGACAGCCGAAAGGAAAAGAAGAAGGAGGAGACTTAATATCTACTTTGTTGTGATGGGTTACATTTATTCTTCTTTGACCATTCTTTAGGAAAATAACATTTTTATAGGGTCAATGTCTTGCTGTATGACCATTCATGACTACTCTCCAAACAACAAACAACGATCACTACAAGAGCATCGCATGTTATAATCCATAAGATCTCCTGTAACCGAGTGTTAGTTCTTAGGAACTCACACTGGATAATGATCATATTAATGTATAGAACACTGAACAATAGTGAACGTGGCAGAGTTGTAGGAGGAACATTGCTGACCTTCTACAGTTTGTTAAAGGTCTCATGGACAAGTTGAAAGGCTATTTGAAAAGTGCGAAAAAACGTTTCTTTGGTTAATATAAAAAGCTTTATGTTTGAAAAATTAAACATTACAATAAACCACAAGAACTTAACATGTCATTTGGGAAACATGGAGGTTGTAGGATCGTGGTTCAGGCATTTTTTTAACTGAATTTAGCATCATTTGATAGGACAGTGAATTTTGAATTATACCAGCAAATTCTAAAAAGACTGCTTCTAATTCTAAAAAGGCACTTCAGGCATGAATACTGCTCACTAACCCACCGCCACACATTTTTCCTGCTGGTTCGGGAATCAAACCAGTGACCTATTGGTCCCAACGCCACTTTTCTTACCATTAGGCTACGGCTGCCACAATGTGAGGAAATCCAGCAACATTCCAATGTTAAAGTAAGTCGGAGAGGTCAAAATACCATTTAGGTCAATTTGCAGGACTGAACAACAGTAATCAACATTTAGTTACAATTCCTTATTTAAAAAAAGGTTTAAAAGCAAAAAGGTTCACATACTTTTGCAACTCACAGTATTAAATTTTACATTGTTTTTTCTTTCCTGAATAAATAAATGACCAAGGGTGATATTCTTGTAATTGGCTTCTCGTTAACTACTAATATTTAAAATCATATTCATGTAAAAATAAAGAAAGTTCTAAAGGGTTTACAAACTTCCAGTAAACATTGTATTATGTATTATAGATGGCAGGTTTTGTTAAAAATATACAATTTCGTATTAATAATAACTTATTTTTTTAATGCATTAAGGCTCAGTGTATTCACTGAAAGCTGCAGCAATAACTAGGATTACAACAATTTCTCCAAAATACAAGTTCGAATTCACCATGTTGAGTTCATGATTCAATTATTACACAATATTTTAAATATTTCTGAAAAAATCTTAATACATGAACATTTAGGAAAACTGTCATCAGGCATAAACATAAAACCCTCATTCGTTCATTCATTCAATCATTTTCTAAGCCGCTTGATCATAATTAGAGTTGTGAGGAGGCTGGTGCCCATCTCTGCTGACGCTGGGCAAGGTCGGAATACACCTTGGACAGCTCCCCAGGCCATTACAGGGTCACACAAACAACCATTCAGACTCACACCTAGGGGCAATTTGGAACATCCTACTGTGCATGTTTTTGGACTGTGGCAGGAAACCAAAGTAGCCGAAGAGCGCCCATGCAAACTCCATAGAGAAACGCCCAAGCTGGGAATTGATCCCAGTCCTTCTTGTTGTGAAGCAGAAGTGCTAACGACCACGCTACTGTGCCGTCAAACATAATACAACAACCTTCATTTCCTTTTTAAAAGTCCAGTAAAAGTATAGTTCTGACTTTTCATTAAATCGACAGTGCCTGGCCAAACATAAATTGCTGTTTGGATTTCGGGGCGGTTCAACATTTTCACAAGCATACAGAGAGTGCTCTTTTTTTTTTTTTTTTTTTTTTTTTACACCCCCCGAAGTGTACAAATAAATGTTGATCTCTCGGCAGGATTTTTAAATAAGATCTTAAACAAAACAATGGTCAAACCTCTTTTATAAAATAAATCAATGTATGTCCTTGATCAACAGCTCTTTTATACACCAGTCAAATCAGTGAAATCAATAAAAACACATTTTTTAAAAATTATTTTTAATGACACCTGCTTTAATATTAAGACATTTGGTTTTAATAATAAAAATGACATTGTTTTTGATAAGATTATTTTATATTCAAATATAATTCAAAATGTCTGCATTTTTTATTGGTCATTGGCTTTTGGACGACCACACTTCAGTTTGTGATCAGCAAGGTGTAGGCTGGTCTGACCGTGGGGGGTGCACATCTCGGTTGACCGGAGCCTAAGCCTTAAAGGGGAAATGAAATGCCTACTAAGTTGTCGGTAGTTTAAGTATAGTTTATTGAAGGGATTGTGGCTTAAATTTTATATCATAAATAAACCATTGCACACACACATCGGTTTTGTTTTATGTGCTTGTCGTACAAGTTATCGACCCGAAAGCTGCCATTGCTAAGTGCCCGCCTACACAAAGTTACCGTGACATCACTGAGTTCGTACAAAGTACCACATAAAATATAATGCATGCATCTTCTTTCTTCTTTTCCTTTCGGCTGTTCCCTTCAGGGGATGCCACAGCAAATCATCTGCCTCCATCTCACCCTATCCTTTGCAGCTTCGACTGTAACTCGAACTACCTTCATGTCCTCTTTCACCACATCCATAAATCTCCTCTTTGATCTTCCTCTAGGCCTTCTGCCTGGTAGTTCCAACCTCAGCATCCTACTACCAATATACTCACTATTGCTCCTCTGTACATGTCCAAACCATCTCAATCTAGCCTTTCTGACTTTATCTCCAAAATGTCTTACATGTGCTGTCCCTCTGATGCGGTCACTCCTGATCTTATCCATCCTCGGTACTCCCTAAAAGAACCTTAACATTTTCATCTCTGTTACCTCCAGCTCTGCCCCCTGTCTTTTCCCCAGGGCCATTGTTTCTAAACCATACAGCATCGCTGGCCTCAACACCGTCTTGTACACTTTTCCTTTCATTCTTGCTGATACCCTCCTATCACACGGACACTTTTCTCCAGCCATTCCAACCAGCCTGCACACGCTTCTTCACCTCTTTTCCACACTCCCCATTCCTCTGAATTGTTGAGCCTAAGTACTTAAAATCCTCCACCTTCCTTATCTCTGCTCCCTGTAACCTCACCGTTCCTCTTGGGTCCTTAACATTCATACACATGTATTCTGTTTACTGAGGCTAACCTTCATTCCTCTCCTTTCCAGGGCATACCTCCACCTGTCTAAATTTTTTCTGCACTTGTTCTCTGCTCTCACTGCAGGTCACAATGTCATATGCAAACATCATAGTCCATGGGGAATCTTGTCTAACCTCATCTGTCAGCCTGTCCATCACCATAGCAAACAAGAAGGGGCTCAGAGCTGACCCTTGATGCAGTTCTACCTCTACATTGAACTCTTCTCTCACACCGACAGCACACCTCACCACAGTCTTACATCTCTTATACATGTCCTGCACCACTCCAACGTACTTCTCTGCCACTCCAGGCTTCCTCATACAATACCACAGTTCTTCTCTCGGCACCCTGTCATATGCTTTCTCCAGATCCACAAAGGCACAATGCAGCTCCTTTTGACCTTCTCTGTACTTGTCTATTAACATCCTCAAGGCAAACACTACATCTGTGGTGCTGTTTCTTGGCATGAAGCCAAACTGTTGTTCACAAATGCTGACCTCTGCCCTTAGTCTAGCTTCCACTATTCTTTCCCATAACTTCATCGTATGGCTCATCAACTTTATCCCTCTGTAGTTGCCACAACTCTGCACGTCTACCTTGTTCTTAGAAATGGGCACCATCACACTTCTCCATTCCTCTGGTATCCTCTCACTCTCTAAGACCTTGTTGAATGTTCTTGTCTGGAAATCTACTGCTACCTCTCCTAGACACTTCCATACCTCCACCGGTATGTCATCAGGACCAACTGCCTTCCCATTCTCCATCCTCTTCAATGCCCTCCTCACTTCACCTTTAGGAATCTTTGCTACTTCCGCGTCCTCAACACTCACGTCTTCTACTCTTTTTTTGTCTCTCATTTTCTTCATTCATCAGCTCTTCAAAGTACTCTTTCCATCTTCCCAGCACATTTCTGTCATTAGTCAATACATTTCACACTCTGTCCTTAATCACTAACTTGCTGCACGTCCTTCAATCTCTACCAACCTGTATAAATAATTTTTGCTCCCTCTTTACTTTCCAACTGAGCATACAAGTCATCATACGCTCTCTGTTTGGCCTTTAACATCGTTACCTTCGCCTTACGCTGTGTCTCCCTGTACTCCTGTTTACTTTCTTTGGTCCTCTCTATGTTCCATTTCTTCTTAGCTAACCTCTTCCTTTGTACACACTCCTGCACTTCCTCATTCCACCACCAAGTCTCCTCATCTCCTCTCCTTCCAGATGACACACCAAGTACTCTCCTACCTGTCTCCCTGATCACATTAGCTGTAGTTGTCCAGTCATCTGGAAGCACTTCCTGACCACCCAAATCCTGTTTCAACTCCTCCTTGAAGACAACACGACACTCTTCCTTTTTCAGCTTCCACCACTTTGTTTTCTGCTCTGCCTTTGCCTTTTTCACCTTTCTCACCATCAGTCATCCTGCACACCACCATCCTATGTTGTTTGGCAACACTCTCACCCGCTACTACTTTCCAGTCACTGACTTCCTTCAAATTACATCGCCTGCACAAGATGTAGTCTACCCGTGTGCTCCTACCCCCGCTTTTATAAGTCACCCTATGCTCCTGTCTCTTCTGGAAGAAAGTATTTACCACAGCTACTTCCATCCTTTTTGCAAAATCTACCAAAATCTGTCCTTCTGCGTTCCTGTCCTGGATACCAAACCTGCCCGTCACTTCCTCATCCCCTCTGCTTCCTGCAACAACATGTCCATTGAAGTCTGCCCCAATGACCACTCTTTCACCTCTGGGGGTACTCTGCATCACTTCATCTAACTCACTCCAGAATCTCTCCTTCTCTTCTTGCTCACATCCTGCCTGTGGGGCATAAGCACTAACAACATTGAACATCACGCCTTCAATTTCTAACTTGAGACTCATCACTCTGTCTGACACTTTTTTAACTTCTAGAACATTCCTGACAAACTCCTCCTTCAAGATGACTCCTACTCAATTTCTCTTTCCATCCACACCATGAAAAAAACAGCTTAAACCCTGCTCCTAAGCTTCTAGCCTTGCTACCTTTCCACCTGGTCTCCTGAACACACAGTATGTCCACCTTCCTCCTCTGCATCATGTCAGCCAGCTCTCTACCTTTTCCTGTCATAGTACCAACATTCAAAGTCCCTACTTTCAGTCCTAGACTTATGCCTTTTTTTCTCTCTCTCTCTCTGCCTACGGACATGCCTCCCCTTCTTCGACCAACAGTAGTCCAATTTCCACCAGCACCCTGTTGGTTAACAGCACTGATGGCAGTCATTGTTAACCCGGGCCTCGGCCGATCCGGTATGAAATTTTTTTGTTGTGACTCGCATATTTTATTTGGATGCCTTCCTGAGGCAACCCTCTGCTTTTATCTGGGCTTTGGACCGGCGTGAGGCCATACTAAGAAACTGTGCTTTATTCTCTCACTCGCACTTTGATTGACATTGTTCAGCTATTATTGCTTACTGATAATATGTTTGTTGATTGGTCAGCTCGGGCGTGCACATGCGCAGTGCCCATTACACATTAACTTCCGGTTTACTTCCTGACTCTCGTCATGCGAAACTTATTTCCAACTTTCTCTTAAATAACAGTCATTAAGTTTATCTATAAGATTGTGAATACACAATTTCTTGTCCAGCGGAACTCAACTCCTGCTGTGGTGGGGGGGGGGGGTGCACGTGCACCCTGTGCACCCCCCCCCCTCCTCCCAAGCCTATGCCCTTGATCAGCTACCTTCTGATGTTTCAGCAGCTGATACTGGGTTGGGTAGTACTGTATTCATTGCAGATTTTGCAGATATGCAACATGGCAGGTGTTTGGCGAATCGCGCATTGAGAGTTTCAAACGTACATGCACAAAAAAAATATTCACAAGCAAATGTATTATTGTTGATTGACATTTTATAATATTAAAAAGTATACACAGACATCTTACCCCCTCCCCCATAGCATTTGTTTTGTACACTTTGGAAAATGTTGAATGACCCTTTAAATTAGAAAAATCTGCTGTGAAAGGATAAGTTCTAAAAATAATGTTTCAGCTGACGAGAAGTCTTTTAAATGTAACTGATTCGAGTCGCTTCCCATTTCTTTAACAACAATATCCAAAGAGAAAACACTGGTGTGGAAGAAATATCACCTTGATTCAAAAGGGTAGAATTAGTGCAAATTGCTGGAATTATTGTAATTGGTTTAGGAACTGTTCAACACATCATAAAATACTTTAGGGAACTGTCACCTTTGTGGAACCAAGAGAACGATCTTAAATGACTCTGAATGGAAGTCCCATCATGAATTCTGAAGTACAGTGGTACCTTAACTGAAGAAATTAATCCGTTCTGAGGGCAAGCTCATAAGTCAAAATGTTCGTGAAATAAAACAAAATTTCCATAGGAAAACCAATGAATCCGTTCCAACCCTCTCCCAAACTCATAACCTGCCACAAACACGTATATTTGACCTAATATATTAAAGATAAACATGTGAAAACAATAAATATTTTATAATAATAATAATACATGTACATTAACATTAATAATAATTAATAATAAATAATAATAAAACAAGAATAAACAATAAGTCAACTAAACCTTCTGATCATTGACTGTGGCAAAGATGTCACGTGAGCAGGCATAAGGTGGTGTGTAGCACAGAAGAAGGAAAATTTTCTGCATGTGCACGCTACAAATGCCAGCGAGCAAAGGTTTGTGGTGAGCTCCCACTAGGCCAGTGCTTCTCAAATAGTAGGGCTATGGTGTAGGGCAGGGGTCCCCAACCCCCGGTCCATGGACCGGTACCGGTCTGTGGATCATTTGATGTCAGTCTACAAACGAGATCTTTCACGGTACAAATTATAGGGTTTTTTTTTGAGCTTCCAGATCTTATTTTGAAAAACGACTGTTTTCGACCTTCTTCCATTTCCAACCACATATCTTTGTAAGGTGGGGTTTTCTGCAGTGACAACCACCAAAACAAGACTACGGAGTAGCCTCTAACCGGTCCGCAGAAATATTTTCATACGTAAAACTGGTCCCTGGTACAAAAACGGTTGGAGACCACTGGTGGAGTGAACACAGTGAAAGCGCCACTGCCACCTACTGTAGAGGATGTGCAATTACACTAGGTGGCAGTGGTGCTCGCACGTCTATGGTGTAGGGGGAAAAAAAAAAAGCACTGAGCAAACGATATGAAATGAAGTAAACACTATTTATAGTCCAACGCAGGGTATGAAATGTTTTTTTTTCCCCTATAGAGTGGCATCACAGAAAATAATTGAGAAGCACTGGACAAGGCGTTCTCGGAGCATGGAGGAATACATGTAAAAGAATATAAGGGTAATCGGCCCAGAAAAGCCATTTCCCCAGCAGAGCTTGTAAATCAAAATTTTGCTCGTTGGATGGGGCAGATTTTTGGTGGGATTGATGCTCATATAATGGAAAATTTGTTATAAAAGACACTCGTAAGTCAAGGTGCCACTGTATAATTATAAGGATAACAAAACGATGGGGTGGCACAGTGACAAAAATAGTTAGCACTTCTACCTAACACCAAAAAGAACCTGGGCTCAGACTCCATGCCCGGCAAGTCAGTTTCTATGTATGTGTGTTATCCCAATGGCTGCATGAGTTTCAACCAGGTCCTGCAGTTTTCTTCCAGAGTCCAAGAAATACATTAGGTTAATTCAATGTTCTAAATTGCCCCTAGGTGTGATTGCCAAACCATCAGACACACAACCATTCACAATCTGTTCAGGGTGTATCCCACCTTCGCCCGGAGTCAACCACATGACCCTAAAAAAAGAAAGTAGTCTAGGAAATAAAATTAATTTTAAGGAGGAAAAACCATGACGGAATAATCTGAACAACAACGGCTAGCGGATTACATGGCTGTTACACTTACTGCATTGCCACAAAATAAAATCAATAATTTGACAATACTGATAATCTCATCTCATCATCTTCTGCTTAATCTGGGGTTGGGTCACGGGGGCAGAAACCTAAGCAAAGAGGTCCAGACATCGATCTCCCCAGCCACTTCCCCCAGCTCTTCCGGGGCGGGGCACTGACGCGCTTCCAGACAAGCCAAGAGACATCCAACGTGTTGTTCTAGGTTGAGCCCGGGGTCTCTTCCCGGTTGGACATGCCAGAAACAGCACACCAGGGAGGCGTTCAAGAGGCATCCTGACCAGATGCCTGAGCCACCTCAATTGGCCCCTCTCAATGCGGAGGAGCAGTGGATCTACGCCGAGCTCTCCCTGGATGGTAGAGCTTCTCACCTTATCTCTAAGAGAGGGCTCCACCACCCAGCGAAGGAAGCTCACTTCAGCCACTTATATCCGCGATCTTGTTCTTACTCTCACTACCCAAAGCTCATGACCATAGGTGAGGGTTGGAACGTAGATCAACTGGTAAATTGAGAGCTTAGCCTTGCGGCTCAGCTCCTTCATCATGACGGACCGGTACAGGCTCCGTTTGACATCAGAGGCTGCAATGATCCGTCTGTTGATCTCCTGCTCCAGCCTTCCCTTAACTCGTGAACAAAACCCAAAGATACTTAAACTCCTCCACTTGGGGCAGGACCTCATTCCTGACCTGGAGGGCGCAATCCACCCTTGTCCGACTGAGAACCATGGCCTCGGACTCGGAGGTGTTGATTTTCATCCCGGGCCGCTTCGCACTCGACTGCAAATCACTCCAGTGAGAGCCGGAGGTCCCAGATTGATGAAGCCAAAAGGACAACATCATCCGCAAAAAAGCAGAGACAAGATCCAATGGCCACCAAACCACTGATAATACATTTTAAAATTATTAACGTTTATAGCAACTGTCTCATATTTAAGAACAGTATGCTATAAAGAAATAGACCACCGAATGCAAGCAGGCTACCTGAATATATTGAAGCAGATTAAGGTTATAACTTCAGGAGAGTTTTTTTTCTTGCCCGAGATCTCAGGCATGAAATCGGGCCTTCAATTGTGAAAGGGGTAGTCATGGAACCGTCAGGACTGCTGTGCACATATGGAATGGCCACCAAAGATTCCTGACCATAATCCCACTTAAAGTCTCTGTGATATGCTGAAATAAACTATACCAAGTAGTTTGACTTTCGTGGCTTCGAGCCTAGATCTGAGTGAAAAATGATTGCAAGCCTATACAGAAAAACATCGAGATGTTACATAAGGCTGTCAATGTAAATGCATGTTGTAATCAAGGCTCAAATCAGACCAATTTAATGTTACCAGTGTGCAATTTTTTTAGTGCAAGCACTATATTTGCACAATTATGCAACAGCTCTCACATATTAAATCCACTTTGTGTGGTTTTGCAGCATTCATGGTGTTATTTTCACATATGATGTGTGCATCGTCTCGGTTGTATGTTATTGCACCCTCTGCTGTCTAATATATAATTACTGCGAGGAATAACTATACTGTATTGACATCGATGAATACTTATCATCCTTAAATAATTTATATATTAGACAGAAGTTTATTTTTCCTATGGTTTATATAATTTGTACCATGATTCAGCACCATGAGTTACTCTCTGCTTAGTTATAATGGTAATTATTATAGAGACAGCAGTCAAATTGCACGTAATGGTGATATGGTGATATTTTATGATAAAATAATTATATTTGAACTAAAAAAGATTTTACCTGGAATAAGTTTGTCAGGGCCTTGCCTGTTGGAAATCTCTGTGAATTCTCTGAGGATTTTAGCAGCTTTCTTCGCCTCAGATTTTAGATTTGAAGGGATGGGGTTGTTCACTGCAAATAAATTTGAGCGTGGTTATGTCAAACATGTAAAGCAATAATGCAGAGAAAATATTTATTCAGACTTTTATTCTGTCAAACAAGACAGTAAACACACACACATATATATATATATATATATATATATATATATAAATAAAAAAACCAAAATCTCCCATCAAAACTACATTTTTGCGAGGTGCGCACCAGCGTGCGTCCGTCTTAGTGTGTGTATTTATATTTTATTTATATCTTATGCATTATTTTTTAAATGTTTAATTGTTATTATAAACATTTATAGCATTGAATACGTATTTATTGATATTATATATATATATATATATATATATATATATATATATATATATATATATATATATATATATACGTATATGTCAGTCAGGGGTGTGTGTGGGGGGGTGATCCTACTCCACAGATTTCGATGGTCGCATGGGGATCTCGGTCCCAATTAACCACAGAAAGTGAGAGATCCCTGTATACACACATACACACATACACACACAAATATTAACAAGTAAATAATTATAGGCGGACCCAACAGGTATGTATTTTGAATCCTGGTATGAATCCCCTCTGTTCAAATTATCACTCCTGTGGTCTTTCTCCACTCTACATTTTATGAGTAATGGCACAAGCTTAACAGATATTTTTATTGTATAACCTAAAACATACTGCACATTCCAGACTTATTGCTCACAATGACACATGAATGCTTACATCATCCCAAGTTTATAATGATTAATATTTCTGCATGTAAAACATTTCAATATTTCCATGATTGCATTTGACTTGGTAGAATCATGCTATGCCTAAAGTAGAATTAGTGTTATACCCCTAATTGGTAAGATTATACACAAAAAAAGTACATTTTTTATGCAATGTATTCATTTGGCAGTTGCTGTTTTCTACAAATGTGATGTACTCGAACCCCTGATACGTAAATTTACAACATAATGGCAGGTACAAGACAATAAGCAGTTATTTTCTACTTCGTCCGAAGATGGTTAGGATCCCAAACCTACAAATTATTATTTTTTTTTTCTTCAGAATCTGTTCACACCGTCACATTCTCTACTATTGTTTCCACCTTTTTAGTTTGCCAATTCTTGAAAAATGCTCTGATGCCTTTTTTTGACCACCACCATAATTCGATTTTCAGAGTGGAATCACCAAATTTACACCTGGAGATCAAACAGACTTCTGGTTTGGCAACTGACTCCTTGCTGGGAGGTGCTGTGCAAAATGTCAATTTTAATGCAGCCTTTCAGGTTCTGAAATTCCACCTTTGACATCAAGGCAATTCTCAATTATACATGAGAGACACCTGCATCAAAATAATCACTGAAACGCTGTCATGTTTTCTGAAAATGCATGCCAACCTTCACACGTTTAGTACAAAGCCAACTCAAAGACATTAGCTGTGATGAGCTATAAAGAAAATTGTGCACAACAATGCCAGTTATTTTAAGTACCTGGGGGGCAGATGACTTGCCCCATTGGCATCACCTATTTTTAAATTGTGCTATTAATAGTTAATCATACCACAATTATAACCATCACAAAATATAGCACTTTTTAAATACTTGGATAACAGCAGTCTGTTCAAATTATAATATACGTATTACTGAAGAACACCACTTTCTCTGACCCACTGATTGATCACTTTGAATATTTCAGTAGAGTCACATAAAACAGCTGGGGTGGACCCAACCATATATGTGGATCTGGAAAACAGAAAAAACATGCCACTCCTCTCTTGGGTGGACAGTCGCACAATATCACAGTACAAAATTAAAAAGTTTTTCTGAATCATTACTACATTTTACTTCATCAATAGTGGATTAATGAGTAAGACTGTCTATAGAATGTGTTTGAGAAGCATATTTTAGCGCATGCAATAGATACATAGGTTTTACTTCTGGGTACAGAACTCGAGGATTAACTTGATTCGCGGGAGGGGCCGGAACCGAACCCCCACGAATAACAGGGGCCTACTGTACACAGTGGTATCGCGATTTACGAAAGTAATCCGTTCTGAGGGCGAGCTCCTAAGTGGAAATGTTCGTTAGATGAAAGAAAAAACTCCCATAGGAAGCAATAAAAAAACCAATTAATCCATTCCAACCCCCTCTCAAACTCATAACCTGACACAAACGTGTTTTTGCCGTAATATATTTAAGATAAACATGTAACAATAAACATTTCACAATAATAACATGTAAAGAAATATTAATAATACTGTAACTAACTAAATAATAATAGAACAAGAATAAATAATAAGTCAATAAATAATACAGCAAGTGTGCCTGAACTTAAGCATAGCACTTAACATTAATTCAAACTACTAATTTTTTTTTTTTTTTTTTTACTTTTTATTTATTTATCTTGGATTTTTTAACTGTTTATTCATTTCACTAATTTTGATCACTTGTCTTCTGCTGTTTGGCCGCATTCCCATCGCCGTTGATCTCTTTTGACTTGATCCACAACAGGAGAAGCCTCTCCATCTCATCATTGAGTCCTGATCTTTTCTTATAGCCCAATTTCACTAAAGTGCGGAATGCACGGATCGTGGCGGAAAGGCGCGGAACGTACTCTACGGAGGAGCTTCGGCATTTTTACATGGAAAGACCGCGGTACAATGTAGGAATACATGCAGAAAAGCGCACAGATTACCTTCGGAACCACTGTGAATAGACACGGATTGCAAAGAAAGACTTTCGGATAATTCATGGAAAGTTCACAGAAAGCATGGAGCACTCGAGGAATGACTACAGCACTACTCCATTTTAGAAGGAAGACCTTCGGAATGATTGCGGAACACGTGGAATGAAAGCGGAACGTTTACGTTCAAAACGTAATGACTGAGGAATACCCGGCAATCTGGAAAAATCAGCAAAGATCAAAGGATTTGCACCTGATTACGCATATAAATTTGCGGATTTGACCAAGTAAACTCATTCTGCCAAATAGCTTCTATACACAATACAATAATATACAACAACATACAACAATATACAACAATGCATATAAGGGGTGAGGAACCTGTGGCTCTTTTGATGACTGCATCTGGCTCTCAGAGAAATCAGATGGCCTTTCTTAACAGAATAACTAATAATAATTATGCTGTCATTTAAATAAAAATACAGAAAAAAACCATCAAATAAAAGAAAATTAATTCTCACGAATTTAATCTATACATCTATTTTCCACCCAACTTGTCACTATGGCGCACAGCAGAGAGCCAATCATTTCTGTACTGCAGTGTACGAGAGGGTCTGATACCTTGAAAACACTAATTTTATTGGATTATATGCAACAGCCTGCGTGAGTTGTTTTTGGGTCAAGAGGTAAATTTCACTCGATTTTGATAACCTCATTTGTGCAGAGCGAACCCTTTCAACCAAGAAGATGGCGAAAAGAAAAAAATGTTTTAAATGGATACAATCACTGAATGAAGATTTGGAATGACTTGCATGAAGCCAAGCAGAGTTGGCAACCAGCTAATTGTCAAAACTTGGAACACGCTTCCTGCCACATACCAAACACTGCAGCGTGCGAGTCTTGCCGTATTGACCATGTTTGGCTTTACATATGCATGCGCCTAAGCCCTGCAATATACAATAGCTTAGTCAATTTGATGGCCTGGTAAAAAAAAAAAAAAAAAAAATTTAAAAGCCCTAAAGATTCATTTCAAAGCAATAGCTTGAGATGTGGTGAAGATTACTGTTCTTCTACCTTCAGGTTGGTTCATCTATTCGGAGTGGTATTGCGTTTCGGAGCATCATCTGGGCTTTATTCCGACTCCCCAATCCCTCTGATCAAGTCCGTGCTGGATGAAAGCACGCACTTGAGTCAGTGTTTAAGATTCGCTGATCTCTGAACCCCGCTTTGTATTTGCTTGATCATTTATTATAGGCCTGCGTTGCGGCACACTCTCTATTCCATTCACGCGCATGTGATCATCGGCATGAGGAAAATGATCATGCAGACCCAATCAAAGTCTCAAGCAAACCACAATCAGCAGTGGATCAGTGAATCAGAAGAAGGTGAAATACTCACGATGTGCCATAGATGGACTTCGATCAGGTCTGCATGATCATCCTCCTCATGCCCATGATCACGTGTGCGCGGACAGAGTAGAGAGTGCGCCGCACGGACAGCCAAAGTGAGGGGCAAAGCACCCAGCAAGCGCTCTGTCTGATACTGCTGCTCATGGTGCTCATGGTGTGTGGTGTGTAGAGCAGCTCTCTTCACTGCTTTTGACCATACGGAAGAGGAGGTAAGACTTGCGGATAAATTAAGGAACACCTTACAGTATAAAAGGAAAGATTACTGAACCAAAGGGAACACTCGGAAAAATTTTCCATAAACATGCTTTTGAACATGTTCAAAAGCACGTTCACGGAAGATTTTGGTCTGCCGAAAGTGGAGAAACCCACTCTGAATCATACGGAATGACACGGAAGATGAGGGAATAACTGAGGAATGTTTGAGGACGACAACATTTTTGCAAGTCTGCTGCGCTCCAGTGAAATGGGGGTATTAGATAAAATAGTAACCCCCTTTGCTGCTTTAACACTCTTCAACATGGCCTTCTGTTTGAGAACTGTACAGATGGTCGATGCATTCTTCCCATACTCCTTAAACAGATCGGCCACACGGACTCCTTTTTCATGTTTATCTATGATTTCAAGCTTCATTTCAGGATAAATCGATTTGCTCCTCTTGAATACATCAGCTATCTTCTTATGAAGCATCTCAGAAACAATGGGATATGCACAATAAAAAAATAAGACTCAAAAAGTCACAAAATCTGAACCACAGAAAAGAAAAATTTTTGTGCGCGTACACGCTACTAATGCCGACGCGGAGAGAGGAGGAATACATGCAGAAGAATATGAGGCGAATTGGCACGTATGACCCTGGGGAACATGCTTTTTTAACATACTGGTAGACCAGCTTTAGTAATGTGATTGTGCATCTTCTACACCAGGTGGCAGTGGGGCTCTCACTGTCTTTTCCATGGTGTAGGGAAAAAGCACCGAACAAACAATATGAAGAGAAGTGAACATTATTTATAGTCACGTGCAGGGCGTAAAATGTTTTTTTTTCCTTCCTATATGGGCATAAAAGAAAATAATTGAGAAGCACTGCACAAGGCGTTCTCAGAGCGTAGAGGAATACACGTGAAAGAATACAAGGCTAACCAATCCGGAAAAGCCATTCCCCAGCAGAGCTTGTAAGTCGAAAATTTGCTTGTTGGATGGGGTAGATTTTTAGGTGTGATCGTTTGTATCATGGAAAATTCATTACTAGGGATACTCGTAAGTCGAGGTACCACTGTATGTGTGTGTGTGTATATATATATATATATATATATATATATATATATATATATATATATATATATATACACACACACACACACAGTATATATATATATATATATATATATATATATATATACACACACACACAGTATATATATATATATATATATATACACACACACACACACACAGTATATGATATATATATATATATATATATATATATATATATATATATATATATATATATATATATACATACATATACACACACACACACACAGTAGGCCCTCGACATTTGCGGGGGTTTGGTTCAGAGCCCTCCGCGAATCGAGATAATCCACAAGTTCTGTACCCGGAAGTAAAACCCAACGTATCACGTCAAATGAGCAGCCAGAAGTAAAATACTTATCTATTACATGCGCTAAAATATGCTTCTTAAACACATTCTATAGACAGTCTTACTCATTAATACAGTATTAATGTAGTAAAATATAGTAATGATTAAGAAAAACTTTTTAATTTTTACTCTTATTTTTATTGATAAAATATAAACATTATACAGCATATACTGTTGTAAAGCACTCGTTTTAAAGTCTTTTTCAATTATTGTTCCAGTACAGTACCTCAGTTAATTCTTAGAATGTTTGTGCGTGAGATTGTATGTTCTGTAGCATGTTTAACAAACGATACCAAAAGGATAAACTTTATTACGCTTCATGTCCTTTTACATTGAACTTGGAGTGACGTCTTGGAGTGACGTGTCCAAGATGGCGCTGCCTAGAGGGCAACGTCGCAGAGTTCTCAGTCAAATTGCTTCTTTGTTCGTTTTAATTTGTTTTATTAGTTTGTTCATGTTTTGCACTATGCTCGTCTATGAGCGGTCGACCGTACTACAGCTATGAGCAGCTTCAGCTTCGGGCAACTAAGCACGCAGCAACTTCTATCGTGAGCTAATATGCTATGGGAGCTCAATGCTCACTGCACCCCAGGCGGAGTTCTCAGATTCTCGGTTAGCACTTCCGACCATACTGCTTGAAAATGTTCAGTCCCTGCGAAACAAGATGGACGAGCTTCATGCTCAGATTGCAGCGCAGAGGGATCTACAGGACTGTGCTTCTGTGAAACGGCTCGAGGAGAGTACACCCGATGAAGCGATTGCACCAGCCAGCTACACGGCCTTCATCCCTGCAATCCCAAGCGCCGGAGTCGTTGTTCGGCCCCTTCCTGCCTGGGCTTATTGTTAGCTGCGGTGCGGCTCGCATTGCGCTGCCTACCATAGCATGTTAGCTCTGCTAGCCGCACCCCGCACACTTAGTTACACACGCCCGAAGATACTCCGCTCTTATAGCTGTAGTAGAGTCGACCGGTCGTAGACGAGCATAGTGCAAAACATGAACAAACAAAACAAATAAAACAAATTAAAACAAACACAGAAACAATTTGACTCCGAGAACTCTCTGGGTAGCACCATCTTGGAGACGTCACTCCAAGTTCAATGTAAAAGGACATGAAAAGTACTGCAAAAGTTTATCCTTTCGGTATCGTTTGTTAAACATGCTACAGAACAAAATATCTCATGCATAAACATGAACTTAGGTACTGGACTGGAATAATTATTGAAAAAGATTTTAATACAACAGTTCATAGAAAACCGTCTCAGGAGAAAGTCTTATTTCTTCAGAAGAGACATCCAGCATTTTCTATCGCTTAGCCAGAGAAGACGCATAGTGTTTGAGTGGTATCATAGAGCTTAACTGGTAATTAAAACACACACAAAAAAAGAGGCTCATTGAAAACTTGTGCGCGAATGAGGAAAAGGGGGCGGGACATCAGCTCAACCAATCAGGAGAAAGGAGGACAGCCATTGCCTGAATTTAAATCATGTACTGGTTGCTCGGCAGTATGCGAATACTCAAACCGTGGGTGCAAAACCACAAATAGTCAAGGGCTTACATACATATATATATACACACACACACACACACACACACACACACACACACACAGAGACAGGGATCCCTCGCTACTTCGCACTTCAATTCATGCAGTCTCAGTGATCGCAGTTTTTTAAAAAGTATTCATCAAATTAAAGGAAATTAAGGACGAACAGGGGGGAAAGTTAAGGAAAAAGGCGCAAAACAAAGCCAATTATGCAAAAAAAAAAAAAAAAAAAAAAAACCTAAACAAAACAAAAACCCAAAACCTCCCATTAAAACCAGTTACATTTTTGTGAGGTGCACATCTGAGTCGGTGCACCTGTATGTGTGTGTATTTATATTTTATTTATGTCTTATGCATTATTTTTGAATGTTTGTTATTAGAAGCATTAATAGCATTGAATATGTATTTATTGATATTATCACATATACATGTACATATACATCAGTCGAGGGGGGGGGTGATCCTAGTTCGCGAAATTCGGTGGTCGTGCCCGCGTGGGGGGGGGGGGTGTATCTCGGTCCCAATTAACAAAGATCTGATCTTTGTCAAAATCACACATATGAAAAAACAGTGTCTGCTTTAACGAAAACCACCCAAACATTTATAGGTTTTCATATTTTAATGAGGATAGCATACAAACAATGACAGAAGGGGGAGGAATAAGTAACTGAACCATCACATTTAATATTTTGTGGCCCCCTCTTTGGCAGCAATAACTTCAACCAGACGCTTCCTGAAGCTGCAGATCATGCTGGCACATCAATCAGGACTAATTCTGGCTCATTCTTCTTGACAAAACTGCTGTAGTTCAGTCAGATTCCTGGGATGTCTGGCATGAATTGCTGTCGTGAGGTCATGCCACAGCATCTCAATGGGGCTCAAGTCTGGACTTTGACTTGGCCACTCCAGAACATGTATTTTGTTTTTCTGAAACCATTCTGAAGTTGATTTACTTCTGTGTTTTGGATCATTGTATTGTTGCAGCATCCATCCTCTTTGTCGCTTCAACTGTCTGACAGACGGCCTCAGGTTTTCCTGCAAAACATCCTGATAAACTTTTGAATTCATTTTTCCATTAATGATTGCAAGTTGTCCAGGCCCCGAGGCAGAAAAAATGCCCCAAACCATGATGCACCCTCCACCATGCGTCACGGTGGGGATGAGGTGTCGATGTTGGTGAGCTGTTCCATTTTTCCTCCACACATAACGTTGTGTATTCCTCCCAAACAATTCAACTTTGGTTTCATCAGTCCACAAAATATTTTGCCAAAACTTCTGTGGAGTGTCCCAGTGACTTTTTGCGAACATTAACCGAGCAACAATGTTTTTTTAGACAGCAGTGGCTTCCTCCTTGGAGTCCGCCCATGAACACCATTTTTGGCCATTATTTTACATATAGTTGATGTGTGCACAGAGATACTGGACTGTGCCAGTGACTTCTGTAAGTCTTTAGCAGACACTCTCTGTTTTTTTTTTTTTTACCTCTCTGAGTATTCTGCGCTGAACTCTTGGCGTCATCTTTGGTGGACGGCCACTCCTTGGGAGAGAAGCAACAGTGCCAAACGCTCTCCATTTGTAGACAACTTCTCTGACTGTCGACTGATGACCATCCAGACTTTTAGAGATGGTTTTGTATCCTTTCCCAGCTTTATACAAATCAACAATTCTTGATCGCAGGTCTTCAGACAGCTCTTTTGAGCGAGCCATGGTGCACATCACACAATGCTTCTCATCAAGACAATTCTTACCAGGTGTGTGTTTTATAGTGGGTAGGGCAGCATTAAGAGACTCATCAGTGATTGGGCACACACCTGATTTAAATTGTTTGGTAAAAATTGGTTTCAATTGCTCTTTAAGTCTCCTTCAGCAGAGGGTTCAGTTACTTATTCCTCCCTCTTCTGTCATTGTTTGCATGCTATCCTCATTAAAATATGAAAACCTATGAATGCTTGGGTGGTTTTAGTTAAAGCGGACACTGTTTTTTCATCTGTGTGATTTTGACAAAGATCAGATCACATTCGATGGTGATTTTTATGCAGAAAATGTGAGAAATTCCAAAAGGTTCAGATACTTTTTCATCGCTGATCCAAAGGTTGGAGGTTCGAGTACGACTCTCGACAAGGTTATCACTGCCCCCCAGTGCGGCTAACTGGGTTATCAAAGGCGGGCCATGTCTTTCACTGTCTATGGTGTGAGGCATGTAAAAGAACCATTGCTGACTATCGTAAAGAGTAGGCTGCAAAGTCGTGAGCGTGTTTCTGTCTCTTGCTAAAAAGGGTTGTGACAGGAAGGGCATCCGACGTAAAAACCTCTGCCAAATCAAACGGGCGAATCAAATGATTCACTGTGGCAACTCCCGAGTAAAAGGGAAAGGGCCGAAAGGAAAACAGACAGACAGTATATATACATATACCCATATACATACATACATATATATACATACATACATATATATATTATATATATTATATATATATATATATATAAATAAAATGCAGCCGTGAGGGGGGGGGGCACAAGCCAGTGTCTCTCCCTCACGCTGGTCCCAAGCCCGGATAAATGCAAAGGGTTGCGTCAGGAAGGGCATCCGGCATAAAACAAATGCCAAATAAACTATGCGAATCACAAGAAAGAATGACATACGGGATTGGTCGAGGCCCGGGTTAACAACGACCGCCAGCAGTGTTGTCAACCAACAGGGTGCTGATGGAAATTGGACTACTGTTGGTCAAAGAAGGAGGAGAGGCGAGACCGTTGCCAGAGAGAGAAGAGGAAAGGCATGAGTCTAGGACTGAAAGTAGGGACTTTGAATGTTGGAACTATGGCAGGAAAAGGGAGCGAGCTGGCTGACATGATGCAGAGGAGGAAGGTGGACATACTGTGTGTTCAGGAGACCAGGTGGAAAGGTAGCAAGGCTAGAAGCATAGGAGCAGGGTTTAAGCTGTTTTATCATGGTATAGATGGGAAGAGAAATGGAGTTGGAGTCATCTTGAAGGAGGAGTTTGTCAGGAATGTTCTAGAAATGAAAAGAGTGTCAGACAGAGTGATGAGTATCGAGTCAGAAATTGAAGGTGTGATGCTCAATATTGTTAGTGCTTATGCCCCACAGACAGGATGTGAGCGAGAAGAGAAGGAGAGATTCTGGAGGGAGTTAGATGAAGTGATGCAGAGTACCCCCAGAGGTGAAAGAGTGGTCATTGGGGCAGACTTCAATGGACATGTTGGTGCAAGAAACAGAGGGGACGAGGAAGTGATGGGCAGGTTTGGTATCCAGGACAGGAACGCAGAAGGACAGATGTTGGTAGATTTTGCAAAAAGGATGGAAATGGCTGTGGTGAATGCTTTCTTCCAGAAGAGACAGGAGCATAGGGTGACTTATAAAACCGGGGGTAGGAGCACACAGGTAGACTACATCTTGTGCAGGCGATGTAACTTAAAGGAAGTCAGTGACTGCAAAGTAGTAGTGGGTGAGTGTTGCCAAACAGCATAGGATGGTGGTGTGCAGGATGATGCTGATGGTGAGGAAGGTGAAGAAGGCAAAAGCAGAGCAGAGGACAAAGTGGTGGAAGCTGAAAAAGGAAGAGTGTCGGGTTGTCTTCAAGGAGGAGTTAAAACAGGCTTTGGGTGGTCAGGAAGTGCTTCCAGATGACTGGACAACTACAGCTAATGTGATCAGGGAGACAGGTAGGAGAATACTTGGTGTGTCATCTGGATGGAAAGTAGATAAGGAGACTTGGTGGTGGAATGAGGAAGTGCAGGAGTGTGTACAAAGGAAGAGATTAGCCAAGAAGAAGTGGGACATTGAGAAAACTGAAGAGAGTAAACAGGAGTACAGGGAGACACAGCGAAAGGCAAAGTTAGCAGTGTCAAAAGCCAAACAGAGGGCGTACGATGACTTGTATGCTCGGTTGGAAAGTAAACGGAGAAAATGATTTATACAGGTTGGCACAGCAGAGAAATAGAGATGGGAAGGATGTGCAGCCAGTTAGTGATTAAGGACAGAGAGGGAAATTTATTGACTGATGCCAGAAGTGTGCTGGGAAATTGGAAAGAGTACTTTGAAGAGCTGATGAATTAGGAAAATGAGAGAGAAAAAAGACTAGAAGAGGTGACTGTTGAGGACCAGGAAGTAGCAACGATTAGTAAGGGTGAAGTGAGGAGGGCATTGAAGAGGATGAAGAATGGAAAGGCAGTTGGTCCTGATGACATACCGGTGGAGGTATGGAAGTGTCTAGAAGAGGTAGCAGTAGCTTTTCTGACAAGAACATTTAACAAGGTCTTAGAGAGTGAGAGGATGCCAGAGGAATGGAGAAGTGTGCTGGTGCCCATTTTTAAGAACAAGGGAGCCATGCAGAGTTGTGGCAACTACAGAGAAATAAAGTTTATGAGCCATACGATGAAGTTATGGGAAAGAATAGTGGAAGCTAGACTAAGGGCAGAGGTCAGCATTTGTGAACAACAGTTTGGTTTCATGCCAAGAAACAGCAACACAGATGCAGTGTTTGCCTTGAGGATGTTAATAGAGAAGTACAGAGAAGGTCAGACGGAGCTGCATTGTCCCTTTGTGGATCTGGAGAAAGCATATGACAGGGTGCTGAGAGAAGAACTGTGGTATTGCATGAGGAAGTCTGGAGTGGCAGAGAAGTATGTTAGAGTGGTGCAGGACATGTATGAGAGATGTAAGACAGTGGTGAGGTGTGCTGTCGGTGGGACAGAAGAGTTCAAGGTGGAGGTGGGATTGCATCAAGGGTCAGCTCTCAGCCCCTTCTTGTTTGCTATGGTGATGGACAGGCTGTCAGACGAGGTTAGACAAGATTCCCCATGGACCATGATGTTTGCAGATGACATTGTGATCTGTAGTGAGAGCAGAGAACAAGTGCAGGAAAATCCAGAGAGGTGGAGGTATGCCCTGGAAAGGAGGGGAATGAAGAGTAACCTCAGTAAGACAGAATACATGTGCATGAATGACAAGGACCCAAGAGGAATGGTGAGATTACAGGGAGCAGAGATAAGAAAGGTGGAGGATTTTAAGTACTTAGGGTCAACAATCCAGAGCAATGGAGAGTGTGGAAAAGAGGTGAAGAAGCGTGCGCAGGCAGGTTGGAATGGTTGGAGAAAAGTGTCCGGTGTGATGTGTGATAGGAGGGTATCAGCAAGAATTAAAGGAAAAGTGTACAAGACGGTGTTGAGGCCAACGATGTTGTATGGTTTAGAAACAGTGGCCCTGGGGAAAAGACAGGAGGCAGAGCTGGAGGTAGCAGAGATGAAAATGTTGAGGTTCTCTTTGGGAGTAACGAGGATGGATAGGATCAGAAATGAGTACATCAGAGGGACAGCACATGGAAGATGTTTTGGAGACAAAGTCAGAGAGGCTAGATTGAGATGGTTTGGACATGTACAGAGGAGGGATAGTGAGTATATTGGTAATAGGATGCTGAGGCTGGAACTACCAGGCAGAAGGCCTAGAGGAAGACCAAAGAGACAATTCATGGATGTGGTGAAGGAGGACATGAAGGTCGTTGGTGTAAGAGAAGAAGATGCAAAGGATAGGGTGAGATGGAGGCAGATGATTCGCTGTGGCGACCCCTGAAGGGAAAAGCCGAAAAATATATATATATATATATATATATACACACACACACACACACACACACACACACATATATATATATACATATAAATGCATGTGTGTGTGTCTGTGTGTATAATTTATCACAGTTGTGGCCTTCCGTGTCAGTGCAATCCCCTGAAGAAAAAAAAGTCACGACTGTGTCTAAGTGTAGATAACATTTAATTTTATTTTTGTGGTTTGCATCACATGAACAAGCAAATGACTTACAAAGACTTCATTCACTGGTAGAAAAAAAAATACTTCAGCAAGTAGGGATTTTGGTGCTTGCTGTAAGGTAAAATTATTAAGGCCTGAATCATAAGCAGGGCAAACCTCAAACTTTCTTTTGAATTTTATCATGTGGAACGAATTTTTTTCCCAAAGCTTAATTATATTTTAATTTCAGCCAGTTAAGTTACTGTGATGCTTACCCTACAGGGAAATTAAACCCAGACATAAAAACATCAAAAACACATACATCAAAAACATATTTATACATTTAAAAAAGGTGCCATTTCTCATAACAAGCTTCTTCGCCCTGCAGGTCACATGCAGTTTATGTGTATGTTACAGTAAATATGAAAATAATGAATATGAATGAACAGCAGATTAAAGCATTCATTCATGTAATTGAGCCTCGAATGTAGTTTAAAAAACCCTAACAAGTAATCCCCTTGTTCTTGTGTGCTTTATGCCATATGTGAACTGAGGAGTTCACATCTTATTCTCATGACTTCATGCCGTCTCGAAATTGAAACAGCAGTCTTTTCAAACTGGTTAATGCAGACTATTAAACGAATTTTGGCAGGCACTGGTGGCCTGGTGGTAAAGGGCGCTGGATCACTGATCCTAAGGTTGGAGGTTCGAGTGCCACTCTCCACAGGGCCGTCACTGCACTCCCCCAACCCCCGGAACTTTGATTCACCTTAGCAGTGGTTTAACAATGATATGCAAATCTCAGCATTTATTTCCATCACCAGGATTAATTCAGCATCATTGATTTTCATTGACATCCTGTAATATCAATGCATGGGTCCAACCACATCATCTCGAGCAGATCCGAGAAACATTTAAATGAGATTAGGGATGGGATTGCAAGGATCCATGTAACTAAATGCATTACATGTTCCTAGAAAATGCTCACATTTTAAGTCAAATGTATCCTGGCACTGACAACCTGAAATATGTCTAAAATTGATGGGGAGGGATGCATTTTTTTAATGCATAAATAGGATGGCCTGGTCATTAAATACATTCAGGTAATTCAGCTGGTTTCATTACATTGCCACAGAACACTAGTGAGCCCCGTCCTGACCGGCTAAAGTAACCCTGATCATAAGACTGCTTCAAGGCTTGGATAGTGCCCATTTTGCATGCTGACCGCATCTTCCCCTGACACAGTAAGATTTCCTTTCGGCTTTCTCCCGTTTGATTTGGCATAGGTTTTTACGTCAGATGCCCTTCCTGACACAACTCTTTTAGCAAGGGACAGAAACACGCTTACAACTTTGTAGCCTACTCTTACGAAAGTCAGCAATGGTTCTTTTACATGCCTCTCACCATAGACAGTGAGAGACATGGTCTGCCTTTGATAACCCAGTTAGCTGCACTGGGCTTCCCCTGACACAGTGGATTACAAAAATCTTGACCAATTAGACTACATTATTTTTAAACCTCCAGTGCCAAATCTTTATGCTATCAAACAAACTCAAGCATTTTTTCTTATTAGTATCACTAAGAAGTGGTTGGTCACAGTGATGCAAGGTTTCTTCAGACTGTACATCTGGAAATGCCATGAGTTCTACTTGTGACTATTTATAATGCAACTTTGATGGTTTCAGTCAGTGTAAATCACCGTCAGTCTCAATGTTTTCAAAGATTTCTTCTGCAAAGTTGATGGTTCACTGGTATCATATCATCCAAGGTTTTAATGGCCATGAGTTTGCCGTTGTCTTTGCTTGATGGAGGCAGGTCATTTGATCCTACACAAATGCAAATAAATTTTTTCCAGACCCATGGAATAAATCTCCATCACAGTTATTTATGGCATGAGAAGCTAATCAGCATATTAGTTAAGGTAAAGTCTGTTGGGCTTTTTACACCCGAGCCATAGTGGCTCATCAGGCCGGTGCTTATCCCCGGTTTCTCATATCAGTTAAAGGGAAGAGTAATTGCAGCTAACTAAAACAGATAAATCTCTGCAGTACTTGTCCAATGAAAGAACCCATCAAAGGATCATAATTACTGTAAAACTAAATATTTATGATATTATCATAAGTTAAATTAGCAACAACATTTCACAAACAAGGATGAACAAAATTAATATCTGCCTATCTGTAGTTTAGCCCAGTGGTTTGTAATCAAGTTAATTTTTTCTATGTAATATTAGCCAGTAGAGTCACCTTTCTTTTCCATCTATGAAAAATAAATAATGACTGGCACAAAATATAAGAAACCCTATAGGTGGAAAAACTCGGATTCAAGTTTGATGGATACAGCTTTGGTGTATCCATTTAAAGTTCTTCATATCCAACCTTGAATTACTTATATCTGAAAAAGTAATTCAAAGTCACTCATAATCTACTTTCCCAAGAAGAGCAACTCCAAATCCCTTCTGCGCCTCAAAATAAGATGAAAGTACAATCATCTTCCGCTTGTTCCAAGGTTGGGCCATGGGGGCAGTAGCCCAAGCAGAAAGGTCCAGACCTCGCTCTCCCCAGTCACTTCCCCCAGCTCTTCCAGGGGAATGCCAAGGCATTCCCAGACTAGAGACGTTATCCCTCCAGCATGTTCTCTTTCCAATTGGACATGTCTAAAACACAAGACCAGGGAGGCATTCTCACCAGATTCTTGAGCCACCTGAACTGGCTTCTCTTAATGTAGAGGAGCGGTAGATCAATTCTGAGTTCCTTCCATATGACTGAGCTAGAGCCCTGCCACCCTTCTATCAGGAAGACCCCTAAAGAAAGCCCTGAAATGGTTCTGGATATAATTTAGGGCAGCGGTCACCAACCTTTTTGAAACGGAGAGCTACTTCTTGGGTACCAATTAATGCGAAGGGCTATCAGGTCGATACACACTTCTGAAATAACAAATTTGCTCAATTTACCTTTAATTATATGTTATTATTAATAATTAATTATATTCATCCATGTCAGGGGTCGGGAACCTTTTTGACTAAGAGAGCCAAAAAAAAAAAAAAATTTAAATCTAATCCTCTGAGAGCCAAATATATTTTTTAATACTGAGACCAACAATTTTAGAGTATAATACGACTCTGAATTTATTTTAAACAACATTGTTATAACAAAGTTATTTATAAGAAAAGTACTTCTTACTATAAATGCGACTTCTGGTGCTGCATGGTGTTGCTGATGGCATTGTAGTCTGGTTGATACGTGCTGAGGTTCAGCTTCATGCAGGTGTTTAGACTTCTAGCTGTTAAACATGACCACAGATTGGTCTTGATGCTTTTCAGGTGTGAGAAGGACTGCTAGCATGCACATGTGGAGCCAAACATGGTCAACACGATGGGACTCACTGCAGTGTTTGAGAGACAGGAAGCGTGTCCCAAGGCAATCAGCTGGTCTGCGGCTTGAGGTTTCATTCTGTCCATTTGTGTTTTGCTTGTCAGCTCTGCTTGTCAGCTCTGCTTGGCTTCTTGCTCATGAGCTGATCAAAACAGGGGAAATTTACCTCTTTACCCAAAAACAACCCCCGCAGGCTGTTGCATATAATCCAATAAAATTAGAGTTTCAAGGTATCGGCCCCGCTTGCACAATTGAGTACAGAAAGGATTGGCTCTCCGCTGCACGCCACAGCGACAAGTGGCATTGAAAATAGATGTATAGATTAAAATGCGTGAGAATTATTTATGTTTCTGTTTTATTTGATGGGTTTTTTCTATATTTTTATTTTAAAGGACAGCGAAATTATGTATTAGTTATTCTGTTAAGAAAGGCCACCTGATTTATCTGAGAGCCAGATGCAGTCATCAAAAGAGCCATGTCTGGCTCACGAGCCATAGGTTCCTGACCCCTGAACAGGCTCTTGGGCGACTCATGTTGCCCTTGTGGGCGACCTGGTGCCCGCGGGCACCATGCTGGTGACCCCTGATCTCAGGGGTACTAAATTAAGGAAGCTGATGGTCCTGGATTCATGTTCCGGGCTCCAGCATTTCTGTGTGGAATTGGCATGTACCCAAGTCAGTGCTTCTCAAATAGTGGGGAGCAGTATGATTCCTGGGGGGGGGGGGGGGTGACGTCGGGGGGAGTGTGTATAGCCCTGGGGAACAAGCTTTTCTGGAATTGTGTATGAGAATTAAGTGTAATTGCACCTCCGCTCCACTAGTTGGCAGTGGCGTGCTCATTGTCACACTATGGTGTAGTTGTTTTTCACACGAGCAAACGATAAACAATCCCTCAAGAAACAACATGGAAAAAATTCTAACAAACGAAGACAATGGTCAAAAGAAAAACAGATATTAAGACACTAAGTTGAATGAGCTTAAATAAGGATGTATTTTTTATTTTATTTTTTTATTATTTCAGGCACATTGGTACACTTTAAATCTTTTCAATTAAAGATTAAAAACAATGTTAATGAAGTTTTTCTTTATTGTAAGTTGAACTATATTTTTTTTCTTGGTTTTTAATGTTAATAAAGATACAATGTTATGCAGAGGTGTATTTTATAGATAAATAATCCTATTCATAGTCGCTCGCGGGACAATAATTGAGAACCACTGACCCAAGTGCATGCATGTGTTCCTTACACAGTTCAAACACATGCGCATTAGGCTAACTGGCAGTTCCAGATTATGTATGAGTGTGCATGTGAATGGTGGTATGCCCAGTGACGACTGGCTCCAGCCTCCCCTCAGCCCCAGCGGGAATAAAAGTGATTCGGCAAATGAGTGAGTGTTTTTTTTATAGGCATTACTCTGCCTCAGTTGTCTAAAGAAACATGGGTGTCAAGTTTTTGTCTGGGCATGTTTTGTCAATTACATTTATTACACAGCCCACTGGCAGTTCTTTATTATACAATCTCACATGTGCACATCTCATGTCTTTCATACAAGTCCATTCCACTACTATTTACACCAGAAATCAAACTCAGATGATTCTATTATACCGACAAAGTGCACTTACATGGATAATGTGACATGACAGCTAATGTTGACATAAATAATATTTGGTTAAATCCTAAATATTAGTCCCTTAACAGTCACGTCTATTACAGAATGTTGACCTACGTTTCACTAAATATCCTCATACACTCCCTGCAAAGTTTACAATCCTGGCATCAGCTGACACCTCAACTTTGTATGTAACAACAGGCTTCGTTCAACTGCTTATTCATTAATCACAACACACTCTTGTATTCTGTGTCCGAAGGCTCAAACTCCTTTGGAAAATAACAAATGTCCTCAATATATTTTTAATAATAAACAAAATAAGAACAACAACAAATTGTTCAAGAAGGAAATAGGTCACATGTATGTTCTTCTAGCGTTGCTATTGCTTACCCAGCCACTCGTACTAAAACCTTGATGGGTGTCAAGATGAAAGAGTAATCTATTTTCAGTCCCCTTTGAAAATATTGGAAAGGCAAGGCCATTTTTTTATTATTATTTTGCTACATACTAATAACATCTGAGTTTAGGATTTAAAAATTGAGACAAAAAACCCTTTGATTTTAAATTCCTCATACTTGCATCTTTTATTATGTGGGTCATTCCACAAGTATTGAGTTCCCTAACACAAACTTTCAAATTCATAAAACTGTCTAGAAATTGTGACTGATGTGTAGAAGACAACCTAAAGTTTGATTTCACATAAATGTTTATAAATATTATAAATATTAATAAATTACAATAAATTATCTGAAGAGGCAAGATGGCTGTTGCAAAGATTACAAATGGTTTGGTCATTTGTTTCCTAAAAGCGGAGGGTTCTTAGAGAGAGAGAGAGAGGGGAAAAAAAAAAAAAAAAGTCCAGTAGACTTGCACTCCTGCTTATGCTCATTCCTTATCAGGCAGGCTAAACTTAGTTTCTCGTGTGAATTTTGTTTAGGTTGCTTTCCAATCACAATGTGTAGTTGCAGCAGTCGCAGCAATGTATTTATCTCTAGTCATTTTTCCAGTAAAACCGTTATTGACAGTTTTCAGACAAAACTTTGAAAACTTCTAATTTTCATTAAGGAGTAACCTGTGATATTCCTGGGCTGTGAATTTAATTTCGCATGTCTAAAAAACAAAAATAATTTCTGTTGCAGGGAAGACCAACTTGTCATGGAGAGTACTATTCTACTATATTTGTTATGGAGACCACTTTTTTTTAAACATAAAATAGCTTTCTCAGATATATTTCACAAAGTTTGTTGAAATATCATAAAACTTCATTTGTAAGAACTGTTTTGTTATGTGAAAAACTTTTAACCTCTCTGGGACGTTTCTGAATTACGTATATTATGGGCTAGCACTAACGTCACTCAGCTTGAATTAATGCCTCCCTTTGAAGACCTGATAAATACCCATCACTCCAGTGCATAATGGCTTCGTTTTCTCGCCAATTATTTTTTAAATATTATAATTCCATTCTCTAATTGTAGTCTCCATGACAGAAGGAGTACTGTGGAATGACACATTTATATTTTATTTATTTCCATCTTTATTTGCATCTGTAAGTGTTAAACAACTTTGAACATGGCACCTTTAGAGACGGACAACCCTATCTTTTAGGTGAGCAAAAGTATTGAAACAAAGATTTAAGTTTAAGATTTTTTTAAAGCTTTTAGTCAAAGTAAATAATTAATACTGTATTTGAGTGCATATAGTTTCTTTTCAAAAGCTGCATGTTCCTCAGACAACATCAGATTGTTATGCTTTTCATTTATATTTATAGCATTTGGCCAACATAACACTGAATCACTAAATCTCAGACTACAAATACCAGCCATACCAGAAATATCTGTTATGAGGGAAAACAGTAAGAAAAGCACATGAGCAAGCCGAACTGAATTGAAAAGCTAATTTAAGCATTTTAGAAAAAGATCTCTCTTTAGGTGTTATCTCAAAACAAGTAATGACTCTAATTAGACACCTCAGGGAAGTTGATTCCCCCAGATAAGTGCCTGAACTCAGTACTGATGCATGCGCAGCTGTACAAACAGAGATGAGAATACTTATGACTGCTAGAAAACAAGAGTAACCATGGTACAGTTTGGGATGCAATATATGTTTTGAGGTTGAAGTTTTGATTCTGCTCGGGAGATGAAGCCTTTGCACTGCTATGTAGGACCTGGTCCGTTATTAATAAGAACTAGACTGGGGAAATATGGTCACAATTTTTAATTCTCATTATATCCATCATTGGAACTTAAATAAATTCAGCCAAAAGATTCAGCCATGAACATGTATGAATCTGATAAATATCTGGTTCATGTCCAAGTAAAACAGTTAAGTTCATCAGGTTCACTATGGTTTCAGAAGCCTGGTTTTAACACAGCAATCAGCAGTGTTGGGCGAGTTAAAAACATACTTATTTAGGACACTAACTTGCAAAATTCATCCTATTGTTATTGGTAGGCTAAGTTGCGAGTGACAAATCACTGTTGCACAAAGGGATAACTGGACATTAAACACTGATATAGACTGATAGCTTATTAACCTGGGTATCTAGAGTTGAACATAAATGGCTGATGGCTGATAGATTATATTAATGCACATGTCAAAGTTAAAAATAAATGGATACATGTCAGAATTATGAAAAGTTTACATGAGCCGCTAAATTTGACAGAGCAGACTGCTAGTCTCCTCTGGAATTTCTGTAAGCATATCCATGCCAGCTTACAGCTTGAAAGTCTGAATTACTTACATTTTGGCATAAATTTGACCCAAAAAAATCATGTTCACACATGCTCTGAATGTAGATTAAAATAAAACCAATTAAACATGTGTGTGGGAGAGTTAACTTGGTTAGCTATTTATTGAAGAAAATCAGTCCGATGTAGCATCATGGATGGGACCTGTTTTGCTGCACCAGGGCCAGGACAGATTGATGGAACAATGAATTCTAAATTATACCAGCAAATTCTAAAGGAAAACGTAACCCGTCTCTTAGTGAACTGAAAGCAAGTCAGCCAGCAAGACACTGACAAAGCTATAAATAGTTCTAACACAGAATGGTTTTAAAAAGCTTAAATGCGTTGTTATAGAATGGCCAAGTCAAATCCCTGACCTTAATCTAGTACATACTGTGTGAGAGTCCACCAATATCCTAAAGCTCTGTGCAATGGACTAAAAAAAAAAAACAAAAAAAAACAAAAAAAAAAAAAAACGTTCAAGTCGATGTGCAGGACTGATCACCAGTTACAACAAATTCCACAAAGAAGGTCTGAAGGTAAAAGGTTAACATATGCCACACACAAGGATGTAATATTGGATCATTTAATAAATAAATTACATTTTTTTTGTGTCATTTGTTTTAACTGGGTTCCCTTTTATCTACTTTAGATGTGAAAATCTATTTTAGATCATCCACATGCAAAAACAGACAGCGTTTAAAAAACTTTCAATCATCACTGCACTTTTATAGTAAAACAATGTAAAAACGGAACAAGGAAATAATGTGCATATACTATCATGGGAAAATGTTACAATTACACATTACTGATGGTGAAACAGTTAAACTGAGCAAAGTGACAGAGAACGTGCTTTTTTGTTGGTTTTAAAAAACTGAGGATAGGCGAAGCTAAATATCTGATCCGTGTAATGTGTAACTTGGCAGCAATAGCGCTAGACATGTGGTGGATCTTTTTTGGGACATCATCTGATGTTCATGATTTTTTGAAAGTACGTGTGTTCATGCACTCGTGTTGAAATTTGAGACTTTGGAATCAGGGACTGTGGCTATTAATGCTCAATACAGCCAATACTGCACTTCACTTTTTTTTTTTTTTTTTTGCCTACAGGATTGTCTTGTGCACATTATTTTTGGATGTATATATTTCCCATTATTTTTATGTAAACCTGGGTTTACACTAATGACACAATGTGCATGATCGCTACTATACAAAAAACATGCAAGTTTGTAGTTTCCCCTTGTGCCACCAAAACAACTCTGATCGGTCAAGATATAAAATTCAGAAGATCTTTGAACACATGTGATCTTAAGCATGAAGACATCAGTTACAGATCCTTTAAGTTTTATCAGTTTCAGTGTTGGACATGTTTGTTCAGCACATCCTGTAGATTCACATATGGACTGAAATCTGGTGAACCTGGAGGCAAAGTCAACACCTTGAAATTTAGTTTTCTTTTGTTGACTCTTTCCTGTTCCTGAAAATATTCTTAAATTTTGCCTCATGGCAGGGCACATAATCCTGCTGAAAAGGTCACTGTGGTTAGGAAACAGTACTGCTGTGAAGCAGTGTACTTGGTCTCTGACAGTATTAAGACAGGTGGTGTGTAATTGATTCTTCTGAGCAAATTGAAGACATTGAGGAACTAGTCATCGATGCTACATGTACTGCCTCAGTTGAGAGTGTCCCTCTGTTACAGAGAGACTGTGACTGCAAGGACACACTGCAAGGAAATAGCTAGTCTGACAAATAACAAACCTGCTTAGACTTAAAACTGCTTAAAAGCTCAGTCTGATTAAATAAAAATTTGCTTATGAACACTGAAAGAGACTGAAGAGTTTCAACCAGCCAAGAACTACACTGTGGTCTCAAAGATAGATACGTTAAATCAATCAAGTACATAAAAAATAAAAAAATAAAAAAATAAATAAAAAAAAACCTTCGCTCAACACGTATTTTGTTACTGGACTTATATGTTAGCCATGGACTGTCCATAATGAACCCCATGTTCAAGCATAAGGGAGTTCATAAGTCCACTTGTGTAATTAACCATACCTAACCACCAAGGGCAAAGGTTGATGGAAAAACTTTTCTAGTTTGGACCCTCTTGATTCAATTTCAGTCGGTAAGTCCGTGGTTCTGACCGCTAATCCATCGGGCTTCAGGGCGATCAGCTGATCCCGGGAGGAAACAGTGTGCACATGTAGTTGCTACACTGTGGTCCATGAAAGTTAAAGTTCCGCAGTTATAAAAAGTAAAAAAAAAAAAAAAAAAAAAAAAAAATTAATTAATTAAATAATTAAAAAAAAAAAAAAAAACTCTTGAGCCACATACTAAGACAGCAGCTACATCTAAACAATAAAATAAGATACAAGAAAAAAAATCAAAGCAAGTAAGGAAGAGAGAGTTAGAGGTACATGAAAGGCAGGAGAAACTGCAACAGGCTACACACTGGTTGACAAACACGCACTAACATACTGTACATCACCTGCGTTAGCTCCGCTCAAGGAAGCAACCATGCAACGCAAATGCTGATTGGATTAGAATCAACCCGTCATAGTGCTCATTATAAAAAAGATATCTTGGCGATCGGTACTCCGATCAAGCCAGGTCTGTCCTTGCGAAATCAGCTTTGGACATTGTCGGGAGTTACTGGGCATGGCAGGAAAAAGACGATTGGTAAACAAAATGAGTGCAATTTATGGCTACTCTAAATCCAGTTTTGGGAGCATGAAGACTTGACTTTTTGGCCTTTTATCATGTTTGTAGAGGTAATACTTGAACAATCCCTTTAGTTAATCTCTATAGTCCTTTACAAATTACAATTTGGCTTTACAATTCTTTAACGCTCATGAGCCGTTTGTATCATGTGTAATGGTCTTTTTACAGTGGTACCTTGACTTAAGAATTTAATCCATTCCGAGGGTGAGCTCGTAAGCCAAAAAGTTCATTAGATTAAACAATTTTTCCCATAAGAAATAAAAGCAAACCAATTAGTCCGTTACAACCCCCTCCCAAACTCATAACCTGCCACAAACATGTATATTTGACCTAATATATTAAAGATAAACATGTAAAAACAAACATTTCATAATAATAATAATATATGTACATTGACATTAACAATAATTAATAATACATAATAAAACAAGAACAAACAAGAAGTCAACTAACCTTCCGATCGACTGTGGTGATGTCATGTGAGCAGGCAGGAGGTGGTGAGCAATAGGAGGAGGAAAATTTTGTGCGTGTGCACGCTACAAATGCCAGAATGGAAAGACTCATGGTGAGCTCCCAGAAGGCCGGTGCTTCTCAAATAGTGGGGCGCGCCCTTTGCCATACTATACTAGAATTAAGTGTAATTGCGCATCCACTACAGTAGGTGGCAGTGGCACGCTCATTGACGTGCTATGGTGTAGGGAAAAAGCACTGCGCAAATAATATGAAGTACAGTAAACACTACTTATAGTCACACGCAGGGCGATGGGGGGGTGTGATTTTTTTTTTTCTTCCTCAAGGGAGCGTAACAGAAGATAATTGAGAAGCACTGCACAAGGCATTCTCAAAGCGTGGAGGAATAAACGCGGAAGAATATGAGTTTAAACAGCCCAAAAAAGCCATTTCCCAAGCAGAGCTCGTAAATCAAAATTTTGCTCGTTGGATGGGGCAGATTTTTAGTGGGATCGAAGCTCGTATCATGGAAAATTTATTATAAGGGACACTCGTAAGTCGAGGTACTGTACTTTTTTAAAAAAATGATGGATGAAACCTGAAGATTCCATTTTTATAGTGAATTAAAGCATATGGATGTAAATATCAAAACATTAAAGCAAATTCTGATCAAGATCTTCATTTGAGCTCAAAACTTTAAATGTATTTAGTGTACAGCAACAACATAAGAACTGCCTCAATGTTCCAATAATATCAGAGGAAACTCTACATAACAATGAAGTTTTATTCAATCACTTTGACCATCAATCTTTCAATACCAAACATGGCACTTTCTAATGAATCTTCAAGAAAAAAATACTGCTTGAACTAACGCAAGAAAAGTTCTTACAGCTTCCTGGAAACAATATATTGTATGCTGGAGGTTTTTTTTTTCATACATTCAAATCCCATGACTAGGTTGCATGAATAAGCTTTGCCATCAGACAGCCCTGCCCAATAAAGGGGGGTAGGTGAACAAATGGAAGTATCATAAAGATTAACAATGAGAATACAATTTTTATAATTACTACTGTACCAATAATTGCTGCTCACGCATATTTACATGAAACAGTCTGTAATTAGTAATTAAGTGATTCACAAAGCAAAACAAAAAGGGATGTAAAATGCAAATGCTTGCGACATTGTAATTATTTCTTAATTCATATTTACCAGAGATAATGACATATTAGCAATGCAGCTTCGACCCTGTGATAGAAAGCACAAACATCTGCTGTCATCAGAGCAAATTTTACATTTGGCATAGGATTAAAAAGAGTGAATGTTAAGTGCCCACAGTAGTGAGAGCTAGTTAGATTCTCAAATCACTCTATGCATTCAAAAAGAGAAAAGCTCCACATGAATAAAGTTTCATTTACTAAATTTAGGTGAAAAGAGATATTTCACGTCGACTAAAGGAAAGTCTTCTAAATGCTCCTGTTCAGTTAAAATATGTATAAAATCAATATGAGCTGGGTTTTGACTTGCATACAAGATGTAATCTTATAAAACACATTCGATAGCTTGCCTTAACCTATTTGAATGACCACCATTTGAAGTTCGCTTCACTGTCACGAGAGTGTAAAATCACGAGAACAGACCGTACATGCCTCATTACCAATAAGATGATGCCAGAAAACATAACTAACAAATTAGAATTAGAACATTTAATGCACAACACTTCTACGTTAAATGTTTACTTGATGTCACTCTCATCCCACTTTTATTGACACCCCTGTGCAAGGATTTATTTTAATTTTTTCATGAAGAAAGTTGTAATAATATCATAGATTCATAAAGACTATAAGTCTAATTTACAAGACTGTCTGTAAGACAGTTAAATAAGCATGTCGAGTTTCAAACTTAACTCGGCATGTTAAAATAACCATTCATGCACTAGCATCTCTCCGAACCATCTGAGCTACCAGTCCACCAAGGAAACTGAATCATATATAGTTATAATCTCTCTCACAGAAGCTTGGCTAGTCCCACACTAATGTGTGTTGGTAACAAGTTAACCTGTCTGTCTATGTGATCTGATGCAATAATGATTAGAATTAAAAGCTTTTATTCTAAAAATCCTGAAAAAAGTTACCGTATTTTTCAGACCATAAGGCACACGTAAAAGCCTATAATCTTCAAAAAATTTGCCAGTGCACCTTGTGTGGCTGAGGCTGCATGACTCCATTTCACTGACACTGTCAAAACCCAGCCAAAGCAAACTAACTCCGAGCTTACCATTATTCAGGTAGATTAACAAAAGACCCCCAACCGCTAGATATTGGTATCAACAGGTCGTTAATTAGAGGAATCTGGGCTTTTTGTCCAAGTACCAGCATTACTGCTTTCTTAGTCAGGTGACTCGCTGAGTATTTTTCCACCTAATCTCCTTCTCTACCCTTAGGACGCTCAGCTGGCTTAAATCAGTCTCACGTTCACCACCGGAATAAAGCACTGCAACAGGCATCCTCCTGAGACCTCAGATTAACCTTCTTTAATTTAAAATTACACTGATACAGCCCCTTAAGAGTAATGGCCTCCGTTCTGTAATGAACACAATACTCACGCTGCGAATGGCCGCCAAGTTTGTTACTTTGAATGTGCTGTCTCTTTAAGGGGCGTGGCTGAGAGAAGTTTAGGCCATGACTCGGAAGACTTCTAATCTCTGTCTCTATTGATCTGATTCCATGTGGGAAAAATCAATAAGAAAATATTATATAATAAAAAAAATAGAGGGATCTGAGCTTTATGTCCAACTCACGCAAATGTTAAACTCAAACACTGAAGATGAAGAATGATGGATTTTTGGAAGAGGAATGAACTGAAAAAGTGAGTTTGTTTTATATTGTTACAACTGAACAATATTGAGAGTTATGAAGTGTATTATTTTATATTTTGTGTTACAGCTGAACAATGTTGAGTTATTGTGAGAGTTGAATCAAGTTTGAATTATTTGACTTTTGTTTTGCTTGATGTGCCTTACAATCCGGTGCGTCTTATGTATGGACAGAAGCCATTCAATCATTATTCATTGACGATGCACCTTATGGCCCAGAAAATACAGTATTAGAAAATTGTAACGTAAACCTTCATAATTATTGTTCAAAAACTTGTCAACATTTTAGACGTTGCAAACACCATAAGACAGGACTAGCCAACCAGTCAGAGACCAAGAGCCATATTTTATACAGTGTTACCACAAAGAGCCACATCAGACACATGGGCACACAGGAAAATCACCAATCCCTCTCTCTCTCTCTCTCTCACTCACACTCACACACACCTCTGCTCCGTCAGATTTATTAATTTAAACTTCTATTTAAACTTTCATTCAGTTTTGGTTTAAGTCCCCTTTAGGAGATATTACAACTTATTTCCCATGCACTTCAGGGCTGTTAAAATGAAGCTATTATCATTCATTTTTCAAAAAAAAAAAAATAATAAGTAAAACAGCATTAAGTTTGTCCATTTTCTTGGTAAATTATAAGCGCCGGCATATAAAGTAGGGCAATATGGCCTAAAAGTAAAGCTTCCGATTTTTGTCAACCAGCACCATATATACTAGTCCTTCTCAAAAAATTAGCATATTTTGATAAAGTTCATTATTTTCTGTAATGTACTGATAAACATTAGAATGTAATATATTTTAGATTCATTACACACAACTGAAGTAGTTCAAGCCTTTTATTGTTTTAATATTGATAATTTTGGCAAAAAAGTAAATAAAAACCAAAAATCCCTATCTCAAAAAATTAGCATATTTCATCCGACCAATAAAAAAGTGCTTTTAATACAGAAAACGTCAACCTTCAAATAATTATGTTCAGTTATGCACTCAATACTTGGTCGGGAATCCTTTTGCAGAAATGACTGCTTCAATGCGGGCGTGGCATGGAGGCAATCAGCCTGTGGCACTGCTGAGGTGTTATGGAGGCCCAGGATGCTTCGATGGCGGCCTTAAGCTCATCCACAGTGTTGGGTCTGGTGTCTCTCAACTTTCTCTTCACAATATCCCACAGATTCTGTGAGCTTCAGGTCAGGAGAGTTGACAGGCCAATTGAGCACAGTAATACCATGGTCAGTAAACCATTTTCCAGTGGTTTTGGCACTGTGAGCAGGTGCCAGGTCGTGCTGAAAAATGAAATCTTCATCTCCATAAAACTTTTCAGCAGATGTAACCATGAAGTGCTCCAAAATCTCCTGATAGCTATCTGCATTGACCCTGCCCTTGATAAAACACAGTGGACCAACACCAGCAGCTTATATGGCACCCCAGACCATCACTGACTGTGGGTACTTGACACTGGACTTCAGGCATTTTGGCATTTCTTTCTCCCCGGTCTTCCTCCAGACTCTGGCACCTTGATTTCCAAATGAGATGCAAAATTTGCTTTCATCCGAAAAAAGTACTTTGGACCACTGAGCAACAGTCCAGTGCTGCTTCTCTGTAGCCCAGGTCAGGCGCTTCTACCGCTGTTTCTGGTTCAAAAAGGGCTTGACCTGGGGAATGCTGCACCTGTAGCCCATTTCCTGCACACGCCTGTGCACGGTGGCTCTGAATGTTTCTACTTCAGACTCAGTTCACTGCTTCCCCAGGTCCCCGAAAGGTCTGGAATCGGCCCTTCTTTCACTTTTTCCTTCCCACAGACGTCCCACTGAGGTGGCTTGATACAGCACTCTGGGAACAGCCTATTCGCTCATAGATTTCTTTCTGTGTCTTACACTCTTGCTTGAGGGTGTCAATGATGGCCTTCTGGACAGCAGTCAGGTCGGCAGTCTTACCCATGATTGCGGTTTTGAGTAATGAACCAGGCTGGGAGTTTTTAAAAGCCTCAGGAATCTTTTGCAGGTGTTTAGAGTTAATTGGTTGATTCAGATGATTAGGTTAATAGCTCGTTTAGAGTATCTTTTCATGATATGCTAATTTTTTGAGATAGGAATTTTGGGTTTTTATGAGCTGTATGCCAAAATCATAAGTATTAAAACAATAAAAGACCTGAAATATTTCAGTTGGTGTGCAATGAATCTAAAATATATTAAAGTTTAATTTTTATCAGTACATTACAGAAAATAATGAACTTTATCACAATATGCTAATTTTTTGAGAAGGACTAGTACGTGTGTGTGTGTGTATGTATATATATATATATATATATATATATATATATATATATTACACCAACTGTCCATCACAGTTAAATTTTTCTTCAACTTGTTTTACAATCGGCTATCTGAGCACTGCTCCATTGCTACAGATGTCTCTCACTGTCTATGGTGAGAAGCATGTAAAAGAACCATTGCTGACTTTCGTAAAGAGTAGGCTGCAAAGCCATCAGCGTGTTTCCATGACCTGGAGAGGGATGGGCGCCACCAGGCCAAATCAGCCGAAGTCTCGCCATGAAGGCGCCCCAACGACATCCCCGGATGTTCAGGGATAGTGAAGTGAAGAAGAATGGACACCAATATTGGTGGTATGCTCTGCACTGGACCTATACATGCTTTCTAACGAGGTTCCTTCTTAATGTATGTCCTGCAATTGTTTTCCCATTCGGAAGCTGCCATTAACATTAGCTACGAAGTGCTGCTATTCAGTTGTGCATATGTTTTGTTTGATAAGTAAATCTCAAACAGAGTTTTGGCCTGTGTTCAATTCCTCAAATTTGCCATTCTTCAATGGAGCTGTATTTGTTTGATTGAAAGCATTTCTTCATTATTCATGTACAGGGTGCCAATGTTTTACTATAACCTTGTTAATTGCTGACCCATACAGCCAGCATCTTGGTATCACTAGTCAAACACAAATAAAACAAGATCT
>CM045732.1:45212497-45242497 GCA_024760905.1 Plotosus lineatus | reverse complement strand
TCAGGTATTTGGGCATAAAGCCCGGATCCCTCTCACTTACGACCTGGTGACATCAATATCTAGCAGCTGAAATTCTTTTGTTAATCCACAGGAATGATGGTAAATTCTGAATTAGTTTGCTTTACTTGGGTTTTGACGATGTCAGTGAGATGGAGCCAAGGCTGTATCCACACATAAGGGGCACCATCAGCTTTTATGAAGATTGAAGACTTTTACGTGTGCCTTATGGTCGTGAAAATACGATACTTAAAATCCTCTACCTTCTTTATCTCTGCTCCCTGTAACCTCACCGTTCCTCTTGGGTCCTTGTCATTCACACACACATGTATTCTGTCTTACTTTTATGTATTCTGCCAACCTTTATTCCTCTCCTTTCCAGGGCATACCTCCACTTCGAGATTTTCCTCCACTTGTTCTCTGCTCTCACTACAAATCACAATGTCATCTGCAAACGTCATAGTCCATGGAGATTCTTGTCTAACCTCGTCTATCAGCCTGTCCATCATCGTAGCAAACAAGAAGTGGCTCAGAGCTGACCCTTGACGTAGTCCCACCTCAACCTTGAATTCTTCTGTCACACCGACAGCACACCTCACCACTGTCTTACATCATTCATACATGTCTTGCACCGCTCTAACATATTTCTCTGCCACTCTAGACATCCTCGTGCAATACCACAGTTCCTCTCTCAGCATCCTGTCATATGCTTTCTCCAGATCCTCAAAAGTACAATGCAGCTCCCTCTGATCTTCTCTGTACTTCTCTATTAAGATCCTCAAAGCAAAGACCACATCTGCAGTAGGGATGTCATTGACAATCGGAATATCGCCGATAGAATTATGTTGATCGATAATTGATACCTATAAAAGGGATATTGATACTTCTAACGTTATAGCTTCCTGTGTTCATGATAGCATCTGTCGTAAATGCCATTTTCAATGACACCCCAAGTAAATGGTACATTCGCCTCTCTGTATGGTAAGTGTAACGACCCTGCTTCTAATGTGCCGTCAGAGCGTGTGTTCTCAACAGCAGGGAACATTTTGAACAAGAAGAGACTTATCACCGTATAATGCAGACATGTGCATCTTCTTGCATCATAATTATGAATTGTAAAAATGCATATCTCTTAAGCTTTTCAATTGACAAGTGTTTGCAGAAAAGGAACAACTTGCTTGAAATTAACGAGTAAACAAGTGTTTATAGATTTGTTAAATACAAAATGGTGTTAATTAAAATCTTGTCGGTGGAAAAGTATTTCCTGCCTTTTATTTCAGATTTAGCTTTAGTAATTAGTCACTTTATTATAAAATATTCATTGCATTATACAAACTACTGGAATATCTTAGTCTGTTCTATTTAATGCATTTATGGAACAGTACAGCAATATTCTAATATATCGATACCAATACCAATAATAGGTTTTCAATGACACCCCTAATATGTGGAGCTCTTTCTTGGCATGAAACCAAACTGTTGTTCACAAATGCTGACCTCGTCCCTTAATCTCGCTTCCAGTATTCTTTCCCATAATGTCATCGTATGGCTCATCAACTTTATCCACCTGTAGTTGCCACAACTCTGCACATCTCCCTTGTTCTTAAAAATGGGCACCAGCACACTTCTCCATTCCTCCGGCATTCTCTCACTCTCTAAGACCTTGTTGAATGTTCTTGTCAGAAAATCTACTGCTACCTCACCGAGACACTTCCATACCTCCACAGGTATTTCATCAGAACCAACTGCCTTTCCACTCTTCATCCTCTTCAATGCCCTCCTCACTTCAGCCTTACTAATCTTTGCTACTTCCTGGTCCTCAACAGTCACCTCTTCTACTCTTTTTTTTCTCTATTATTTTCCTCATTCATCAGCTCTTCAAAGTACTCGTTCCATCTTCCCAGCACACTTCTGTCATCAGTCAATACATTTCCCTCTCTGTCCTTAATCACTGAAACTTGCTGCACATCCTTCCCATCTCTATTTCTCTGCTGTGCCAACCTGTATAAATTATTTTCTCCCTCTTTACTTTCCAACCGAGCATACAAGTCATCATACACCCTCTGTTTGGCCTTTAACACCGCTACCTTCGCCTTACGCTGTGTCTCCCTGTACTCCTGTTTACTCTCTTCGGTCCTCTCAATGTCCCACTTCTTCTTAGCTAACCTCTTCCTTTGTAAACACTCTTGCACCTCCTCATTCCACCACCAAGTCTCCTGATCTACTTTCCTTCCAGATGACACACCAAGCATTCTCCTACCTGTCTCCCTGATCAAATTAGCTATGGTTGTCCAGTCATCCAGAAGCACTTCCTGACCACCCAAAGCCCGTTTCAAATCCTCCTTGAAGACAACACAACACTCTTCCTTTTAAAGCTTCCACCACTTGGTCTTCTGCTCTGCCTTTGCCTTCACCTTTCTCACCATCAGCGTCATCCTGCACACCACCATCCTATGCTGTTTGGCAACACTCTTACCCGCTACTACTTTGCAGTCACTGAATTCCTTCAAATTGCATCGTCTACACAAGATGTAGTCTACCTGTGTGCTCCTACCTCTGCGTTTATAAGTCACCCTATGCCCCTGTCTCTTCCGGAAGAAATTATTCCCCACAACCATTTCCATGCTTTTTGCAAAATCTCTCAACATCTGTCCTTCTGTGTTCCTGTCCTGGATACCAAACCTACCCATCACTTCCTCGTCTCCTCTGTTGCCTGCACCAACATGCCCATTGAAATTGGCATCAATGACCACTCTTATCTCTAGGGTTACTCTGCATCACTGCAGCTAACTCACTCCAGAATGCTCACATCCTGCCTATGGGGCATAAGCACTAACGACATTGAACATCACGCCTTCAATTTCTAACTTGAGGCTCATCACTCTGTCTGACACTCTTTTCACTTCTAGACATTCCTGACCAACCCCTCCTTCAAGATGACTCCTACTCCATTTCTTTTCCCATCACACCATGATAAAACAGCTTAAACCCTGCTCCTAAGCTTCTAGTCTTGCTATCTTTCCACCTGGTCTTCTCAACACACAGTATGTCCACCTTCCTCCTCCGCATCATGTCAGCCAGCTCTCTAGCTTTTCCTGTCATAGTTCCAACATTCAAAGTCCCTACTCTCAGTCCTTCGGTTTAAAGACTTTAATGCATATTGTACACGATTTTATGTTTATATACGGAATTCCGTGTCAGAGTGTTTTCATTTCACATTGCTTCTTCCGTTATTTCCATCCGCTTTCCACAATCGCGGAATGTGCCCCCACCAATCACTGATGGATTGGCATTTATTAACTTTAAATAATAAAAAAAAGTTGAACATGTCCAGTATCAATCAGCTCAGTGTAACTAATTATTATCTAAAGCTATTATTAGTGAATGAGAAGGCTGTATATTCTGTCCATGTTATTGACTTCTTGAGTGGTCCTACTGAATATTTGCTGCTGCTGCACCTGCACCCACCAGGATTTGCTTCATTTACCTAATTGGATTTTTTTCCCTAAATCTACAGAAAATGTAAAAAGTCAGTGTCACACATTTCAGTACCAGTTTCATCATGAGACCCCGACACACACTCACTCACACACACATATATGTAAATAATAAAGTATTTAGACAAACTATAAGGTCCTCTTTAATGTTGATGTGGGTGCATCATTAAACATATGCACATAGTCTATTTAGGGTTAAACAAAGGTTTTAGAGAACTGTGTGTTTGGGCATCTAGTTGGAACAGGCTTTGGGTAGTCAGGAAGTGCTTCCAAATGACTGGACAACTACAGCTAATATGATCATGGAGACAGGTAGGAGAGTACTTGGTGTGTCATCTGGAAAGAAAGTCGATAAGGAGACTTGGTGGTGGAATGAGGAAGTGCAGGAGTGTGTACAAAGGAAGAGGTTAGCTAAGAAAAAGTGGGACATAGAGAGGACCGAAGAGAGTAAACAGGAGTACAGGGAGACAGCGTAAGGCGAAGGTAGCGGTGTCTAAGACCAAACATAGGGCGTATGATGACTTGTATGCTCGGTTGGACAGTAAGGAGGAAGAAAATGATTTATACAGGTTGGCACAGCAGAGAAATAGAGATGGGAAGAGCGTGCAGCAAGTTAGAGTGATTAAGGACAGAGTGGGAAATGTATTGACTGATGATAGAAGTGTGCTGGGAAGATGGAAAGAGTACTTTGAAGAGCTGATGAATGAAAAAAATTAGAGCGAGAGGGGAAAAAAGTAGAAGACATAACTGTTGAGGACCAGGAAGTAGCAAAGATTAGTAAGGCTGAAGTGATGAAAACATTGAAGAAGATGAAGAATGGAAAGGCAGTTGGTCCTGATGACATACCGGTGGAGGTATGGAAGTGTCTAGGGGAGGTAGCAGTAGAGTTTCTGACAAGAACTTTCAACAAGGTCTAAGAGAGTGAGCAGATGCCAGATGAATGGAGGAGAAGTGTGCTGGTGCCCATTTTTAAGAACAAGGGAGACGTGCAGGGTTGTGGCAACTACAGAGGGATAAAGTTGATGAGCCATACGATGAAGTTATGGGAAAGAATAGTGGAAGCAAGATTAAGGGAAGAGGGTGCCGTGAGAGGAACTGTGGTATTGTATGGAGTGGCAGAGAAGTATGTTAGAGTGGTCTAAGAAATGTACGAGAGATGTAGGACAGTGGTGAGGAGTGCTGTTGGCGCGACAGGGGAGTTCAAGGTGGAGGTGGGACTGTATTAAGGGTCAGTTCTGAGCCTCAAGGGACTATGATGTTTGCAGGTGGCATTGTGATCTGTAGTGAGAGCAGAGAACAAGTGCAGGAAATTCGAGAGAGGTGGAAGTCTGCCCCGGAAAGGAGGGGAATGGAGGCTAACCTGTAAGGACCCAAGAGGAACAGTGAGGTTACAGGGAGCAGAGATAAGGAAGGTGGAGGATTTTAAGTACTTAGGTTCAACAATCCAGAGCAATGGAGTGTGTGGAAAAGAGGTGAAGAAGCATGTGCAGGCAGGTTGGAATGGTTGGAGAAAAGTATCCTGTGTGATGTGTGATGGGAAGCTATCAGCAAGAATGAAAGGAAAAGTGTACAAGACTGTGATGAGGCCAGCGATGTTGTATGGTTTAGAAACAGTGGCACTGAGGAAAAGACAGGAAGCAGAGCTGGAGGTAGCAGAGATAAAAATGTTGAGGTTCTCTCTGGGAGTAACGAGGATGGATCGGACCAGGAATCAGTACATCAGAGGGATAGCACATGTAAGATGTTTTAGAGACAAAGTCAGAGAGGCTAGGTTGAGATGGTTTGGACATGTACAGAGGAGGGATAGTGAGTATATTGGTTGCAGAATGCTGAGGTTGGAACTACCAGGCAGAAGGCCTAGAGGAAGACCAAAGAAATTTATGGATGTGGTGAAGGAGGACATGGAAGTAGTTCGAGGAACAGTCGAAGCTGCATAGGATAGGGTGAGATGGAGGCAGATGAGTCGCTGTGGAAAACCCCTGAAGGGAATAGCCTCAAGGAAAAGAAGACGAAGGGCATCTTTCAATCAACAGTTTATTTAAGCTCTGATTGGTAATGTGAAAATTTAGTCCAGTTAAACTCAACACCTGTCCATGACTTGAGAAAATTTGACCTCTCACAGCTCTTTTTTTTCTTCCATGAGTGATCATTGACTTCACGCAGGTGCTTACTGTGTAAATGAATATGAATTCATAGATTTATTTGTCTTTTTTCCATAGTTTTTGTTTGTTTTCGTAAGGGTTCTGCTACAATTACAGATATTTATTATCTTTTCGCAGAATCCTAAGAGTGCATACTTATTTTTATACGAATATTCATTAGGATTTGTACTTGTTCTTTGTATGCATCTCTTGAATTCTGTCCGTCTTCCTTTCGGCTTTTTCCCTTTTACTCGGTAGTAGCCACAGCAAATCATCTGATTCGCACATTTGATTTGGCAGAGGTTTTTACGTCGGATGCCCTTCCTATCACAACCCTTTTGGCAAGGGACAGAAACACGCTGACGACTTTGCAGCTACTTTTTACAAAAGTCAGCAATGGTTCTTATACATGCCTCTCGCCATAGACAGTGAGAGACATGGCCCGCCTTTGATAACCCAGTTAGCTGCAATGATTGGGGGGGGGGGGGAGATAACAACCCCATGGGGACTCGAACCCCCAACCTTAGGATCAGCGATCCTGCGCCCTATCCACTAGACCACCCCTGCCCCATGTATGCATATCTTGAATAAAGTTTACTTACTTAATTACTTCAATTCAAAGAGTGTTGCAACTATCCCCCGTCTCCTCAACTTTTCAAAGGATCTACCCGTTAACTTAAAACAGGAAAAACTCGTCAGAAGAACAGGAAATACACACGGACTTTTTTTTTTTTTTTTTCAACAAGGAAGCACCTTTAAGAGGAATGTAAAAATTAATTATGTTTAGGCCATGCTGTTGCGCCCAAAACGCCACTTCCTAGATATTTATTGTTTACTTGTAAATAATAATAATAATAATAACAATAATAATAATAATAGGCGGTTGTATAAAGACAATAGATGCTGCAAACTGTAACGAGAGTGAAGATTTGTATTTAATCTGCTGTCGAATTATCGTAGATGTTGAGACACTTTAAAAACTTTGAACTGTTCGCGCTCGTGCTAGCTGTTTGTTAGCCTTCAGTTCAGTCTGACAGGAAGACAAACCTGGCTAGATTTTTTTTTAATGGTTATTATTATGATTATTGTCGGCAAACTATGACAGTGAAGAGTTTTACACTTACTTTTCCTTATTTCTAAACCAAAAGTAGACTTTCTGTGCAAGAGTTGAAGACGCTGATTATCAGAATTTCGACTTCTCTCACCTCCGCAGATAAAAGTACCTTGACTGTTTTCACTTCCGATACACCTGCCTGCTGGTCTTAAAGGGCCCTCATCATATATTCCAAAATCACCTCTTTATCGCTCTCAAAGTGCTCTAAAATTAAAATTAAATGTCTCGGACATTTTATGGGTGGGTCTACAATGTATATTTTAATACAGTTTTAAATCAGGCAATGTTTGAAGAAAGCCGAAAACACGTTATGTCACCCGATTGAGCGCCCAGCTCACGTTGCTATGGAAGCAGCACCTGCGCAGAGGTGAAACCTAGTTGTCATGGTGCCCACAGACGCACACTCACGTCTTACATATGACACGACAATGTAATATTGGGCATTTATTACCAGTAATGAATCTATATGATGTATAAAACGGCAACACATTTCTTGGTTTATGGTTAGAGAAGTGTGGAGCCTGATCATGTTCACTCACTCACTCACTCTGCCCGACTGCTTCATTCTACTAGGGTCGTAGGGAGGCTGGAGCCTATCCTGGGCGAAGGTGGAGTACACCCAGAACAGCTCATCAGACCATCAAACAACACACACACACACACACACACACACACACACACACACACACACACACACACACACACAATCATTTACACTCACAGCTTGGGGCAAGTTGGAACAGCCAATTAGCCTAATGTACATGTCTTTGAACTGTGAAAGGAAACCAGAATACTCAAGGAAACTCATAAATGCACTCATAAGAGCATACGAACTCCACACAGAAATGTCCTCACAGAAACTTTTTGCTGTGGGGCAGGCGTGCGGCTCATGGGATCATGTTGTTACAGATGGTGGTGATGATATTTTAAGAGCAGATATTTAAGGCCTTTATTCGGATAATTATGACAATGATTTATACATATCAGCTGGCAACACTCCTCTTAATTCTTTTTTATAAGTATATCAACATTTTAATTCCTTAGAGTGTAAAAGATTGATCAGAAGAAGTTATTTTTCCACATGACCACATATCAGGATAATCAGTACACACTGGTGAATTAAAATAACTTTGTTTTGGGGGACAGCCTGACCTACCAAAATAAAAAGAAGAAACATGATGTTTCTCAAATCAGAAATATGACTGCATTCGTGGGTCTGTTTGTTTTACATGCCATGTGTTGCTTCCATTCAGTGATTCATAATGTTTATGGCTTGATGACAACCAGTTTAAAGAGAAATATCAATATACAGCCACTCTAGATATTAAAAAAAAAGCCAGAGCACAGTCTATATTGTATTGAAGAGTCTAAAAACCATAGATTCACCATAGTATGTTGTATTTGCTTACTCACTCAATTGTGGAACATTTTAGTCCTACTTGGATCGCAAGGAGTCTGGAGTCTATCTCAGTCAAATTTTTTGAAGGCATGGTACACCCTGAACAGCTTGCCAGACCACTGAAGCCCAACACACACACACACACACACACACACACACACACACACACACACACACACACATACACGCACACACACACACACACACACACACACACACACAATCACGACCATTCACACATACATCAATGGGTATTTTTAACAGTAATGACAACATGCTTTTCTTTTAATGCTTAAATTTCCTCTCAGTCCGTCTCACAGCAAGAACGTCTTGGGTTTGCGTTCCAGATGAGGGTACAGTGTAGTTTCCTCCAACAATCCAAAAATCATGCTCAAGAAGCTAATTAGTAATTTCAAATTGCTCCTAAGCTTGTGTGTGTGTGTGTGTGTGTGTGTGTGTGTGTGTGTGTGTGTGTGTGTGTGTGTGTGTGTGTGTGTGTGTGTGTGCTGTTCAGGTTGTGCCTCACCTTTGTCCAGTGTTGGCTGCTATAGGATCTAGAATCCCTGCGATCCTATTAAACTGAAGCGGTTTAACAAATGAGTGCGTGAGACTGCCTTGAAACAAGATCAGGTGTAATTCCTATTTATGTGACATCACTGCAATAAACAAATGTAGCCTGAAATCATGAGCAAATATGAACAAAGAAAACCAATATTTCTGTTCGTTAAAAAAGTCCTCCATCAACAATTTCCCTGACTATAAACACTTTGAAACAAACAGGCGTGTAAACACACACACACACACACACACACACACACACACAAACACAGATTAGATTTGGGAATTTGAAGCTAGAAAAAATTTTTTTTTCCTTTAATAAATTGCTTTAATACTTATTAGAAAGGGAGAAAGGTTAACCAACTTTGTAGTGACATGAAAAAATAGTTTAAAGGTAAAAGTCACTGTCTAATTTAATTCTGACCTTTTATTATGGCCTTGATTACATCAGTCTTGTTGACTAGATTTTGATCTTTCATAAAGCGGGGACTCATCAATCCAGGAGGGGGCGTGATGAGATTCCAGCATACATTCATTCAGGCCATATTTGTTCATTCATTCAGTCATTCATTCATTCATTTTCTGAACTGCTTAATCCGAATTAGTGCTGCTGGTAGGGTGGTGCCAATCTCAGCCGAATCTGGGCACACTTGTCAGGCCTTTGTGGGGCCAAGACTTACACAACCATTCACGTTCACACTTAGGGATGATTTGGAACAGCCAATTAGCCTACTGTGTATGCTTTTGAACTGTGAAAGGAAACTGGAGTACCCAGTGGGTACCCATGGAGCATTGAAATCCACTGAGACAGACCTCTTTTCAGAACAAGAGGGATGGCACCAGGTTAGCCAGTATAAGCCAAGCAAGACCCCTGGGTCTGATAACATTCCAGCAAGGGTGTTCACGTCCTGTGTTGTGGAACAGTGTACAATTCTTTATTCACTCTTATGAAAATCCTACCTGTCTACCACAGTCTCCACACTCTGGAAAACCACCACTATAATCTTGGGGCTCAAAAAACACATTCAATCATCACTGTCCTGTTGCCTTCATATTTAAACTAAAAAAAGTAACTGGAGAAGCTGTTGTGATACAACATTCTGTCTGTTGTCACACAGTGACAAAATGCAGCCGTGGGGGGGCACAGGTCAGTGTTCACCCTCATGCCAGTCCCAAGCCCGGAGAAATGCAGAGAGGAGCGTCAGGAAGGGCATCCGGTGTAAAACTTCAACCAAAATTGTTATGCGAGTAATCAAAACAAATTACATACTGGATTGGTCAAGGCCCGGGTTAACAACAACTGCCATCAGTGCTGTTAACCAACAGGGTGCTGGTGGAAAATGTGACGACTGTTGGTCGAAGAAGGAGAGACAGCAGGCGTATCCATAGGCAGAGAAAGAAGAGAAAAGGTATGAGTCTAGGACTCAGAGTAAGGGTTTTGAATGTTGGAACTATGACAGGAAAAAGTAGAGAACTGGCTGACATGATGCAGAGGAGGAAGGTGGACATACTGTGTGTTCAGGAGACCAGGTGGAAAGGTAGCAATCTTATAGCTTAGGAGCAGGGTTTAAGCTGTTTTTTCGTGGTGTGGATGGGAAGATAAATGGAGTGGGGGTCATCTTGAAGGAGGGGATGGTGAGGAATGTCTAGAAGTGAAAAGAGTGTCAGACACAGTGATGAGTCTCAAGTTAGAAATTGAAGGTGTGATGTTCAATGTCGTTAGTGCTTATGCTCCACAGGCAGGATGTGAGCTAAAAGAGAAGGAGAGATTCTGGAGTAAGTTAGATGAAGTGATACAGAGTACCCTCTGTCCTCGGCTGCCCACTGGACTCTGTGGAGGAGGTGAGTGAGAGGAGGTTGGTAGCAAAGCTCACATCCATCATGGCCAACAGCTCTCACCCACTTCACCAGACTGTAGAGAAGCTGAGTAGCTCCTTCAGTGGACGACTGAGACATCCTCAGTGCAGGAAGGAGCGCTACCGCAGGTCGTTCATTCCCACCGCTGTCAGACTGTACAACGCCACTTTGTAACTGTCTGTGAAAATACCGGTTATGTGCAATAAAAACCCCGTGCACTTTAATCAACCACATCTACCCCACTGACTGTGAACATCAACCCATCTACTCTGCACTCAGATACATTACACTTTAATATAGGCCAGTCTATAAAGTTGCTCCATTCTTTTCTCCATTCTTTTCTTTTATTGTTTAGTAATTTATACTATTTATGTATCTATTTATTTATTTACTTATATAATATATGTATGTGTGTATATGTATATGTATATGTATCTATTTTTGCACCCCCTACTGATGGTACCTCAAGAGCCTGTAACAGTGAATTTCTCCATTGTGAGATTAATAAAGCTGTATCTATTTATCTATCTATCTACCCCCAGAGGTGAAAGAGTGGTCATTGGTGCAAACTTCAATGGACATGTTGGTGCAGGTAACAGAGGAGACAAGGAAGTGATGGGCAGGTTTGGTATCCAGGACAGGAACACAGAAGGACAGACGTTGAGAGATTTTACAAAAAGGATGGAAATGGCTGTGGTGAATACTTTCTTCCAGAAGAGACAGGAGCATAAGGTGACTTATAAGAGCAGGGGTAGGATCACACGGGGAGACTACATCTTGTGCAGGTGATGTAATTTGAAGGAAGTCAGTGACTGCAAAGTAGTAGTGGGTGAGAGTGTTGCCAAACAGCATAGGATGGTGGTGTGCAGAATGACACTGATGGTGAAGAAGTTGAAGAAGGCAAAGGCAGAGCAGAAGACAAAGTGGTGGAAGCTTAAAAAGGAAGAGGGTCGTGTTTTCTTCAAGGAGCAGTTGAAACAGGCTTTGGGTGGTCTGGAAGTGCTTCCAGATGACTGGACAACTAAAGCTAATGTGATCAGGGAGACAGGTAGGAGAGTACTTGGTATGTCATTTGGAAGGAAAGTAGATAAGGAGATTTGGTGGTGGAATGAGGAAGGGCAGGAGTATGTACAAAGGAAGAGGTTAGCTACGAAGAAGTGGGACATAGAGAGGACCGAAGAGAGTAAAGAGGAGTACAGGGAGACACAGCGAAACCTAGCGAAGGTAAAGCTAAAGGCGAAGGTAGCGGTGTCAAAGGCTAACAGTATGATGACTTGTATGCTCGGTTGGACAGTAAGGAGGGAGAAAATGATTTATACAGGTTGGCACAGCAGAGAAATAGAGATGGGAAAGGCATGCAGCAAGTTAGAGTGATTAAGGACAGAGTGGGAAATGTATTGACTGATGACATGAGTGTGCTGGGAAGATGAAAAGAGTACTTTGAAGAGCTGATGAATGAGGGAAATGAGAGAGAAAAAAAGAGTAGAAGAGGTGACTGTTGAGGACCAGGGAGTAGCAAAGATTAGTAAGGGTGAGTTGAAGGGCATTGAAGAGCATGAAAGTTTTCACCACAGCCATTTCCATCCTTTTTGCAAAATCTCTCAACATCTGTCGTTCTGTGTCCTGTCCTGGATACCAAACCTGCCCATCACTTCCTCGTCTCCTCTGTTGCCTGCACCAACATGTCCATTGAAGTTTGCACAAATGACCACTCTTTCACCATTGGGGGTACTCTGCATCACTTCATCTAAGTCACTCCAGAATCTCTCCTTCTCTTTTGGCTCACATCCTGCCTGTGGGGCATAAGCACTAACAACATTGAACATCACACCTTCAATTTCTAACTTGAGACTCATCACTCTGTCCGACACTCTTTTCAGTTGTAGAACATTACTGACAAACCTTTCCTTCAAGATGACTCCTATTCCATTTCTTTTCCCATCCACACCATGACAAACCAGCTTAAACTCTGCTCCTAAACTTCTAGCCTTGCTACCTTTCCACCTGGTCTCCTGAACACACAGTATGTCCACCTTTCTTCTCTGCATCTTGTCAGCCAGCTCTCTACCTTTTCCTGCCATAGTTCCACCATTCAAAGTCCCTACTTTCAGTCCTAGACTCATGCTTTTTCTCTTCTCTCTCCGCCTACGGACATGTCTCCTGCCTTTCCTTTTTCGCCCAACAGTAGTCCAATTTCCACCAGCAACCTGTTGGTTAACAGCACTGATGGCGGTCGTTGTTAACCTGGGCCTCAACCGATCCGGTATGGAATTCTTATTTTTGATTCACATGTTATATATGGCACTGGTTTTACGCCGGATGCCCTTCCTGACGCTCCCCTCTGCATTTATCCAGGCTTGGGGCCGGCATGAGGATGAACACTGGCTTGTGCCCCCTGCACGGCTGCATTATTATTATTATTATTATTATTATTATTATTAGTAGTAGTAGTAGTAGTAGTAGTAGTAGTAGTAGTAGTAGTAGTAGTAGTATTTCATTCAGTCATTCATTCATTTTCTGATCTGCTTAAGGCTAGTTAGGGTTGCATGGAGGCTGGCGCCCATCTCAGCAAACTTTGGTGAGGACAGGGTACTCCCTGGACTGCTTGCTAGGCCAGGTTAGAAACACCCTGAGAGCAATCGAATGGCCTACTCTTTTTATGATCAACAGTAATTATTGTTGTTGTTTTTGTTGTTGTTGTCGTCATTCAGTGTTTATCAGAATCTATTCATTGCTAATAACCTTTGAGCATAATTAAGAATGTCATTAGTCACATTCCCTGTTGCAACAGGGTGTGGACACGTATGCAACTAAGCTATTGTAAATTTGTTTTTATTTATTTATTTTGTGTGGGGTTTTTTACCTGAATTCTGTTGAATTTTATGCCAAATTAAAGGTAAAAGAAGGCATGACATGATTTATCTTGAAACGTTTTTGAATTTATTTATTTGGTGGTTGTTTCAAATGGGACAGTGGTGGCCTGGTGAAAACGTGCTGGATCTCTCACTATCTACGGTGTTAGGCATGTAAAAGAACCATTGCTGACTTTCGTCAAGGTTAGCTGCATAGCCGTCAGCATGTTTCTACCCTGCAATGGCCTGGCGAGCTGCTCAAGGTGTTCTCTGCCCTCATCCAGAGACGGCTGAGAAGGGCACCAGCCTCTCTGCGACACTGCTTAGGATTCAGTGGTTCAGAAAATGAATGAATGAATGGTTGTTTCAGATACCCATAATAATATTTCTGTAGACTGTTTATGTCCACTGTGGATTGAGATACAAGCATTACAGTGTACCTTTTATCAAAAACAACTAGGGAGACATGCATTAAGAGTCATGTTAATTCTGGCACTAAAGTTGAATGAAGTTTACAGAGCTGCCTCAACTATGAGCTGTCTTCAAGCAAAGACTGATGATCCACTGTTATGGTATTCTCATACTGTGAGCTATTTATACTAGAACGAGGACATGTTTTTTAATTGGGAAATCAAAGCCTATCAATACAGCCTTTTGCATAAATCCTGTTCGAATACATCAGTATGTTTACTTTTGAAGAAAGATTTTCCCTTTTTCTCGATTCTGTAGAACCTTTTTGGAAAGTTAAAACTGTTACGCATCAACAGAAACCTTTCCTAACTGTGTGGATATACTTTTCAAAGATATTCTTCAGCTTTTTTAATTTTCCTGAATTTCTCACAGTTGTCATTTGTCATATGCTCAAAAAATAAATACAAATAATAGCTAAACTGGCTTTTCCTGTGTGCTATGTCAGTGACCTAAAAATGAAGTCGTCTGGGTGAGGGAACACACACAAACATGCACAGTAACACAAGCACACACTCCAAACATGAATCATGCATATGAGTCATTGAGTGAAGCTACACAGACGTCAGGTTCCTTTTTCCTCAAGGTGGCTCGGAAGCCCTCGGTCCGAAGCATGTGATAGCAACTCTTCCTGTCGCAGTCTGCAAATCAAGAGCAACATGCACTCACTGCTCCCATCTGGGCTCTACCTTCTCTGATGTCAATCATACACACCCAGCTATGTAAGAAATGTAACAAGTGTCTCCCTCCCTACAACAGTGTTTTCAAGCTCTGGAAAAGGCATCTGCTCAAACTGTAAACAAACTGCTATACTTTATATTTTCTGTGTATTGTGCGGCTAACTGGGTTATCAAAGGCAGGCCATGTCTCTCACTGTCTATGGTGAGAGGCATGTAAAAGAACCATTGCTGACTTTCGTAAAGAGTAGGCTGCAAAGTCGTCAGTGTGTTTCTGTCCCTTGCTTAAAAGGGTTGTGACAGGAAGGGCATCCGACGTTAAAAACCTACGCCAAATCAAAACGTGTGAATCAGATGATTCGCTGTGGCGACTCCCGAGTAAAAGGGAAAAAGCCGAAAGGAAGACAGACAGACTGCAGTAAATACCAAGAGACCTGTGCAGAAGTTTTCTCAATAATGCACATATTTGCAATAATATTTAAAGGGCCTGTTACGCAACTGCTATCCAATTAGATGCAAAATGAATCGTCACTTTTTATTATTATTTATTAATGAAAATCACAAGGAAATAAGTAGTAGTAATTAAGTAAGTAATTAAGTAAATAAGTAGCAGTAATTCCATGTGAAATAATAAAAAATAAAAAAATACTGGCTGACCTATTCAGACTTCCTTCATACTTGCAGATTCTTATGTCCAATCTTGGGCCTCTATTTATTTTTGGATTTAAAGATATTTCAGTCTAAAAGGGGAGCAGGGCCACAATTTTAGTGTCAAAACAAGTGTCATGGAAAAATATCCCCTCTTCAATCATCAAAAACCTTTTACCAAAAAGGTTAAAATTTTTTAGCAACTTTGGCCCTCCATATCGAAAGATTTAAATATGTTACATATTCCAAATGTTGAAGACTCTTAGTCACATTTTAGGAACTTTATCATATGTGTAACACTTATGAAACCTTTTTATTTATAAGCCCTTAAAATGTAAAAAAAAAAAAAAAAGTTTACAATTATACACCGAGGATCACTGATCCAAAGGCTGGGGATGCAAGCCCTATCTCTACGGTTGTCACTGTCCCCCCAGTGCAGCTAACTGGGTTATCAAAGGTCAGCCATGTCTCTCACTGTCTGTGGTGTGAGGTTCATGTAAAAAAAACATTGCTGACTTTCGACAAGAGTAGCTGCAAAGCCGTCAGCATGTTTCTGCCCTGCGATGGCCTGGCGAGCTGTCTGGAGTGTACTCTGCCCTCGCCCGGAGTCGGCTGGGATGGGTGCCAGCCTCCCCGTGACCCTAATTAGGATTAAGCGGTTGCAGAAATTGAATTAATAAATTATACACCTATTTCAAATGCATACTGTTCAGGTGTATGGGAGAATGTACCATAAAATATTACACTACCGAAAAATACATATCTCTGTAGAATTAGAAGTACTGTTCTAGTAGAAGTGCTGAGTACAAAGTTGGACTCTGAAACAAACTGAAACTTTTTACAATATTAACCATGTGTTTTACTACAGACAGAGATTTATAATGCATAGCCTCACCACATGGTTCACCATTACAAATTCCATCAGCAACTGTTAATGTGTTGACTATGTTAATAAATTGTGAATAAAGCTTAATACAGAATAAAACATCAATCACAAGCATTCTATTTACAATAAATCTCAAGTCCGGATTTATACCACTCGTTAAGAGTGTATTTGAAAAATGAAACCGTATAATCACTGTCTTTCACTTCTTATATGAGATCAGCACTGCTGACAGTTTAAAACCTGTGTACTGTAATTACTTTCTGGGAATTGGGTACATTTGCTTTTATAGTTGAAAAGGGGAAGCCTCGACTTAATAGACAGAGATGCAGGTTTGGAAACAAAAGGCTGCTGGTTTGAATCCTGAACCAAAAGGAAAACTGCATAGTCGGGGAGTGAGCAGCAGTGTGTGTGTGTGTGTGTGTGTGTGTGTGTGTGTGTGTGTGCGTGCATGTGTGTTCACTTTGGACGGGTTAACTGCAGAAGCAAAATTTCTCTTGCAGGATTAATACAGTAAATCAAAATTAAAAAAAAAATAAACTAAAGTATTAAACTAATCATGATTGAAGAGAAAAGTGTTCGGTGTGATGTGTGATAGGTGGGTATTGGCAAGAATGAAAGGAAAAGGGTACAAGATGGTGCTGAGGCCAGCGATGTTGTATGGTTTAGAAACAGTGGCGTTGTGGAAAAGACAGGAAGCAGAGCTGGAGGTGGCAGAGATGAAAATGTTGAGGTTCTCTTTGGGAGTAACAAGGATGGATAGGATCAGGAATGAGCACATCAGAGGGACAGCACATGTAAGATGTTTTGGAGACAAAGCCAGAGAAGCTAGATTGAGATAGTTTGGACATGTACAGAGGAGGGATAGTGAGTATATTAGTAGTAGGATGCTGAAGTTGGAACTACCAGGCAGAAGGCCTAGAGGAAGACCAAAGAAAAGATTTATGGATGTGGTGAAGGAGGACATGACGGTAGTTGGAGTAGGAGTAGAAGATGCAGAGGACCGGGTGAGATGGAGGCAGATTGTTTGCTGTGGAGACTTCTGAAGGGAACAGCCGAATGGAAAAGAAGAAGAAGATGATTGAAGATGGAAAGCTTTTTTCATGACACTCATTCTGAACCCAAAAGTGTGGCCACGCCCCCCCGCCTTTTTTTTATCCCTCCATATTTTAAAAACTAAAGAGAATATTAACTCCAAAATCCTGCACATTGTCTATTTGTGGTTAAAAAGAAAATTATATTCTGAAAGTGAGAAAAACTGTATGGGTTCAATTATATTCTGAAAGTGGGAACATGGGATGAGAGATTGCACAGTTGGAATATACAAAGTTATCATTCTTTCATTCATTCTCTGAATCAGTTAATCCTAATTGTGGTTACAGGGAGGCTGACATCTATCTCAGCCGACTCTGAACAAAGGTGGGGTACACCCCAGACAGCTCACTCAGCCATTGCAGGGTCATCTCACACACACACACACACACACACACAAAACCATTCACACAGACGGTAATCCAATGGCCTACTGTTTTCGAATGACAGCAGTGGTTCTTTTACATGTTCCTCACCACAGACAGTGAGAGACACGGCTGGTCTTAATAACCCAGTTAGCTGCACTGGAAAGGACAGCAGTGACAACTCGATAGTAATTGGGCTTCAACCCCGAACTTTTGGATCATATTTACCAAAATTATTCTCTCCACTTGACATATCAGTGCTACTGGATGCATTTTTCTGGTGAATGTTTCTGACAACTGCCGGTCACTGTAGATTGTAATGCAGCTTTGAAAAGGAAGGGTCAAGAATGAAATTTTAGTTGGGTGCAGTTTCACACTTCACTGCTAAATTCCACTAAATCTTACATTTCTTAGTGAACCAGATGTACCAGAGTATGCCAATCACCAAATTATACAGTCATTTACACTGCCATGGCATTACTGACTGATTGTGGTGCAGAAACACTGTTAAAATGCTATTCGTTTGTTGGAATAAAATCATTCACGTGCAACAATGGACTTAATAATGGCTTATCTTTATTCCTACAGATTACTCACAAATAAAATGACTTGAATTCTATGTCCGGGTGTCTGACCTCGGCTTTATTTCAGGTCAGGTCAGGTATGAGGGCATGCGCCGGGACGGCACTTCGCTGCATCCACCAGCCGCCTCCACTCATCCAGCCGTCTCCTGGCGATCGACCAGGCCTGCGCAGGGCCCATACCCCCCGGCAGGGCAGCCCTCAGCTGCGACAACCACGTCGCATGCGGGCGTCCCTGCGATCGGCTCCAGCCCTTAAGATCCCGAACGGACAGGATCCGGTGTGCTGGGTCCGAAGGTGGGGAAACGCGCCAAGTGCCCATAGTAGCACAGCTGACGATCGCGTATCAAGTAGGTTACTCTTACCATCCCCGCATCTCCAAGCACCTTCTGGTTGGTAACAAATTCCCACCAGCGCTATCCGAAGATGCGGCGAAGGGAAGTCGTAACAAAGGAGTCCAGCCGTCGTCCAAGCTCAACCATGAGCGTCCATGTCTCGCTTCAGTAGAGCAAGACAGGGAGCACAAGGGAGCGAAAGACTCTGGCTTTCGTCCGCCTGCTCAGATACCTCGACCGCCACACGGTCTTGTCCAGCGAGTTCATTGCCCCATAGGCTAGACCAAGTCGACGATTGATCTCGGCCCTGCAATCAGTAGAACGATGGACCATGCTGCCAAGGTAAGTAAAAAAGACTCCAGGATCTCTACTCTTTCACGACCCACAGCGATCGAATCAACAGCAGCATCCAAGAGGTCGCTGAAAGCCTGGATCTTGGTTTTGATCCAGGAGACTCGCAAACCAAGCGGTTCCGCCTCCTCACCCAACGAACAGAGAGTCTCTCTCAGGACATCCACCGTTTCCACGAAGATCACTGTGTCATTGGCAAAGTCCAGATCAGTAATCCGAACCTCACCGAACGACACACCACAGGCCGATCCACCGGATACCGCCGCCATGATCCAGTCCATTGCAGTACTGAAGAGAGTGGGGGCCAGAACACACCCCTGCCTCACTCCGATCTCGACCGAAAAGAAGTCAAAGGTGGAGCCCCCACACCTCACAGCACTCTCTGTCCCAGAATACAGCGATGATATCAGCCGGACCAGAGCAGACGAGAACCCACGTAGACGAAGTCTGCCCCAGAGGGCCTCCCTATCCACTCAGTCGAATGCCTTGCGAAAATCTATATAGGCGGCAAGGAACCCCCTATCAAACTCCCGCAAGCGCTCAGATAGGACATGGAGTGCCAGGATGCGGTCAACGGTAGACCTCTTCGGTGTAAACCCGGACTGTTCAGGGCGCTGGTGCGCTAGAAGCTGCTGTCGGATCCTGTCCAGTAGAATCCGTGCGAAGACCTTGCCCGGAACTGAGAGGAGAGTAACCACCTGGTAACTGTTGCATTCTCAGGTATCACCCTTCCCCTTCCAGATTGGGATAACGATGCCCCGTTTCCGGTCAGTTGGGATGACACCAGTGCGCCACACGGAGCACACAAGAACAAACAGCCACCTGAGGACGGCCTCACCTCCCGCCTTAAGCATTTCCACGTGGATACTACAAACTCCCGCAGATTTGCCATCCGCCAAGCGCCACACCGCCCTCCGAGTTTCCTCAAGAGTTGGCGGTCGCAGCCTGGGGGAGGGTTGGCAACAAGAGTTTCAGCATCCCCAACGGCTTTATTTCCCTGAATGTTATTTCTACATTTGTTATTTTTTTATAAGTTGTTGCTATTTTTTCTTCTGATAAATGCATGCTTTTATTTTAATAGAATTGGTTGGATCTCAGACACAATATATATATCGTGTAACTTATTTATTCATCAAGAGATTCTCGTCTCCTGGGCAGAGGAATCTATTTTCAAGTGTTTCTACTCCTCCCCTAATTCGGCATGCCTGGACTTTTTAATTACGATGAGTAATTGATGTATGACATGGCATGATGACATTTTGAGCACAGCAACAATGATCAAAAACTAGGTGGAGTCCAAAATGTAGTCTCCTCTCATCACATCTTTTGGGTGTCCTAAACCACACTCTTCAATTCTTTTGTCAACAGTATGGGACCAGGTAGTATTGTTGTTGTCGCAAATTATTTCAGTGCTGGATGAGGATATATATAAAAAAGTGAGTTTATTGTTTTATATTGTTACAGCTGAACAATTTGAGAGTTATTGTGAATGAGTTGAATCAAGTTTGACTTATCTGACTTTTCTTCTTTTCCTTTCGGCTTTTCCCTTCAGGGATCACCACAGCAAATCATCTGCCTCCATCTCACCCTGTCCTCTGCATCTTCTTCTCTTACACCAACGACCTTCATGTCTTCCTTCACCACATCCATAAATCTCTTCTTTGGGCTTCCTCGAGGCCTTCTGCCTGGTAGTTCCAACCTCAGAATCCTACTACCAATATATTCACTATCCCTCCTCTGTACATGTCCAAACCATCTCAGGCTAGCCTCTCTCACTTTGTCTCCAACACCTCACCCTTACTAACCTACCATCACCCTTACTAATCTTTGCTACTTCCTGCTCCTCAACAGTCACCTCTTCCCCAGGTTTGACAGTAAGGAGTGAGAAAATAATTTATACAGGTTGGCACAACAGAGAAATAGGGATGGGGAAAACATGCAGCAAGTTAGAGTCATAAAGAACAGAGAAGGAAATGCATTGACTGATGACAGAAGTGTGCTGGGAAGATGGAAAGAGTACTTTGAAGAGCTGATGTATTAGGAAAATGAGAGAGAAAAAAGACTAGAAGAGGTGACTGTTGAGGACCAGGAAGTAGCAAAGATTAGTAAGGGTGAAGTGAGGAGGGCATTAAAGAGGATGAAGAATGGAAAGGCAGTTGGTCCTGATGACATACCGTGGAGGTATGGAAGTGTCTAGGAGAGGTAGCAGTAGATTTCCTGACAAGAACATTCAACAAGGTCTTAGAGAGTGAGAGGATGCCAGAGGAATGGAGGAGAAGTGTGATGGTGCCCATTTTTAAGAACAAGGGAGACGTGCAGAGTTGTGGCAACTACAGAGGGATAAAGTTGATGAGCCATATGATTAAGTTATGGGAAAGAATAGTGGAAGCTAGACTAAGGGCAGAGGTCAGCATTTGTGAACAACAGTTTGGTTTCATGCCAAGAAAGAGCACCACAGATGCAGTGTTTGCCTTGAGATGTTAATAGAGAAGTACAGAGAAGGTCAGAAGGAGCTGCATTGTGCCTTTGTGGATCCGGAGAAAGCATATGACAGGGTGCCGAGAGAGGAACTGTGGTATTGCATGAGGAAGTCTGGAGTGGCAGAGAAGTATGTTAGAGTGGTGCAGGACATGTATGAGAGTTGTAAGACAATGGTGAGGTGTGCTGTCGGTGTGACAGAAGAGTTCAAGGTGGAGGTGGGACTGCATCAAGAGTCAGCTTTGAGCCCCTTCTTGTTTGCTATGGTGATGGACAAGGTGAGGTTAGACAAGATTCCCCAAGTTATGGGAAAGAATAGTGGAAGCTAGACTAAGGGCAGAGGTCAGCATTTGTGAACAACAGTTTGGCTTCATGCCAAGAAACAGCACCACAGATGCAGTGTTTGCCTTGAATGAAGGTTAGCCTAAGACAGAATACATGTGTATGAATGACAAGGACCCAAGGGGAACGGTGAGGTTACAGGGAACAGAGATAAGGAAGGTGGAGGATTTGAAGTACATAGGCTCAACAATCCAGAGCAATGGAGAGTGTGGAAAAGAGGTGAAGAAGCATGTGCAGGCTTGTTGGAATGGTTGGACAAAAGTGTCCGGTGTGATGTGTGATAGGAGAGTATCGGCAAGAATTAAAGGAAAAGTGTACAAGATGGTGTTGAGGCCAGCGATGTTGTATGGTTTAGAAACAGTGGCCCTGGGGAAAAGACAGGAGACAGAGCTGGAGGTAGCAGAGATGAAAATGTTGAGATTCTCTTTGGGAGTAACAAGGATGGATAGGATCAGGAATGAGCACTTCAGAGGGACAGCACATGTAAGAGGTTCTGGAGACAAAGTCAGAGAGGCTAGATTGAGATGGTTTGGACATGTACAGAGGAGGGATAGTGAGTATATTGGTAGTAGGATGCTGCGGTTGGAACTACCAGGCAGAAGGCCTAGAGGAAGACCAAAGAGACGATTCATGGATGTGGTGAAGGAGGACATGAAGGCAGTTGGTGTAAGAGAAGAAGATACATAGGATAGGGTGAGATGGAGGCAGATGATTCGCTATGGCGACCCCTGAAGGGAACAGCCGAAAGGAAAAGAAGAAGATACACTACAATATACTGTCCTCCTGCTCTCTTCATGCTGCAGTTCTGTCTTGCATCCCGTATTCCACAGATATGTCCAAGTTTCACCCGAATCCAGTCCAGAATAAAATATTCATGAGAGACAAATTAAGGAAAAAATAAATGTTGAAATTGATGTGTTCTACAGTGGGTGATATGAATTGTTAATAAGATCAGAAGATATTTTCCTATTACTTTTATTATTGTTTTTTTAATGTTCATTTGAATGTAATTTTTCTTGCACTATGCATTTTTTTTCATAATACTTGAGCTAAAATTATGTTGTGTCCTGTGTAAGCGTATGAAGTTTTTATTAATTCATTCGTTCATTTTCTGAATCGTTTAATCCTAATTAGGATCACAAGAAAGCTGGCAACCATCTCAGCCGACTCTGGGCGAGGGCAGGGTACACCTTGGATGATGTTTTTAGTGGTTGATATTTTGCTATAAATGTGCAAGATACAAAATTTGGAACATTCTTGGATCATGTGCTTAGTTGAGATCCTTTAGCCGAAGTAATCTGCTTATGGAGTTCTTTGAATACTTTGTGTCACTTTGAGAAGAATGAATGGTTTCCACAAGTTGGATAACTAGTGTGAAAAAAGGCAGCAGTGTTGAAGCCAAGAATGGTATTTTTGAGGAATGCTGTAATAGATAAAGACTTATGTAAACATTAAACGTTAAAAATTAACCTTTTGTACGGTAAAATACTGTGGTGCTCTGACAATAATAACATTGTGATATAAATAAAGGTTGGTTGGTAAGTAAAGTCTGTTGGGTTTTTACACCCAAGCCTAGTGGCTCATCAGGCCGGTGCTTATCCTCGGTTTCTGGAGCGTGAAGCGACCAGGAGTTCAACTCCTCCTGGATGGGACGCTAGTCTATCACAAGTTTTCTTCCCAGTATATTTTTTACTGGTACCCATTTATACTGCTGGGTGAAAAGAGGCACATCCGTGGTTGTGACCTTGCCCAGGGATCTTAACACAGTGAAGGTCTCAGTGGGATTCGAATTCACAACCTCCCTATCATGAGCACAGCACCCTAACCACTGCACCACCGACCCCACTTTACACAAAGCTATGTCAATTAAACTACAAATTGTAAAAATATAAATAAATATAAAATAAGTAAGTCAATTATGAATCTACTTCAGCGCAATACATTACTCGTAATCACAATAACTGATGTGACTTCTGATATAACAGCATGACTGTATTAAAATAAGCAGCAGGTTGCATGTGCATTTTCATGTCATATACATTTAGTTTTGATTAGACATCCGGGCAGCACGGTGGTGTGTGTAGTGGTCAGCATGTCCGCCAGACAGCAAGAAGGTCCTTGGTCCGAGTCCTTGGCTCATCTTAGGTGGTTCTATGTGGCATTCTATGTTCTCCCTGTACTTCTAAGGTGTTTCCTCCAATGACTCTGGTTTCCTCCCACAGTCCAAACACATGCACATTATGTTAATTGGCTACGCAATATTTCCCCCTGGTGTGAGTGTGAATGGTTATACGTGTGCTACTCTGCAATGGTCTGTCGAGCTGTTCAGGGTGCTCCCAGTTCCAGGCTCCCCATATCCCTATGTTATATTAATCTTTTCAGTAAATGATGTCCCTCTTGCTTGAGCAGGAACCAAAAGTGCCATACATTTAAGAACCTTCTCAATAAGCATTAATAAGATTTCATTGTGTGGCCGGGTTCTGCTTAATATACAGTACTTATATGGAGAGCGTCTGCATGATATAGACAAAAAAAGTTGATATCTGATGCTGAACATTTTTCTGGAGAACCTTAATTTTTCAACATAAGCAAGCACACAGGAGCTATATAAGTAGCTGAGACATGAAAACATTAAAAAAAACATTATTTATTATTCATTCCTTAATTTTCTGAACCACTTAAGCCTAATTAGGGTCTTGGGGAAGGTAGCATCCATGTCAGCGAACAGGGTGAGGGCAGAGTCCACACTGGACAGCTCGCCAGGCAATCGCAGCAATATTTATCATCTAAATAAAATGTTGACTAGTACGGGAAGATCATATTATTCACCTTTGCAAGGGTTCTGTTGATACATGGCAACCTCCGAGGTATGCATACTTTGAGGCACTGAAAAGTGATGTCACAGAACAAATACTACATGGATTTCCAAGGGCCTAATATTTTTAAGTCAATTGTGTATATTTGCTAAGTTTTATTATTTTAGGCTGAACAAGCCTGCAGATTACACTTGCACACTCTATGGCCTCTTTTGCTTCATCTGTCCCATTATTTATCCTGATTTCTTCTTTTAAAAAAGCCATCACAAGTTGAATGTAAATAATCAGAGAAATTCCTCGTATATAGTGAAAAAAAAAATGTTTCTGTTAATGATATCATGTATAAATTGCATATTTCCCAGTTTTCTCCATTAATTTTAGTTGTATCCAATTTCCACCCTTCCTACCACATATGATCACCACCAACCCGGGGGGTGAGGTGGGCGTAAGGATGCACATGCACCCTCAATGACACAGGATGCCATCAACCACATCTTTTATGCGCTGCTGTGCATCTGTATTCTGGTGTGGCCTAACACACACTGAGGGAAAGCATTATCTGTCCCTTGGTATTAATGACCTCACAGGTGCCAATGATTGGCTGGTGAGTGTATGCTATCCCTCCCTCCTGTAAGAGTTCGGAAGAATCCTTTCATGGACTGCTGGTAATGGATGACTGCAGCATCAACCTGGATTTCTAACCTTGTCTACGCACCCATTATTATTTTTGTTCAATAAGATCGTGACGGGTGCTCTTTAAATTTTAAACTGTTTAAAGAAGCAGTTAGAATAAACATTCATTTCACACCAGTCAAACTGCAATCTCTGAAACAAAATGGCACGTGATCTCCACTCATCAATGTGTGGTTATAATTTGTGTAATCAGGACTGACAAAAATGACTCCAAAAATATGTTAATGCTTATGTGTGCGTGCATTTTTTTAATTTCTAGTAACAAGTTTGACTTTCATGCGTGAAATTGCTGTGCACACCCTTTGAAAAGGCAGGGCTGCCAGCGATGCATCACTTCACTTCTGAGTCAAATACAGTATGGCCAAAACTTTATTAACCAAAACGGTGTTTGCAATGTAGATTTCTTTCAATGCGTATTCTTTTTTGCATTTTCTTACTGGGCAAAACAATAGAAATAAATTCTCAAAAAATAAAATAAAATTGAATAAAATAAAAAAAAACCACAAAATGATTTTCAGAAAAAGAGCTTAAGTTGCACACTAGCACTACCCACTGGGCAAAACATCCACTCTGACTCTAAGGGGACTTTCCATGAAAAAATCAATAGTGAGTATAAAAGATACAGTTGGTAATTAGATTCAATAAGGTGCAGCATGACTTCATTAGTTTTGTGTAAAGACTTAACCAATATTACAAAGGCAGTAGTTAAGGGTAATGTTGGAATGTTGTAGTGATTTCAAGGTAGTGGGTCCAAAAATAAATCATGCAACCTTCAAGAATTTCTGCTTTCTAAAGAGTACGGATTTTATTATTTATAATTAAGATGTTATTTTTATGATGCTGAAACATCTACATTTGAAATAGTGGTCTATTTCCTATTGGTTAATGACTTCCTACACTCCACTCAATAGTACAACTATTATGTGAGATCAAGTCAGGGTCATTTTCACTCCTATTATTGTGCATATAACTCATTGGTTTCGGGCAGTGGTGGATTACTGATCCTAAAGTTGGGGGTTCAAACTCCATTCTCAACAGGTTGTCACTGTCCCCCCAGTGCAGCTAACTGGGTTATCAAAGGCCGGCCACGTCTCTCACTGTCTATGGTGTGAGCTTCATGTAAAAGAACCATTACTGACTTTCGACAAGAGTAGCTACATAGCTGTCAGCGTGTTTCTGCCCTGCAACGGCATGGCGAGCAGTTCAGGGTGTACTCTGCCCTCGCTTGGAGTTGTCTGGAATGGGTGCCAGCCTGCCCATGACCATAAATAGGATTAAGCAGTTACAGAAAATGAATGATGATGAACTCATTGGAGTCATCATTCATAATGTGCTACATGGTGACCAAGTGCAATCCTCATATACATGAACTACTATTTGCAGCAAATAAGAAAGTGGCTCAGTGATTAAGCATCTAGGTTGCAGAGCCAAAAGACAGGGGTAATATATTTATATATATTTTTTTTAATTATAAATGTAAGTTGCTCTGGATAAGAGCATCTGGTTAATCTGTGTAATATTACATGTATTTATATAAAGTGTTCATCACAGCAAATAAGTATTTATGCACCTACTGTATTTACATGGAGAGCTTACATATAACACGCAAATGAGTCTACGCTAAGTTACAGTCTAAACCTTGTGCTCTACCTAAAATAGAGGTGTACGGCTATTTCTTGCAAATGATTTATAAATATTTTTTTTTCTTTTCCTTCATTATTTCAACAATTAATATTGCAGCAAATGTTAGTACTATGCAACCCATTATTATTGTTATAGACCATATGGAAATTGCGTGATCTGATTGTATCAGTGACTCTAAGATATTAGACATTATTCCAGGTGCATGGTGCTTAAATAAAAATTGATAATCCGTGCTTTTTACAGTCACTTGGAGCAGGTGGAGTCATGCTTTAAACTGGAAAACTAAACAATAAAATCTTGTTTTGGTCTGCTTTCTATGCGTTTCTCTAATCTCAAGTGTAAGTAACAAAACTATAAATGAGTTTAAAAAGACATTGCTACAAAGCACTCATTCACAGAGCTTACCTGCGCCTGTCATGATCAAAAAATCAGTTCAGTTCATTTTCTGTAACCGCTTAATCCTAATTAGGGTCGTGGGGAGGCTGGCGCCCATCCCAGCCAACTTCGGGCGAGGGCAGAGTACACCCTGGACAGCTTGCCAGGCCATCGCAGGGTGGAAACACGCCAACGGCTTTGCAGCCTACTCTTGTCGAAAGTCAGCAATGGTTCTTTTACATGCCTCTCACCATAGACAGTGAGAGACATGGTCGGCCTTTGATAACCCAGTTAGCTGCACTAGGGAGGACAGTGACAACCTTGTGGAGAGTGGGACTCAAACCCCCAACCTTTGGATCAGCGATCCAGTGCCCTATACCACTAGACCACCACTGCCCCACATGATCAAAAATGTAAACCATAAAATCTCACCACATGCTTTTTTGCTTCTGTTTCATAGTAGTGTCTACGAAAACAATCATTATTTATAGAACCCCATGGTAGGTGGATGTTGCTAAATTGAACATTCCATCTCAGGGACTATTCAGTGAGATGTACATGGATTTTGACACATAAATACTAATGATAACATTACAATAAACCACAAATAAAATATAAAACTGTTAATGTGCCTGATTTATGTATATAAGCTTTAGATACTCTTTTATTGCTAAAGAATTTTACTTCTTTCTGAAACATCGCCTCTTCTTTTCCTTTTGGCTTTCCCCCTTTTTTTTCAGGGGTCGCCACAGCGAATCATCTGATTCGCATCTTTGATTTGGCATAGGTTTTTACATCGGTGCCCTTCCTGACACGCCGGCCTTTGATAACCCAGTTAGCTGCACTGGGGAGAACAGTGACAAACCTGTGGAGAGTGGGACCCGACTGCACTTAAAATTGCCATCTGCCAATAAAACAAGTTTTAACCAAGAACCCAACAATTAAGGGCAGTATATACTGTATGAATCATATGTTTATAAATAGTTCATAATTCTTTTTTCACTGGAAATAGACAAGTTCAACGCTATCACTGCAACATTACTGTTTAAATAGTAACACATAAAACAAAAGAATGAAAGTAAATAATTGACTGAAATCGGTACATAAATCTATTTCTTTTGCTTCTGATATTCGCCTTTATTATGGATTTTAGGTTTGTACAGGATGAATATAAGACCGTAAATATTAAAGCTTTCATTCACACCCAACAAATCATCATCATTTTCTGTAACCGCTTCATCCTAATTTGGGTCGCGGGGAGGCTGGTGCCCATCCCAGCCAACTCAGGGCGAGGGCAGAGTACACCCTGGACAGCTCGCCAGGCCATCGCAGGGCGGAAACATGCTGACGGCTTTGCAGCCTACTCTTGTCGAAAATCAGCAATGGTTCTTTTACATGCCTCCCACCATAGACAGTGACAGACATGGCCGGCCTTTGATAACCCAGTTAGCTGCACTGGGAACACCCAAAAAATAATTAAGTTATTTATTTATATTTTTATGGTAATACTGTATGTCAATGACTAGGCAGCGATAGCCTGGTGGTAAGGTTGCTGGATCACTGATCCCAAGGTTCAGGGATCAAGCCCCATTATCAACAGGTTGTCACTGTCCCGCCAAGATCGGCCATGTCTTTCACAGTCTATGATGTGAGGTTCATGTTAAAGAACCATTGCTGACTTTCGTCAAGGGTAGGCTGCATAGCTGTCAGTATGTTTCTGCCCTGCGATGGCCTGGCGATCTGCCCAGGCTGTACTCTGTCCTCGCCCAAAGTCAGCTGAGATCGGCACCAGCCTCCCCGCAATCCTCATTAGGATTAATAAGTTCAGAAAATGAATGAATGTATGTCAATCACTATGATACAGTATATGGCTCACTATATTATACTGTTGGCATGACGGTTGAAAATACAGTGTCCATAAAATCACTGTATCTATCCTTCCATCCCACCTCACAGCCATGGCTGCGGATATCTGGCAACTAACAAAATATCCATTCGTGTATAACAGCAGTTATTAGATTGAATCAGTGATGTATTGGGCCACTTTTGGTGCACTGTATGTGTGTTTACCTGAGAGAGTTGCAAACCCCTGCAAAACCTGTTCTCTGTGACAAATATCCATTTACACTCCTAGGAGCACCCACTCAACTAAAGGGCAATTAAAAATACCCAAACAGCCCAAAGGGAATGTCTTTGGTGTCTGGAAGGAAACCTGAGAACCCAGAGGAAACCCATGAAAACACAGAGAACCGGACAGAGAACGTCCTTGCCGATCACAGGGCTTGAACTCTGCATCTTCTTGCTGTGAGGCCAAAGTGCTAACCACTACCAGAACGTGCCCATCCACATGTGTCTGTGCTATAATAGCATTTGGATTTCCTTTCACTGGAACCTTCAGCTCGACAGTGCCTTTGTCACTGCCTTGTGTGAGGTCCATGATGATGTGGTCTACAAAAATTAATGTGGAATAACTCAAGCAGGGCTCTGACCCCATCATCTCCAGTGGATACTTTTAGGATGAATTGGATACGTGACCTTACTAATTCTCTTCTGGCTGAATGGGAAAATTGCCACAAGTACAATATACTCCAAATGTAGTGGTAGACCTCTACAGGACAAATGATATCTGCTGTTGCTGTAACAGCAGAATCTGGAACAGGAATTTCAAAAATCACACATAGACTTGATGGTCAAGTGTCCACAAACTCTTTGCCATAAAGTGTACATGTTAAGCAGAGCATTCGCTGATTTACCCTCTTACTCTGATTTGGCCTTGAGCCAAGCCAATAGTCAGACCAGCTAAACCACAGTGTTGGCAGTTAAATAAAGTGGGAGTT
>CM045732.1:45174997-45209997 GCA_024760905.1 Plotosus lineatus | reverse complement strand
TCAGTATAAAATAAGGGTTGGGATATAAAATATATTCATAACCTTGAAAATCCCACAGAGCACCATTACCATGACCACAAAAGAATATGACACCATAACAAACCTGCCTAAACAAGCCCATACACCAAAACTCGCAGTCTACGCAAGGAAGGAATTATTCAGAGAGACAACAAAGAGACAAAAAGTAAACCTAGAGAAGCTGAAAAGCTGCACGGCAGAAACTGGTGTATCTGTCCATATTACCACTTTAAGCTATACTATCCAGGGAGCTGGAACTTAAGGAAAAAAGTTAAAAAGCACATTTAGAGCTTGGGGGACTAATATGAAAGAAAGTCTTAGGTTTAGAAAAGACCAAAATTAACACTTTAACCTTTAAGGAAAACAGTATCTAATGCAAACTGAAAAGCTTATCAACCCAAGAACAGCATAATTCTATTCCTTTTCCTTTGTTCTTTTTAAATATATATATATATATATATATATATATATATATATATATATATATATATGTATATATATATATATATATTGCATTAATCCCACAAGGGGATATTTTGGCTCTGCATTTAACTGATCCAAAGCTGGCACACACACACGGCGCAATGGACTGCCATACATTAGAGTGCCCAGTTAGGTGCCTTGCTCAAGGGCGCTTCAACCATAAAGGCAGAGGAAGGGGAGGAGCAGCTCACCCCACCTCCACTACACATTTTTCCAACTGGTCTGGGAATTGAACCAGTGACCTTTAGGTCCCAAACCTGTTGGACTGAATGAGTAGGTCTGTAACCATTCAAATATGACCGTCCCTTAAGAATTTGAATATATTTAGCAACATCCCTCAGTTCCATGACTGTGACATGTTTTAAAGTCCCCACCAATGAAAAACATCCCTACAGCATCACACATCTGCCATCATGAAAAAACTGGCCAGAATTAAGGTTGTACTATATCTTGTTGTTTCACAATAACAAATATGTTTGCATTTTCAATATGCAAATACATTTTAAATCCCAGTTGAAAGGCAACAAAATATAATACTTTTGTAATCCTCTGTATTGTGACTGATAAGCCTGACACTGTGAAGGACTAAAACTAAAAAGCATAACAAATAACATTTCAAAAACATTATATAACAAATACGTTTTATTTGAAGATAGAGTTTCTTATATTTAAGATATGTACATATTGCACTCTCGCTGGGATGCATATGTATTCAACAACAGCAACTGACAATAACTGGAATATATAAATAGAGTATATACTGTATGACATTCATATTCAGGGAGAATGTTGACTTTTTTTTTATAGCAAGCTTCATCCCTGATCTCTGCCAAAAAAACATGAAACACAATTCATAATTCAATCACTGATATCACAGCGTTTGATTTTGAGTAGTGGAGGTGGTCAAGAGTTTGGGACTAGAAGCTCTGTTCAGCTAAATGATACTCTGACCACAACTCCTGAAAAACACAGTGAACAGCAACAGAATTTAAATAACCAGTAATGTATTTAAAGTACATTGTACTACCACAAGTTTTAATAGTTTTTTTTTGTTTGTTTGTTATAAACAACATCTTCACTTGCACCATTTGAGTTATCAAAATATTCAGTGATAACATTGATTTGTCAGTCAGTAAAACTTCCACGGTACTGTACAAGGAACTCAAAGGAAGAGTTTTATAAAAACGTGATGACGAATTATACTTTCGAAGGTATGGCCTCCTCCACACTCTTCCTTGATTTTTTCCAAGGCACTTATTCTTAGTTTTCCTTATTTCTTCTCTTGAAATCTGGAAAGAGAAATGACATATAATATTTAATAGATTTAAATGATTACGACAGTTTTTGTGACCTGCTTAAACTATATTTTGGAGCCAATGGTGTAGTGATTAGCGTGCTGGGCTCATAATTGAAAGGTTGTTGATTCGATTTCCCATTAAACCCCCACTGTGATCAAACCCTGGGTACGATATTAGCCACAAGTGTGCCACCGGCCACCCAGGCACATAAATTGGTGTCAGTCTAAATCTTGTGAAGGTTGAACTCCTAGTCACTTTATGCAGCAGAAACTGGGATACTAGGCTTGGATGTAAAAAGCCAAAACAGACCTTGAGCATGAACAAACCTCGAACATGCTATAGGTATACATATTTAATGAAAGGGCAGCATGGTGGCATAGTGGTTAGCATGCCAATGTCGCAGAAAGTAGGTCCTGGGTTCGATTCCCAGCTTGGGCATTTCTATGTGGAGTTTGCAAATTCTCTCCATGGTTGTGTGGGTTTCTTCCAAGTACAGTGATACCTCATTTTACGAACATAATTGGTTCCCAGAAAGTGTGTGTAAGGCGAAAAGTTCATCTTCCGAACATTTATTTCCCATAAGAAACCATTAAAATGAGAATAATCCGTTCCCAGGTCCCCATAAAACATAATTTTCTACTAAATAAGCCTTAAAACTACACAAAAATATACCTTATTTTATGTATAATAAATGTGCTATTGTATTGTAATTAAAGAAATAAACTGTACTGTATAATAAAGTCGTTTTATTTACCTTTGTGATGGTAGTTGATGGCTTGATGGAATGGAGTGGGAGGAGGAGGGAGGGAGGGAGGGAGGGAGTTACTGTTTGGAAGGAGTGTTTGGAAACACCCTTAGCCACACACGCACCCTTAATAGCTTCCTTGTTCTTAAGGATGGTAGCAATGGTAGACTTAGCGTACTGGTACTGGGACGCTAAGTCACACAAACGCACACCTCGTTCGTGTTTTTCAATGATCTCCGCCCGTGGTGGGGTCTTTTTCGGTCCCATAATAGCAAAAGTACACTCAATATGGTCCAAAATGTCTATCAAACACAAACCACTTCCGCATTCAAAGAAAGGGGGTGACGAACTGGGACGCCGTGAGCGTGCGTCAGCTTCTCGTGGCCGCCACTGTGATGCTGTTCGACCGCGTGGTTTGGTTCGTTCACCGAAGACTAGTTCGTCAGCAGAGACTATATGCTCGCAAATTTAATGTTCTTGAGGCGAAAAGTTCGTGAGCTTAAGCGTTCGTCAGCGGAAGTTTTACTGTACTCTGTTTTCCTCCCACAGTCCAAAAACATGCACAGTAGGTTAATTGACTGTTCCAAACCGGCCCTAGGTATGAGTGAGTGTGCATGGTTGTATGAGTGTCGGCCTTGCGATCGCCTGGTGAGTGGTCCATAATTAGGTTTAAGCAGTTCAGAAAATAAATGTTAAAAAGAAGTTCATCAAGTGTAAAATGATCCTCCATTCATTCATTTTCTAAATGGTTTTAATCCTAATTAGGGTCACGGGGAGGCTGGCGCCCATCTCAGCCGACTCTGGATGAGGGTAGGGTACACCCTGGACTGCTCACCAGGCCATCACGGGGCCATATAAAACTTTTTTTGTACTGAAAGAAATTAACACTCGTGAGTAAAAAAAAAAAAACATATTTACATGAGCTATTACTGGATTTATTTTTGCCATTTGGAACTAGATTGGTAACCTTACTCCAGCTATGAAACATCATTGATATACTCTAGATTGTTATTGAGTCTAGTGGGATACATTTACACACGGCTTCAGGAATGCAGCAGTTAATAAGTGATGTACTGATAATCGGTGTACTTGATAAATGACTACTTATTATGTTTGTCCCCTGAGTGAACATTTCCTTTTGAGATACTGCAAATCTGATACAAAAACAAAAAAGGTCCGAGTATTACACTTAACATTGCTAAGTTTATAAAATTACCTCCAATGTCTATCCCTCAGAACACCGTTGACTCTCCGCTAACCTTCTGAGCAGCCGTGCACATCTTCTGTAATCTACAGTTTAAACATTATGAGCATGAATACACAACATGCACATCTAAAGTAAATATCTTTATAAAAGATCTTTATCAAACATAAATAATTATGAACTAAACTTTATTTTAAATGTATATGTTACTATGTCTAAAGCATGTTTAATAACACACTACAACACAACTATTCTACAGTTGGATTTCTATTCAGTAGGAGTACATTTGTATAGTACATACAGAACTTCACAAATAAACAGCATTTCGATTGGTGGCACTTACAGGCTGGTATTGTGCAATCCCTGGTGTTGTGATATAATCTATAAAAGTGTTTGCTGCATTTTGGGCTGAAATACAGAGGCCCTGAAAGAGAAAGAAACACCCAAAAGCATGTTAAACTGATGGTTGCAAACACACACACACACACACACACACACACACACACACACACACCAATCAAATGTGTAATGACACTACATAGTCAAAAGTTCAGCATCTTGATGCTGAATGTTGGACTGTTGCTTACCTGTTAAATGTTTTAGGAGCTTTTCCTTCTGCCGCAGATCTCTAGGAAAGATGTCTGCCCAAAATCAACAAACAACTGTTAGTAATATTGCAGTTATTTTCATTAAACATGTACTGTATTTTTATAAAATGTTACAAGAGTTTTAAGGATGTCAATGAAAGGGTTTGGCGGACTGTTCAGGGAGTACCACACCTTAGTCCTGAGTTGGCTAAAATGGGCACAAGATTCCCTGCTACCTAATTAGGATTAAGCATCTTGTAAAATAAATGGATATTGTAAGAGGTTATAAGTAGTATAAATATGGCTTTAATGTAGCTTTTGTACCCAGTCAGGGGGTAAGGAGGTTTTGCACACATAGCACCCTCAGTGTTCGTGCTAGTACCTGTACATTAGTACAGTTACCTGGTCAGTTTGACAAATACATCATAATGTTAACTCTTTGTTGACATTGTGTCATTAATTTGTGGTATACAAAGGAGTATACACACACACACACACACACACACACACACACACACACACACACACACACACACACATACACACACACATACACACATACACACATACACTACATGTATGCAGGTTTCCCCAGGCTGCAAAATTATTTTAGACTCTTGCGTCAACATTTAGGGTAAATTCAGGAAATCTGCCAAAATATTCAAAAAACATTACACCCACTGAAAGGTGAGGTGAATAACATTGATTATCCCGTTACTGTGGTACCTGATACCAAAGAGTGCGGTGCATTAAGCAGAAAGCGAACATTCAGTTCTCAAAATTTGTCTTGGAAGCAACAAAAATGAGCAAGCATAAGTGAGTGACCTCCTTCCTTACATTGCCACCTTGTTGTGGTGGAAGGGTTTGCATGTCCTAATGATCTATGCTGTCGGGGGCATTATGCTCCTGGTAGCATCATCCAAGGCAAACAGGTCTAGCTGAAGGTCCAGACAAAGTGCAGTTCAAAAGACCTCTGTAACAAAGAAACTAAAAGCAAGGACACAGTTTCTCTTGCTGAGACATGGCTCACCAGGTCGTGCACCCCCCCCCTCCCCCCATGGAGGTGATTGTCGTGGTGGTAACACCGAACCTGTGGTGAAGGGGGCCGTCCAGCTGAAAAAGGAGCCCTATCAGCTCTTATTTGTCTGTGAGACTCCCTAAGCAGCAGACACATACCGGCAGGCCAAACATGCTGCAGCCCGAGCTGTTGCCAACACAAAATATTGGCTGAATTCAGTGAGGGCTAGGAGAGCAATTATCAGTTGGCCTCAAAAAGACTCTGGACCACCATCCGAAGCCTTAGGAAGAGGAAGCAGGTCTCCACAAATACTGTCTACAGTGAAAGTGGGGAACTGCTCATCTCGACTGGGGATGTCATAGGGATGGAGAAGGAATACTTTGAGGACCTCCTCAATCCCACTAACACACCCTCCGCAGAGGCAGAAGACCCTTGGGGTTGGTTGGGGGTCCGCTCATAACTGGAGCTGAGGTCACTGAGGTAGTCAAAACGATTCTCAGTGGTCAGGCTCCGGGGATAGAAGAGATCCGCCTTGAATATCTCAGGACTCTGGATGTTGTAGGGCTGTCTTGGTTGACACATCTCTACAACATTGCATGGTCATCAGGGGCCGTACCTTTGGATTGGCAAACTGAGGTGGTGATTATCATTTATCATGGAATCACACTCCTCAGCCTAACCGGGAAAATCTATGGAGGGGTACTGGAGAGGAGGATCCGGCCAAAAGGTGAACCTCAGATTCAGGAGGAACACTGTGGTTTTCGTTGGCACTCTCGACCAACTCTATGCACTCCACAGGATCTTGGATGGGGCATTGAAGTTTGCCTCCTCTGTCCACATGTGTCTTGTGGATTTGGAGAAGGCTTTGACCACGTCCATCGGGTTATCTTGTGGGGCGTTTTCTGGGAGTATAGCATTCTGGACCCGTTGCTATGGGCCGTTTGGTCGCTGGATCACCGGTGCCAAAGTTTGGTCCGTATTGGACCAGGTCAACAACAGGTTGAATTTGTTTCCAGTGACGGTTGGAGTCCGCCAAGGCTGCCTTTGTTACTGATTCTATTCATAATTTTTATGGACAGAATTTCTAGGTGCAGCCAAGGCATTGAGGGGTTTTTGAGGGGTGGCTATTGGATCTCATCTCTGCTTTTTGCGGATGATGTTGTTCTTTTGGATTAATCAGGCTGGGAACTCCAGCTCTCATTGTAGAGATTCACAGTCGAGTGCGAAGCAGCTGGGATGAAAATCAGCACCTCCAAGTCAGAGGCCATGGTCCTCAGTCGAACAAGGGTGGAATGCACGCTCTGGGTCTGGAATGAGGTCCTGCCCCAAGTGGAGGAGTTCAAGTATCTTGGGGTCATGTTGAGGTCATGTTGAGGACCTTGTTGAGGTCTTGTTCACAATTGAGGGAAGGATGCAGCGGGAGATATGCTGTAAAGCAGAGCCATCATGGTGAAGAGGAAGTTGAGCCGCAAGGCAAAGCTGTCAATTTACCAGTCATTCTATGGTCCAACCCTCACCTATGGTCATGAGCTTTATGTAGTGACCGAAAGAACAAAATCGCAGCTACAAGCAGCTGAAATTATCTTCCTTTGCCAGATGGCGGGGCTCTCCCTTAGAGATAAGGTGAGAAGCTCAGCAATCCAGGGAGAGCTTGGAGTAGAACCACTGCTCCTCCGCATTGCGATGAGCCAGTTGAGGTGGCTCGGGCATCTGGTTAAAATGCCTCCCGAATGCCTCCCTGGTGTGGTATTTCGGGCATGTCCAACCGGGAAGAGACACCGGAGTCGACTTACAACACTCTGGAGGGAATATGTCTTTTGGCTTGTCTGGGAATGCCGCAGTGTCCCCCGGAAGAGTTGGAGAAATTGGCTGGGGAGAGGGACGTCTGGACCTCATTGCTTTGGCTGCTGCCCATGGAACCTTGACCAGGACCACACCCATTCATTCCAGTTAGCTTAATATTAATTTGTGGTTTCAGGGAGAGTGGCGCCCATCACAGCAGACTCTGGGCGAAGGAGCGGATATATTCTGAACAGCTCCCCAGATCATAGCAGGGCAACACACGCAAACATTTGGAGTTTCACTCACACCAAGGGGTGCTTTTTTTGTGGAACAGCCTTTTAGGTTATTGTGCATGTCTTTGAACTGTGAGAGGAAACCAGAGTATGCATGCAAGCACAGGGAAAACGTGAAACCGCTATCCAGAAAGCCCATGACAGGGAATCGAACACAGACCTTCTTACTGTGAGGTGTAAGTGCTAATCAATATGGCACTGAGCCACCAAGGACCACACTGAGATGGCCAAATTCATTCATTCATTCATTCATTCATTCAATTAGGAGTCTGAGGAGGATGACAGCTCTGGGCAAAGGTGGAGTACACCCTGAAAAGCTTGTTGGACCATTGCAGGGAAATACACAACCATTTACACACATACTCACACCTAGGGGCAATCTGGAATCACAAATTAGCCTAATGTGCATGTCCTTGTACTGTGGGAGGAAACCTGAATATACCTGGATTAAACTCCAACAGGCACAGATAGAACGTACAAACTTCACACTGAAATGCTACCATCGAGCCCAGGCTTTTAACCCAGGACCTACTTGCTGTGAGGTGGACGTGCCTACCACCATGCCACCGTGCCACACTGAGATGGCTAACTGACCGGATCTGTTTATCTCACAAACAGTAAGCATTTGAGTGTGGTACGCAGTGGTAAGCACTTACCAAAAGTAGTCCAAAGAAGGACAACCAGTAAACTGCCAGGAATGTCATGAATGTCCAAAGGCTGAACAAGGCTCATGGGAAGTCAAGGCTATTATGTCTGGTCTGACCCCACAGAAAATGTATTGTTGCATAAACTGCAGATGTTCTGAATGCTGGCTATTATAGAAAAGTTTCAGAACATGGAGTATATTGCAACTTGATGTATATGGAGCTGCCCAGCCACAGTCGAGTCAGGTGGTGTTAATGTCAATAGCTAATCAGTGTGTATACAAATATGTAGTATTATTTAATAAATAAATATTCCCGGAATAATAATTGCCTCTGTATTGGATCCTTTGTGGGGCCGGTGGCGTAGTGGTTAGGGTGCTGCACTCATGATCGGGAGGTTGTGTGTTCAACTCCCAGTTAGACCCCCACTGTGCTAAGACCCCTGGGCAAGGTCTTAACCACAAGTGTGCCTCTGTTCACCTAACAGTATAAATGGGTTCCAGTAAAAATATACTGGGAAGGTAACCTGCGATGGACTAGCCCCATCCAGGAGCTGCTTCACGGTATGAAAACCGGGGATAAGAACCAGTCCAATTAGTCACTATGGCTCTGATGTAAAAAGCCCAACGGACTTTACTTATGTATGGGATCTTGACACCATTTTTATTCGTTAACATTGTGCTTATCAGTAACGCTAACACATCATGGGGCTGGTTGTGTCGAGGTTCGCGGTTATGGTGATCGAGAGGTTGTGGGCTCAAATCCCCCCTATAAATAATATGCGACTTCCTGTTACCAAAGGGCAGTGGTGGGTCAGTGGGTAAGACTCTGGATTATTGGTTGTTGGGGTAGGGTCCCTCGGGTCCCTGCCACCCAACAATCTGACACTGTTGGGCCCCTGACCAAGGCTCTTAACCCTTATCTGCTTAGTTGTGTAGATGAGATATATAAAAAAATTAAGTCCCCCTGGATAAGAGCATTTGCTAAATATCATAAGTGTAAATGTTATCAAAATTATAAATGGGTACATGTAAAAAAAAAAAAAAAAAAAAGCTGGGAAGGTAGCTCCTACTCGCTTCATGCTACAGAAACTGGGATAGAACGACCCACTAGGCTCGGGTTCAAAAAGCCCTGCAGATTTACTTGTGCATCAGGTTCATGAGGTGAATCTGGAGCCAATACCAGCTGAGTTCATTTGAGAAGTGGGGTACACTCTGATTACAGGTTGCCACTTTACTGCAAGGATAACAAAAGGCACAAACCACCACACACACACACACACACACACACACACACACACACACACACACATCTATACAAAATTTAAAGTAGCCACTTGGCTAAAAGTTTATGTCTTTGGACCAGAGTGCCCATAAGAAACCCGTGGAAGCACAAGGTAAACATGCAAACCCCAAAAAGAAAGTCGGTTGCAAGAATCAAATTAAAACCGTCTTTTAAAAAAATCATCGGAGCAAATAAGTTACATACGGTTTCGTTGAAATAATAAAGAGGAAGCTCTGATAATCCTGATCAACTGAATTAAAAGTAATGTCTTTCCTGGTAATATTTTACTATAATAGTAAAACAGTCGAATTTACCCAGTGTCTGATCGGATTTGTTGACCTGGTCCCGTTCCCTGGACTCCATGGAGTAGTCCGTCTTGATGGGAAGAGGAGAACGTGCTTGAGGCACGGTGGTGTGCGCGTGATGCTCAGCCGCCTCTCTCCTGCCGGCTGTGAGTAACTGCAGCAAGCTGTTGGAGCGCGCGGACGCAGAGCCGCTCTGTCTGCCGTAACCTGCGCTCACGATCAGCACCGCGAGCGCAGTCACGAGGGGCGCGCGCAGGACGCTCATACTAAATGAAGCGCAACTGGAGTGGAGCTCTCTTGCCGTTCTGCCACGTGAACTTCTGCCCTGGACGAAAACACAAACCCAACACAAAGAACTTACGATCGACACTGGATAAAATAAATACATTAAAAAAAAAGTCTATCCGAGACCCCGATTTGATCACACTTCCAAGTGTGGAAAGCTTTACGCGTCCCATTACGCCCAGGCGTATTTTGCACACCGCGCGCGCATCGGTAGGCCTACGTATGCCAAGAGCTAATTCGAAAGTTTATTTTTCAGTGACTCGGTGCAAGCTGAAGGAATGACTCGAAGGAATTTCGCTGGAGTTACGCCCAGGCGATGGCTTTCCCTCTGCGCCTTCATGGCATGAAATGCTGACGTGCCATCAAGACTGGCTGCAGAACTCCAGAGCACGGATTGTAAGAATATACTGATACGAAATAAAATGCCTAAATCAGTGTCCAGCTTGTATCGACACACCACAATAAACAAATAAATAGATAAATGAATGAATAAATTCGCACGGTAGTGTAGTTGTTCAATAAGAAGAAATGCGCCTTTTACGCACAAACATTAAAGGCTTATTATTACCTGCGGTGCGACTGGTGACGGTGATCTGGTATCCTTCTGATGTGTGAGCAGATTAATATGATAATGTAGGAGTTGGTAGGGTTCCTCTCTTAAAATAGTCTCCAGTTCGAGATCTATTGAACCATGGCAGACAGAGAAGCCAGTCTCTTTATAAGCCGCGTAATAAAGCGCCTATGGTCATTCGTTGAGTTGTGTAAGAAACAGAGACTTTTCCGTTCTTTTTGTTCTTCTTCCTCTTCTTCTTCTTCTTTCCCCCCCTTCTCCTCCGTCGCGTTTCTCGGTGATGTTTGTGTCACATTCATCCAGCATGAGTTCCCTCGCTTTTTATTCTGTGTTGCAGACGTAAGGTCCCATGCGGATTGTGCCGGCATGTCGGGTCGCTCCTCCAAAGGCGCATTGTAGTGATGGTTATTCCGGTCAGCGTCTCATAACAGCCGCGCAGGTCCACTCCAGGTTCAGGTGAAGAGAGTTTCCGGTGCACTTACTATTGAGCTTTTCAGACCTTTAAACGTGCATCACTTTATTATTCTCTAAAGAATGAATTGTGGTTGAATTATTTCTCTCTCTGTCCCTCTCTCTGTCCCTCTCCCTTAATCTTTAAGTAACGGATACCCAAACCAAGTGATTTCTTTCACCTGCTCCATTACAGGAAAGTCAAAAGACACAATGTAATTAGTTTCAATTAGTCTCAAGTACCCGGATGGATGTGCGCGTGGCGCGCCGGAGCAGGAAGCCGCACCAAATTCAGTGGCTCGTTTACAGTGAAAGGAACCAACGAGCGAACAGCCCAGGTCAGATCACTTTTGTTTACTCCATCCCAACATTACCACTCCCTTTAAACATGTTCAAAAAGGAATACACTTTTTTTTTTTTACTCTCCTCCCTATTTTAACCTTCGTTCAAACTGTCACGTGGACATTAACTCACGTTAACATACCACCAGTCCCCTTGGATAATCATAATCAGGATTATAAAGCTTTGCTACTATTATTATACCTCGGTGGAGTGCCAGATTTAACAAGGGACGACGTCGCGTATTATCATAAGATAAACAGTGGCTCAACAGCGCCACACAGTGAGTCTGTGGAGGCGAGATTCAATTTACAAAAATAGTAAGGTTCCAAGAGTACAGTATTTGCATGGAGCTGTCCAGGGTGTACTCCACCCTCGCCCGTGTGTGTGTGTGTGTGTGTGTGTGTGTGTGTGTGTCCAAGTGCTTTGCATGAGCATGATGTATGGTGCTAGATGGCTGTTAGTCCCAGGGCTATGGTGCCAAAGCAGTGTTGATTTTAGGCAACATGGTCAATCATGATTATAAAAGTAATACATTCAGAGTGTTTGAATTTATTGGTCAGATTCCCCCATTCATGCGTCCTGACTTACTTTTCTCTTTTTCACGCCCACTGCTACCTTCTTTTATTTTCAGTGATGCTAAAACGCTTTCAATGTGTATAGAATTAGTGTTTCTTCTGAACATCTTGCCACCACCCCTATTTTTTCACCTGTGCTCTCATACGGGTGAAGCTTTATAAGCTTGAATCTCTTCAAATTTGGCTCCTATAAGCTAAAATATTTATTAAATTAAGCATGAAAAACCACAAGAGTAGGAAGACATCAGATAACACAAGTATGTAAACATGCTGTAAGTCACTTAACTGCTCACAATAAACTCCTGTCTGCTTTGTACACCTTATTACATTAGTGTTGTGTGTAAACAAAATGTACTATACACAGAATTAAAGAGTTCACATACTTTTCATTATTTATTTTGCCATCACAGAAGAGTAAGTAACCTTGGGTTTACACTTGGGCACTGTGTCCCCAGTCTTCGTAATTTGAGAGAATTGTAATGATCTTGAAGAACCATGATGGGTTGATGTTTTTGAGGGAACCTGGTGGAAATTGTGATGATAACACTGATTGTGGCAAAATTTGACTGCCAAAAATTTTTGTCACGATTATTTTGTTTTATAATGATCTGAGGCCAGGGATGTTGTATGGTTTAGAAACAGTGGCCCTGGGGAAAAGACAGGAGGCAGAGCTGGAGGTAGGAGAGATGAAAATGTTGAGGTTCTCTTTGGGAGTAACGAGGATGGATAGGATCAGGAATGAGCACCTCAGAGGGACAGCACATGTAAGACGTTTTGGAGACAAAGTCAGAGGCTAGATTGAGATGGTTTGGACATGTACAGAGGAGGGATAGTGAGTACATTGGTAGCAGGATGCTGAGGTTAGAACTACCAGGCAGAAGGTCTAGAGGAAGACCAAAGAGACGATTCATGGACGTGGTGAAGGAGGACATGAAGGCAGTTGGTGTAAGAGAAGAAGATGCAGAGGATAGGGTGAGATGGAGGCAGATGATTCGCTGTGGCGACCCCTGAAGGGAAAAGCCGAAAGGAAATGAAGAGTGAAGAAGAAGAAGAATGAACTGACACCAAATGTAAAAGAATGTGGGGCGCACAGTAGAGCTCAGTAGAGCATAACAGACCTTAGAGCTTTTATGAATTGTAGAGATCTCAGAAATTGTGCACCGCAATGGCCTGGCGAGCTGTCCAAGGTGTACTCTGCACTTGTTCAGAGGCCCTAATTAGGATTAAGCAGTACAGAAAATCAATGAAATAAAGCCTAACGGTGTATGGAAATAAACATTGTGATATTGCTCAAGTTTGTCAAAACAATGGTACAATGATTGCACTGTTATCAAGGCTAAATGGGGCTTTTTTTATTGACCCCACAGTGTATTTGTTGGTGTGCTGTTGTGATGTCAACGTCTTTGTTTTTTGGTCCTCCTCAGCTACCATACCTGATGTAGAGCACTATGAATGTCATACATATTTTGTGAGCATAAAATCACAGAGGAAGTCAACAGCATGCAGACAAGGTGGAATAATGGCAAGTGTCTAACTAAAGGCTCAAAATGCTCCTATTGTCACAAGCTAAACCATGAGATTGCTGTATGCTGTAAACATGCAGTGCACATACTGTGTGGAGCTTCTTATGAATGAATAATCAGATGAAGAAATAATGAACAATAACATAACCGAGCGGTGGTGGTTACGGTAAGCTTTTTAACAGAGGATAATAAGTGATTAACATGTGCCATTGTATGTCATAGGCTTTGTATGGTTCACACTAGACACTGACGCAAAATGTAACTTTGCAATTATCAACAACTGATGCTCAGTTCACCATGTTTGTAATCCAACCACAAGATAAAATCTGTTGGTGAAGCAATTCTGACAATCCAGCTCAATAACCATGTAAGTACTGCTGAGATAGAGATTGTGAACATAATTCAAGAGCATGTACTCAGTGGAAAATGGCAGATGTTTTAAGTCTGATTGATGAGGTTCAGTGCAAGAAAGGTTGCTTACCTGAAAAATATTCAAGTCAAAGACAACACTTCTTTAGAGGCAGTTCCACCATGTCCTGGTGATTTTCCAGAACTTACACATACTATGGGGACCTTTCCAGGCAAATACAATATACAAAAGTGTTGTGCATCCAATGTACAACAAAGTTGCTGTACTCAAAGACCACATTGTGAAAAGGATAGTACAGAAGGAGTAGGCAGAATACAGCTAAGGCTGGAAAGCCCTTAGAATGACTAGGCTCCATATGTGCGGTCTCTTGAGGAGGTCAAATAAGTATTCTAAACAATATTGACAAAATAAAAAACACTGAATTATTCCATATAAAACTGGATGAACACTTGTAGCTTTTTACCACAATCAACAAATCATTTGATAGATTTAGTTGACAGTTCACCATACCATTGAAGCGGAACACACACACACACACACACACACACACACACACACTACAACCTGTAGGCAATTTGTAACCACGCTTATCTTTATATGCATGTCTTTGGATTGTGGGAGGAAAGTGAGGCGCATGAAGAAATCATGCAACACGACACAAGCACTGGCCCAGAACTTGAACCCAGGACCTTCTTCCAAGGCTGTGGCAATTAAGGATTAGTATTGCAATGGTTTCAAAGTTAATTGTTCTGCAGAAGGCAGCAGGTTTTTTTGGATGGTGTATTCTCTGATTGGTTACCTGCAATATCTGGTCTACTACAAGGCTTAGCACTTGGGCCACTTCTGTTTCTTGTCTAGCCAACAATATGCTTATACAAATCAAGATAACTCCAAGCTTACCCCTTTTGTTGATCATGCCACGCTGTATGAAATCATCTAATCAGATACTTCTGAAATCTCTTCAAAACAGTACACATTGTTTTCATCAGTGAAGTGCCAGCTCTGATATTGTAATCAATATACTAGTATGCAAATTTATACAAACACGCATACTCAAAAACTGCTCAACTGACATCCAGTACCACCTAGGCAAAGAAAGCCTCGATTGTGCTAACCACATCAAAGACCTTGGCACCATGGTTCCCAGTGACCTGAAATAGTTGAAACACAAGGACATTTGCACTGATACCCCCATTTCACTGGAGAGCGGCAGACTCACGTAAGCAAAAATATTGTCATCCTCCAACGTTCCTCAGTCATTTCCTCATCTTCTGTGTCCCAAATGTATGCCTTCGCTTCCGACAGGTCAAAATCTTCTGCGAATGTGCTTTTCAAAAGCATGTTCATGGAAAAATCTTCTGACAGTGTTCCCTTTGGTTCCTCAGTCCTTCCTCAAATGTTCCGCGATCTTTCCTTTTATTCTGCAAGTGTTCCTTGACCATTCCGCGAACCTTCTCCCTCTTCTGGATGGTCAAAAGCGGCCACGGAACGTTGGCGTTCATCCAAGGATCCCCACAGAATACTCGCGGAAGGTTTGCGGAATACATGCGGAACGGTTGCGGATAACACGGAAGACTTGCGGAACACTCATGGAAGTCACTTCCACTATAAATACAGGCATGCAAGACAAAGAGCCATTCATTTTGAGACGTCACGATTGCAACACCCATCAGCCCCCTCGATGCAACGCCTGCCACCGCAGTATCCAGGTCCGCCTCGGCAAGGTCTGAAGCTCAAACATCCAGCCATGACGACAGAGCTGACCGGATTCTTGCAGTAGCCGAACAGCTGGTGAACCAGAGAACGGCGGTACAGATGGCAGATGAATCAGAGATGGTGCGTTTCACTAGTTGGGCGGCAGCTGTGCTGCAAAATCTACCCAGGCCGTGCTACATGCATGTGAAATTAAAAATCCAAGAACTGTTGAATGACTGCTTGGACAGAGCTGAACCCTTGGAGATGCAGCCGCAGGAACAATCACCTCCTACGCAGCAGTGGTCGCAGCAGCTCCAGTCTCCTCCTCCGCAGCAAGACCACCTGCAGCTTGAACCACCACCTCTGCACCACCAGTGGCATCAGCAGCACTACTGGCCGCCTCCACCGATGCCGTGCACCCCACAACTGCCAGGTCCTTCCGTGCCTGTTTGGGGACCTCAAGACGCGAGGTGGGCACCACCAACGTGCCCACTACAATCAACATTGTCTGCAAGAGAGCATCAACCACAACCCAGCAGACCAGTCAGTTGCCCTCGGGTTAAACGCACATCAATGCCTGTAACCACCCCTGCGGCCAGAGAGAGAAGTGGAAGTGAATCCAGCATGTTCAACCTTTCCTGTGTGCTCAGGCAGTGTTGTGATGATTTATAGGACTCCACCTGTGACCCATAAGACTTTTTTTTTCTTTCTTGATTTCAATTTATTAAATTATTCCAGTTCATGCACTTTGCCTTTTTCTGTTTTCCTGTTCCTGGAAAAAAGTTTTAAAGTTATAATCACTGTGGTTTGGACTTGTGTGCATGGTTTTTAGTCTGGAATGATTTATTGTGGTGCAAATAAAAGGAACATATTGACATTATTGCTATTAAACATATTAACAGATGTTAAAATGTAATTTTTTTGTGCATTATAAACATATTGTAAAACAAACATATAGTACTTTAATAAACATCTTGTAAATTATAAACATATTGTACATTATAAACGTATTACAAATTATAAACATATAGTACATTATAAACATATTGTAAATTATACACATTGTAAATTACAAACAGATGTTAAATTTTAAATTTATTGTACATTATAAACATATTATAAATTATAAACATAGTATGAATGAGAGAATGAGCTTCCTTGGTCAAATCCACATATTTATAGGTGGAATCAGGAACAAACCCTTTGATCTTTGCCAGTTTTTCCTCATTGAAACGTGGTTACACCGGGAAATTCCCATCATTCCTCAGTAATTCCTTAGTCATTCCATGTTGAACATGAACGTTCCGCCTTTATTCCGTAGTTCTTCCTTTTAAAATGGAGTAGTGCCATAGTCGTTCCTCGAGTGTTCCGTGAACGTTCCACGAATTATCCGAAGCTCTTCCTTTGCAGTCCGCACTGGTTCCGAAGATAATCCAAGCACTTTTACGCATGTATTCCGACATTGTACCGCAGTCTTTCCGTGTATTTTCCGCACATTCTGTGAACGTTTTGAAGGTGTTCCAAAGGTACAATTTTCCGTAGGTTTTTGACCCATTTTCCGTGTAAAAATGCCGAAGCTCCTCTGTAGAGTGCGTTCCGCGCATTTCCGGCGTGATCACTGCATTCCGCACTCCAGTGAAATGGGGGCATAAAACAAATAGTGGAAGAGAAAACACTCCAGTCAAAACCAAGGAAACAACTACAGTGATCCCTTGCTACTTCACTCTTCAGTTCCTGCAGCTTCAGTGCATCACAAGTTTTTCAAAAATATTAATTGAAAAAAAAAAAGAAAAGTAGGGAAAAAGTTAAGGGAAATGCCGCAAAACAAGGTCAATTATGCAAAACAACCCAAAACTCTCCAAAAAACTACTTACATTTTTATGTGAGGTGCGTATCTGCATGTGTGTGTGTACGTGTCTGGGTGCGTATTTGTGTGTGTATTTATATTTTATTTATTTATTTACATCTTATGCATATACATATGCGTATACGTCAGTCAGGAAGGGGGGGGGGGTCGATACTGCTTCACGTAAATTTGGCGTTCTTGGAGGGTCTCAGTCCCCATTAACCACGAAAAGTAAGGGTTTACTGTATATTGTTTGTAGGTAAGATCTCAGCTTGAATACACATCAAGTTCCCGTCAACTTATACCGCAAAATATTTCAGATCGATTAGGAAAGTTCCTTAGATAGTGACAAAGTTTATTTTAAATTATCCCGAGGAGCTGTCACATGTTATATAACAGAAAATCTCTACAGCCTTTGAAGTACAGTACAAGCAAAATAATAACCAACTTGGTGTTACAACGATAATATAAAATTTACAGGGAAGACTTGTGTTGCCTGCAATACTAATTTTCAGTAGCATTAAAAATATTAACACAAATTGTGAAAGACTGAAAAGATGATTCATTATAATTCATTTAGAGAAGTAGGAGTTGCGTATTTAATAATGGTACCGTAACTCCCTTGTGGAGTAATGACAGAGTTTTTTTTTTTTGTATAGTAAATAACTAAATAACAATAACAACAAAGAGAGACCACAGGTCCATACACTCATGTTAGCAACGCCATTTGACAAGTCCAATATATGAAATGTGATCTTATGACCCTAAAACCAGGTCAAGGTGACCCATATACAATTCTAAGCTATTCTCCCTGAGGAAGACCCATACATCAAATTTGGTAATTCTCTTACAAAATTAACACACTAACAACCCTGGTCAAGTACAGTGTAGAAAGTTCAGTAAGTTGACTCGTTTTACCTTAAAACAAAATCAAAGTCATGTACAATTCCAACCGAGACCTTCCTGTCAGGGACCCATCCGCCATAATTGGTGATTCTCTCTCGTTTTCTCTTATAGTTATTCCATGAACAGGAATTGAAAATTACAGTATGGGAAAAAAAGGTGACCTTAAGACGAGGTCAAGGTGATCCTAATTTAATTCCACCCTGCCCACCATTTATGGGGACCTAATACAATAAATGTAATAATTCCATGTGATTTCTTTTCATTGCTATAGCTCCCACTCTGCTCACATTTGGTGATGGCTACATAGAAGGTGGACAATGCCAATATATTTTGATGAATTTATGATACTTCATAAAAATCCATTTACAAATGTAGGTGGAGTTCATTGAACCCATGTGGAGCAGAAACAACATCCATGTATTGCTTTTGGAAAGTCCAAAAAATTAATTTAATTAAAAAATAAAAATAGTAGGTTCACAGTAGCGGGATACAAATATGATTGTGTTAAAGCTTGGTTAAAATTAATAGACTGGTTGAGAAGCAGAATTACTGCAAAATATAAGTGTGAATCCAATTGAGTACAACACAGTGGCCCTAATGTGCTGCTTTGGCTTTACTGGTAAAATACACAGTAGAAAATGGTCTATTGAAGACTGACCTCAGTTAAACACCTAATTCCTGCTTAATCTGGCAGCAGAACATACAACTACGACTAGAACTACACTTGTGGCACACCAGAAGCAAACTCTTATGAAGTGACATCTGCAGGCAACAGTGTGGATGGATTTACAGACAAAAGGATTTAACAACGTGGACCAGGCAGACAAAGTCAAAAACACAATCCAGATTTGGAGTCAAAACAGACAAAGGTAAACCAACCAGGCAAACAGGATACCAGATGAGAAAAATAAACAGCAAACATGAGAGGGCAAGCAAAGAACATAAACTTGGAGCAAACAGAAAATAAAGGTTTGGTATGCCCTGGCCAACGTAACACCAAAACAATACTTTGCAGAGAGCTTGTTTGTTTGCTTGCTTGCTTGTTTGTTTGTTTACAGCAAATGCAGACTGTTCTAGCACATGCTCACCACCCTTTCAGCTTTCATTCTCTGCTTGATCTTACAAACTAATCCTCTATAGAGCTAGCAACTAAACAGAGTCCTTAAATACTGTTGCTAATCACTGTGATTAGCACCAACTGTACTGTGATCATGTGACCAGCATATGTCATGGCCATGTTACTGAGAATGGTGCACAGGATGTTGGGAAATGTAGGAAAGGTGAAGGATGCAGAACAGACATGCTGGAGCTGTGACACAAATCTACTTTAAATATTTATTCCTTGCAAGAACGTAGAGCTTTGAAACATTGTTTAATGTGAAATGAAAGACAGTACGTATGTCCTTTATGAAACGTGATCACGTTCACGACCTAAATAACCACAACCATTTGTAATTATTTAAATCAGAATTGATATTTATACTGGATACCATAGGCATATACTGCAATATTGATATTATCGTATTGTACATTATTGTGTAGATCAATACAAAGATTTTTGGATGTACTGTATATACACTTTGTGGTCAAATTTTATGAACACTTCACCATCAGACTCATATGTAGCTTCTTCGCAATGTTGAAGAGACAAAGATGAAATCACAATTGTACAGAATGTATTCACCTGCTGTTGGATTACAATTTCCCTTCACTAGAACTAAGAGACTCTAATCTGTTCTAGCATGGCTGTCCCCTCTACATGCACAGTGAGCTCCATGAAGACATGTCATCCCAAGATTGGAGTGGGAGAATGTGAGTCACTTGCATAGTGCACTGACCTAAACCCCACTGAAAATGTTTGGGATGAATTAGAATGCCAACTGCCCCAGGTTCAACAGGATTGAAGAGTCATCTTCACAGTCTGAATGCACATCTAAGTCTAAAATGTGAACTCCAGCCAGCATCAGCACACTAGAACAGACCACTAGACTCAGAAAGCGGAAAAATCAGGATCACCGGTATCCCAGAAGAAGAATGTGTACCTCAACAAAAACACACACAAACAGACACAGAGAGAGAGAGAGAGAGAGAAAGAGAGGGGGGGGGGGTTGTTAGGTATACTCATTATAGTGTCATGGAAAAGAAGATTGCATTATTGCTGAGTGCAGCAGGGACTCCGACATGAGCTCACACTGTGACATTGGACAATCTGCCACCTGATTTGCCACCTGATATAAATCTTAAGATGAACCAGCCATCTGGGGGTCTCATCAAACGTACCTGGGTGAGCATGTAGAGTGGGGGAGCGACAGCATCCCAACATCACAGTTTACCAGAATTCTCTATGCTGGGACCCCCAGATCTGCTCCTTTTCCTAATAATAGTCTGTTAACAAAATGTAAAACTTAACAAGTAAGTTTTCAGCCTCGTGTTAAAAACAGAGACTGTGTCTAAGTCCTGAACATTAACTGGAAGGTTATTCCATCATTGTGGGGCTTTGTAAATAATTTTTTCATTATTCAAGGTATTACTAAGCATCCTGCACCTTTTGATCTAAGGGGGTGTGCCAAATCACAAACAAAAAGAAGTTTGGTAAGATAATGTGGCACGAGTTCATTAAGTGCTTTTTGACAGTGGTGGCCTGGTAAAAGGTGCTGGATCGCTGATCCGAAGGTTGGGGGTTCGAGTCCCACTCTCCACAAGGTTGTTACTGTCTCCTTAGTGCAGCTAACTGGGTTATCAAAGGTCTGCCATGTCTCTCACTGTTTATGGTGAGAGGTTCATATAAAAGAACCATTGCTGACTTTTGTAAAGAGTCGCGCATAGCCGTCAGCGTGTTTCTGCCCCTTGCTAAAGGGTTGCGTCAGGAAGGGCATCCCATGTAAAAACCTATGCCAAATCAATCATGCGATGATTTGCTGTGGTGACTCCTGAGAAGTTGGGAAACAGCCAAAAGGAAAAGAAGAGCTCATTAAGTGCTTTACATGATAAAAGTAGTATTTTATATTCAATTTGAAATGTAACTGGAGCCATTGCAGTGAAAATCAGATCAGGTTGATGTGCTTGTGTCTTCTGGTTCTAGTAAGGACTCTTGCTGCTGCATTCTGGACTAACTGGACCTTGTTCATGCACCAGTGAGAACATCCAGAGAGTAACACATTACATTAATTTAATCTCAAAGTAAAAAAGCATGAACAAGTTTTTTCGCAAAATGTGATGACATCATATTTCTTATTTTAGCAATATTCCTGAACTGAGAGAAGACCACTTGAGTAACATTATCTACGTGAGCTTCAAATGAAAGACCAACGTAAATAATCACTTCGAGATCCTTTACTGCTACACCTGATGAGACTGAACACCATCTAAACTTACTACATAATCAGAAACCTTATTTCTAGCTGCCTGAGATCCAGGTGACATTGTGTTGTTTACAAAATCTTAATTTTAATTATGATATAAATTATTGTTTTTAGGGAGAGTGCTAGGATGCAGGGTTACTTATCCCAAGGTGGAGGTTCACGCCCCACTATCAACGGGTTGTCACTGTCTTCCAGTGCAGCTAACTGGGTTATCAAAGGCTGGCCATGTGTCACTGTCTGTGGTGGGAGGTTCATGTAAAAGAACCATTGCTGTCATTTGAAATGTGAGCTGCATTGCCATCGGGATGTTTCTTCCCACCAAGAGTTGGCTGAGATGGACACCTGTCTGAGATAACTGCTGAGACTCTAATTAAAAAGAACAGTGGTTCAGAATATTTCCTGAAGGTGCTGTCTCTAACCCTTATGTGGTTTGCATCTTGCATAAACTAAGACTGAAGCCGAACCTATAGATGTAAATTTTATATTTTCAAAAAACTAATTTTTTTCTAAACTTTTGAGTCAAGCATTCCCTCTGAACTATTCCAGACAGTAAGATTCATAAACCCATATAGTTGATCTTGATATATAACAAATATAATAACCTGATATAGTATAGCAAAACATCTAGTGAGAGGCAATTCTGCAGGCCATGCCAAACAGACCTCAGAGGACAATGAACATTTGTTTACCTGCAGTATTTTTGTAGAAAACTTGTGATTCGCATAGTAAGGTGAAGAAGGCAAAGGCAGAGCAGAAGACAAAGTGGTGGAAACTGAAAAAGGAAGAGTGTCGGGTTGTCTTCAAGGAGGAGTTGAAACAGGCTTTGGGTGGTCACGAAGTGCTTCCAGATGACTGGACAACTACAGCTAATGTGATCAGGGAGACAGGTAGGAGAATACTTGGTGTGTCATCTGGAAGGAAAGTAGATAAGGAGACTTGGTGGTGGAATGAGGAAGGGCAGGAGTATGTACAAAGGAAGAGGTTAGCTAAGAAGAAGTGGGACATTGAGAAAACCGAAGAGAGTAAACAGGAGTACAGGGAGACACAGCGTAAGGCAAAGGTAGCAGTGTCAAAAGCCAAACAGAGTGCGTATGATGACTTGTATGCTCGGTTGGAAAGTAAAGAGGGAGAAAATGATTTATACAGGTTGGCACAGCAGAGAAATAGAGATGGGAAGGACGTTCAGCAAGTTAGATTGATAAAGGACAGAGAGGGAAATGTATTGAGTGATGACAGAAGTGTGCTGGGAAGATGGAAAGAGTACTTTGAAGAGCTGATGAATGAGGAAAATGAGAGAGAAAAAAGACTAGAAGAGGTGACTGTTGAGGACCAGGAAGTAGCAAAGATTAGTAAGGGTGAAGTGAGGAGGGCATTGAAGAGGATGAAGAATGGAAAGGCAGTTGGTCCTGATGACATACCTGTGGAGGTATAGAAGTGTCTAGGAGAGGTAGCAGTAGATTTTCTGACAAGAACATTTAACAAGGTCTTAGAGAGTGAGAGGATGCCAGAGGAATGGAGGAGAAGTGTGCAGGTGCCCATTTTTAAGAACAAGGGAGACGTGCAGAGTTGTGGCAACTACAGAGGGATAAAGTTGATGAGCCATACGATGAAGTTATGGGAAAGAATAGTGGAAGCTAGACTAAGGGCAGAGGTCAGCATTTGTGAACAACAGTTTGGTTTCATGCCAAGAAAGAGCACCACAGATGCAGTGGTTGCCCTGAGGATGTTAATGGAGAAGTACAGAGAAGGTCAGAGGGAGCTGCATTGTGCCTTTGTGGACCTGGAGAAAGCATATGACAGGGTGCCGAGAGAAGAACTGTGGTATTGCATGTGGAAGTCTGGCGTGGCAGAGATGTATGTTAGAGTGGTGCAGGACATGTATGAGAGATGTAAGACAGTGGTGAGGTGTGCTGTCGGTGTGACAGAAGAGTTCAAGTTGGAGATGGGACTGCATCAAGGGTCAGCTCTCAGCCCCTTCTTGTTTGCTAGTGTGATGGACAGGCTGACAGACGAGGTTAGACAAGATTCCCCATGGACTATGATGTTTGCAGATGACATTGTGATCTGTAGTGAGAGCAGAGAACAAGTGCAGGAAAATCTAGAGAGGTGGATGTATGTCCTGGAAAGGAGGGGAATGAAGATTAGCCTCAGTAAGACAGAATACATGTGCATGAATGACAAGGACCCAAGAGGAACAGTGAGATTACAGGGAGCAGAGATAAGAAAGGTGGAGGATTTTAAGTACTTAGGCTCAACAATCCAGTGCAATGGAGAGTGTGGAAAAGAGGTGAAGAAGCGTGTGCAGGCAGGTTGGAATGGTTGGAGAAAAGTGTCCGGTGTGATGTGTGATAGGAGGGTATCGGCAAGATTGAAAGGAAAAGTGTACAAGACGGTGTTGAGGCCAGCGATGTTGTATGGTTTAGAAACAGTGGCCCTGGGGAAAAGACAGGAGGCAGAGCTGGAGGTAGCAGAAATGAAAATGTTGAGGTTCTCTTTGGGAGTAACGAGGATGGATAGGATTAGGAATGAGCACATCAGAGGGACAGCACATGTAAGACGTTTTGGAGACAAAGTCAGAGAGGCTCGATTGAGATGGTTTGGACATGTGCAGAGGAGGACTAGTGAGTATATTGGTAGTAGGATGCTGAGGCTGGAACTACCAGGAAGAAGGCCTAGAGGAAGACCAAAGAGACGATTCATGGATGTGGTGAAGGAGGACATGAAGGTCGTTGGTGTAAGAGAAGAAGATGCAAAGGATAGGGTGAGATGGAGGCAGATGATTCGCTGTGGCGACCCCTGAAGGGAAAAGCCGATAGGAAAAGAAGATTTTTGTAGAAAACTGGCACAAATGTGCCAAACCAACAAATTATTTTCGCTTTTCACCTTTTAAATGAGTCTTATTGAGTCAGGCATAATGGGATGAGTTCTGAGACGATACAAGTGGACACATCATAATTTTTTAAAAATAATTTTCTTATATTTATTCTCTCTTGTTCTCGCTCTCTCTCTCTCTCTCTCTCTCTCTCTCTATATATATATATATATATATATATATATATATATATATATATATATATATATAATATGGGATCCCTCACTTTCAGCGGTTCATTGGGACCGAGAGCCCCCTGCGACCATCGATTTCAGCAAAGTAGGATCGACCTCCCCTGACTGACGTATTCGTACATGTATATGTGTATATAATATCTGTAAACAGATATAACAAATATATTATGATAACAATTAAACCTTCAAAAATAACGCATAAGATGTAAATAAAATATAAATACATATAGACGCGCGCACTGATGCACACCTCATATAAAAATGGAAGTAGTTTTGATGGGGGGTTTTTGGGTTGGTTTTTTGTTTTTGTTTGTTTGGGTTACATAATTGGCCTTGTTTTGTGGCATTTTCCTTAACTTTTTTCCCTATTTTTAAGTCGATGAATATTAAAAAAAAAAACACGGAATAGAGAGGGATCACTGTATATATATATATACATATATATATATAAAACACTAATTTTAGATTATTTATGCCTGTGGTTTTAAATGATGAACTTTATCCGAAAACACACAAAAAAACTTTTTTTGTTCAGACATTGAAAAACCTCCCGCACCTGAAATAATTTACTATTTAAACAAAGAAAAATGACGCCCGCAAACCCCACAAAAGTCTCTCATTTCTAAAACAGCAAATTAAGTCATAGAATCATCTGTAAACCAAATATATTTTCAAAATGAACCAGTACATTGGCAGAACAAGTTAGAAATAATATATTATTGTTGAAGATCTGCAGCAAAAGGTTTCAAACTTCTGAATTAGTATTGATGAATTGACTGTTCAAATATTTGTCAGTTTTGTTTCAACAATTCATCAGGAAAGTAGAAATTTTGGCATAACCTCTTTCTCTCTTTCTCTTTTTCATTCTCACTCTATACATGTACTTTGAAAGACAGGCAGCTCAGTCCTCTGAATGAATGTGGGCTGAATGACAGAAATCATCTTTCAATGCCACTACTCACAAATCGCCAATCAAGGCACCTAACTGGTGGATCTGAGCATGTAGAAAATGGCATGAGGCTGAATAATACCCCAATTACCTTTGGGGCATTTGGAAAGAACTAAGACATGAAAGTAGGAAGAAACTCGGGTAAGGGTATAAACTTACACATTTACAGCATGTGTAGTGGTAAGAATGCTGGACTTGGATGCATGATCGAGGGGTTGTGAGTTTAAAACAATACCAGGAAACAATGGGCTAGAGTCCCATCTAGGAGGAGTTGAACTTCTGGTTACTTCACACGAGGTAAAATGGGATAAGTTCTGCCTGACAAACCAGAAGGCAAACAGATTTTAACTTTAACTTATTTTATGCAAGAACTTGAGCTCTGTGATCGCCAGCGTAGTCCTGATTCTGAGGGTTGACATCATCCTTAAGGCCATAAGGCAAAGAGATGACTTAATCATCGAAGCCAGAAGAAAGCGCAACATTATCCTTTCTAAAGTCACGAGGTGGAGTGACAAAAAGTAATCTCCAAAGCCAGAGAACTGAGCAGTGACATCATCCCTGAAGGCAGAAGGCAAAGCCAGGAAACAGTGTAAGCTTGCGAAGGTTGTCCTGTCATCACCCTGACAGCCTCTAGAGGGAGCTCTGGAGTGAGTTCTACCTTCCATGAAAAGAAATTTATGTTGAAAATAAACTTACACAGTATTGCACTAATATAATTTAGGGCGGCATAGTGGCAGAGTGGTTAATGCAGCCATGAGGCGGGGGGGCACTAACCAGTGTCTCTCCCCCTTATGCCAGTCCCAAGCCCGGAGAAATGCAGAGGGTTGTGTCAGGAAGGGCATTCGACGTAAAACCAATGCCAAACTTTTATGATGAAAATCAGAAGTATTACCCCCATACCGGATCGGTCAAGGCCCGGGTTAACAACGACCACCATCAGTGCTGTCAACCAACAGGGTGCTGATCGAAATTGGACTACTGTTGGTTGAAGACGTCGAAGAAGGAGAGGCGGGAGGCGTCTCCATAGGCAGAGAGAGAAAAGGAAAGGCATGAGTCTAGGGCTGAAAGTAGGGACTTTGAATGTTGGAACTAACTATGCAAGGAAAAGCTAGAGAGCTGGCTGACATGATGCAGAGGAGGAAGGTGGACATACTCTGTGTTCAGGAGACCAGGTGGAAAGGTAGCAAAGCTAAAAGCTTAGGAGCGGGGTTTAAGCTGTTTTATCATGGTGTGGATGGGAAGAGAAATGGAGTAGGAGTCATCTTGAAGGAAAGGTTTGTCAGTAATGTTCTACAACTGAAAAGAGTGTCGGACAGAGTGATGAGTCTCAAGTTAGAAATTGAAGGTGTGATGTTCAATGTTGTTAGTGCTTATGCCCCACAGGCAGGATGTGAGCCAAAAGAGAAGGAGAAATTCTGGAGTGAGTTAGATGAAGTGATGCAGAGTACCCCCAAAGGTGAAAGAGTGGTCATTGGTGCAGACTTCAATGGACATGTTGGTGCAGGCAACGGAGGGGACGAGGAAGTGATGGGCAGGTTTGGTATCCAGGACAGGAACGCAGAAGGACAGATGTTGGTAGATTTTGCAAAAAGGATGGAAATGGCTGTGGTGAATACTTTCTTCAAAAAGAAACAGGACCATAGAGTGACTTATAAAAGCAGAGGTAGGAGCACATAAGTAGACTACATCTTGTGTAGGCAATGTAATTTGAAGGAAGTCAGTGACGGCAAAGTAGTGGTGGGTGAGAGTGTTGCCAAACAGCATAGGATGGTGGTATGCAGGATGACGCTGATGGTGAGGAAGGTGAAGAAGGCAAAGGCAGAACAGAAGACAAAGTGGTGGAATTTGAAAGGAAGAGTGTCATGCTGTCTTCAAGGAGGAGTTGAAACAGGCTTTGGGTGGCCAGGAAGTGCTTCCAGATGACTGGACAACTACAGCAAATATGATCAGGGACACAGGTAGGAGAGCACTTGGTGTGTCCTCTGGAAGGAAAGTAGATAAGGAGACCTGGTGGTGGAATGAGGAAGTGCAGGAGTGTGTACAAAGGAAGAGGTTAGCTAAGAAGAAGTGGGACATTGAGAGGACCGAAGAGAGTAAACAGGAGTACTGGGAGACACAGCGTAAGGCGAAAGCAGCAGTGGCTATGATGACTTGTATGATAGGTTGGACAGAAATGATGGAAAAATGATCTATGCAGGTTGGCACAGCAGAGAGATACAGATGGGAAGGACGTGCAGCAAGTCAGATTGATAAAGAAAAGAGAGGGAAATGTATTGACTGATGACAGAAATGTACTGGGAAAATGGAAAGAGTACTTTGAAAAGCTGATGAATGAGGAAAATGAGAGAGAAAAAAAGAGTAGAAGAGGTGACCATTGAGGAGCAGGATGTAGCAAAGATTAGTAAGGGTCAAGTGAGGAGGGCATTGAAGAGGATGAAGAATGGAAAGGCAGTTGGTCCTGATGATATACCTGTGGAGGTATGGAAGTGTCTAGGAGAAGTAGCAGTAGATTTTCTGACAAGAACATTCAACAAGGTCCTAGAGAGTGAGCAGATGCCAGAGGAGTGGAGGAGAAGTGTGCAGGTGCCCATTTTTAAGAACAAGGGAGATGTGCAGAGTTGTGGCAACTACAGAGGGATAAAGTTGATGAGCCATACGATGAAGTTATGGGAAAGAATAGTGGAAGCGTTGACTAAGGGCAGAGGTCAGCATTTGTGAACAACAGTTTGGTTTCATGCCAAGAAAGAGTACCACAGATGCAATGTTTGCTTTGAGGATGTTAATAGAGAAGTACAGAGAAGGTCAGAGGGAACTACATTGTGCCTTTGTGGATCTGGAAAAGGCATATGACAGGGTGCCAAGAGAAGAACTGTGGTATTGCATGAGGAAGTCTGGAGTGGCAGAGAAGTATGTTAGAGTGGTGCAGGACATGTATGAGAGATGTAAGACAGTGGTGAGGTGTGCTGTCGGCGTGACCGACGAATTCAAGGTGGAGGTGGGACTGCATCAAGTATCAGCTCTGAGCCCCTTCTTGTTTGCTATGGTGATGGACAGGTTGACAGACGAGGTTAGGCCAGAATCTCCATGGACTATAATGTTTGCAGATGACATTGTGATCTGTAGTGAGAGCAGAGAACAAGTGGAGGAAAATCTACAGAGGTGGAGGTATGCCCTGGAAAGGAGAGGAATGAAGGTTAGCCTCAGAAAATCAGAATACATGTGTGTGAATGAGAAGGACCCAGGAGGAACAGTGATGTTACAGGGAGCAGAGATAACGAAGTTGGAGGATTTTAAGTACTTCGGTTCAACAATCCAGAGCAATGGAGAGTGTGGAAAAGAGGTGAAGAAGCGTGCGCAGGCAGGCTGGAATGGTTGGAGTGATGTGTGTCCGGTATGATGTGCGATAGGAGAGTATCAGCAAGAATGAAAGGAAAAGTGTACAAGACGGTGGTGAGGCCATCGATGCTGTATGGTTTAGAAACAGTTTCGCTGAGGAAAAGGCAGGAGGCAGAGCTGAAGGTAACAGAGATGAAAATGTTGAGGTTCTCTTTGGGAGTAACGAGGATGGATAGGATCAGAAATGAGTACATCAGAGGGACAGCCCATGTAAGATGTTTTGGAGACAAAGTCAGAGAGGCTAGATTGAGATGGTTTGGACATGTACAGAGGAGGGATAGTGAGTATGTTGGTAGTAGGATGCTGAGGTTGGAACTACCAGACAGAAGGCCTAGAGGAAGCCCAAAGAAGAGATTTATGGATGTGGTGAAGGAAGACATGATGGTCTTTCGCGTAAGAAAAGAAGATGCAGAGGACCGGGTGAGATGAAGGCGGATGATTTGCTGTGGCGACCCCTGAAGCGAACAGCCAAAAAGAAAAGAAGAAGAAGTGGCAGAGGTGTTAGCACCTTCGTGTCACAACAAGCAGGTCCTGGGTTAAAGTTTCCATTTTCTCCCCATGTTTGTTACTAAGTAAGTGACTGCTAAGTATCCCGGTTTCCTCTAACAGTTCAAAGCACATGAGTCTAATTGGCTGCTCCAAGTTTCCCTGAGGTCTGTTTGTGATTGGTTGTTGTGTGTGTGTTGTCCCTGTTTTGTTGAGCCGATCATCGTGTACCCCACCTTCACCCAGTGTCACCTGACATGGGCCCCAACCTCTCCATCGGCCTGACAGGATTACAGTAGGTAGCATAGCCTATACATCTTCTTCAAATAACCTCCGCCTGAAATGACATTTTCTCAAATCATTTCACTCCAAGACAATAACAGGAGGCATGTTTCTGCTCTGGGATGGCCTGATGAGCCGCCCAGGGTGTACCCTACCATCGCCCAGTCAGCTGAGATGGGTGACAGCCTCCATGCGACCCTAATTAGGATTAAGCAGCTCAGAAAATGAATGAATAAATGAATGAATGACAATAACAGGAAATCTTGGTAATACTCTAGTGCTGTGGGAAGATGATGTAACATTTAACGGAACATTGGATTTCTTTACAGCTAACAACACACGTTTATCTTGTAAATGTTGCCAAGATCAACAAAACTGTCTATGTATCTGTTGTTTACTATGCAGGCTTTCACTTTATTGAAAAAAAGAATTGAAATGATAAACCTTGCCGTATTTAAACAAACATCATTCCTTCACACTGTGTAACACAGACAGTCTAAGAGTCAGAGAAATGAGTCATATAGAGGAAAAGGCATGTCGTTAACTCCATTTTTGAGTTGCTATACACATCTGCCATGTTTATTTAAGAGGTAATATACACTGATCAACCATAATATTCACACCAACTGACTGGTCTGCAACTCGGCGGTCCCATATACATATATATATAAAATACAGTGATCCTTCGTTACTTCGTGCTTCAGTTTCTGCGGCTTCAGTGCATCGCGGGTTTTTCAAAAGTATTCATAGAACATAAAAAAATAAGCAAATTAAGGACAAATAAGGAAAAAGTTAAGGAAAATGCTACAAAACAAGTTCGATTATGTAAAAAAAAAAAAAAAACCCAAACAAACAAATGAACCCCCCTGCCAAAAAACCCCTCTCCAAAATCTAATTACATTTTTATGTGAGGAGTGCATCTGATTGTGTGCATACACGTCTGTATGTGTGTGTAACTATTTTTTATTTATATGTTATGCATTATTTATGAATGTTTAATTGTTATTATAAGCATTTATAGCGTTGAATATGTATTTTTTTATATTATGCACACACATACATGTACATATACGTCAGTCAGGGGGGTCGGTCTGACTTCGTGAAAATCGCGGTCACGGGGGTCTAGGTTCCCATTAATCACGGAAAGTAATGGATCCTTATATATATATATGCAGAGTTATATATATATATATCACTCCCTGAATTGCTATGGAGCTATGTTGTCAGGGGCATAATGCCCCTGGTAGGGTCACCTAAGGCAAACAGGTCCTGGGTGAAGGTCCAGACGATGTGTGATTCATAAGACCCCTATGACATCTCAGAGAGATCAAAGGAAGCAGTCTTCCTTGCCGGACGCAGGTCATCGGGGTGCCCTCCTGGAGCCAGGCCCGGGAGAGGGGCTCGAAGGTGAGCGCCTTTTGGTCGGGCTTCTTCCCATGGAGCCGGGCCTAGCCCGAAAAGGAGACATGGGTCTGCCCTCCCATGGACCCACCACCCGTGGGAGGAGTTTTAGGGGTCGGATGCAGTGTGAGTTGGGTGGCAGCCGAAGGCATGGGTTCTGTCGGACCGATCCTCGGCTACTTACTCTGACCCTCGGGACATGGAATGTCACCTCTCTGGCGGGGAAGGAGCCTGATTTGGTGCGTGAGGTGGAGAGATACCGACTAGATATAGTCGGGCTCACCTCAACGCATAGCTTGGGCTCTGGTACCATCTGTCTCGAGAGAGGCTGGACCTTATTCTATTCTGGAGTTGCTCATGGGGAGAGGCGGCGAGCCAGTGTGGGTATTCTTGTTGCCCCCCATCTCGGTGCCCAAATGTTGGAGTTCTCCCCGGTTGATGAAAGGGTAGCTTCCCTTCGTCTTCGGGCGGGGGGGATGGGCCAAGACTGTTATTTGTGCTTATGCAACAAATGACAGTTCAGAGTACCCACCCTTTTTGGAGTCTTTGGGGGGGGGTGTTGGAGAACGCTCCCTTGGGAGACTCACATGTTGTCTTGGGAGACTTCAACTCCCATGTGGGCAACGATAGTGTGACCTGGAAGGGTGTGATCGGTAGGTACGGCCTCTCCAGTCTGAACCCGAATGGTGTTTCGTTGTTGGACTTCTGTGCTCATCACAGTTTGTCTATCACGAACACCATGTTCAAACATAAGTGTGCCCATAAGTGCACTTGGCACCAGGACACCCGAGGTCGCAATTCGATGATTGACTTTGTAGTCATCTCATCAGACTTGCGACCATATGTTCTGGACACTCAAATGAAGAGAGGAGCTGAGCTGTCTACCGATCACTACCTGGTGGTGCGTTGGCTTCAGTGATGGTGGAGGTTGCCTTCCAGACCTGGCAGGCCCAAGCGTGTAATCAGGGTCTGCTGGGAACGTTTGGCGGAGTCCCCTGTCCGAGAGGCCTTTAACTCCCACCTCGGGCAGAGCTACAACCACGTCCCGGAGGAGGCAGGGGACATGGAATCCGAATGGGCCATGTTTCCTGCCTCTAATGTTGAGGCGGCAGCCCATAGCTGTGGCCGTAAGGTCGTCGGTGCTTGTCGTGGCGGTAATCCTCGAACCCGGTGGTGGACACCTGCGGTGAAGGGGGCCGTCCAGCTGAAGAAGGAGGCCTATCAGGTTTTATTAGCTTGTGGGACTCCCGAGGCAGCAAACAGGTACCGGCAGGCCAAACGTGCTGCAGCCAAGGCTGTTGCAGATGCAAAATCTTGGGCGTGGGAGGAGTTCAGTGAAGGCCTGGAGAGTGATTATCAGTTGGCTTCAAAATGGTTCTGGATCGCCATCCGACGCCTTCGGAGAGGGAAGCAGTTCTCCACAAACACTGTTTACAGTGGAGGTGGGGAGCTGCTTACCTTGACTGGGGATGTCGTTGAGAGGTGGAGGGAATACTTTGAGGACCTCCTCAATCCCACCAACGAACCATCTCGATTGGCTCTCCGTGGAAGAGGAAGACCCTGGGGGTTCGGGACTGGAGTGGAGGTCACTGAGGTTGTCAAAAAGCGCCTCAGTGGTTGAGCTCTGGGGTTGGATGAGATCCGCCCGGAATATCCCAGGGCTCTGGATGCTGTAGGACTGTCTTGTCTTGGCTGTACCTCTCGATTGGCAAACTGGGGTGGTGGTCCCGATTTTTAAGAAGGGGGACCGGCGGGTGTGTTCCAATTATCGGGGAATTACACTCCTCAGCCTACCTGGGAAAGTCTGTGCAGGGGTACTAAAGAGGAGGATCCGACTGATAGTCAAACCTCAGATTCAGGAGGAACAATGTGGTCCACATGTGCTTTGTGGATTTGGAGAAGGCTTTCAACCGTGTCCCTCGAACGATCTTGTGGGGCATGCTCCGAGAGTATGTCGTTCTGGACCCGTTACTACGAGCCATTCGGTCGCTGTATCACCGGAGCCAGAGTTTGGTCTGTATTGGCAATAACAGGTCAAATTCGTTTCCGGTGGGAGTTGGAGTCTGCCAAGGCTGTCCTTTGTCACCGATTCTGTTAATAATTTTTATGGACAGAATTTCTAGGCGCAGTCGAGGCGTTGAGGGGTTGTGATTTGGTGGCCATCAGATCTCGTGTCTGCTTTTTGCAGATGATGTTGTCCTTTTGGCGTCATCAAGTCGGGACCTCCAGCTCTCATTGGAGCGATTCGCAGCCGAGTGCGAAGCAGCCGGGATGAGCATCAGTACTTCCAAGTCTGAGGCCATGGTTCTCAGTCGGACAAGGGTGGAATGCACCCTCCGGGTTGGGAATGAGGTCCTGCCCCAAGTGGAGGAGTTTAAGTATCTTGGGGTCTTGTTCACAAATCGCTGCAGCCTCTGCTGTTAAGCGGTGCCTGTACCGGTTCGTCGTGGTGAAGAAGGGGCTGAGCCGCAAGGCGAAGCTCTCAATTTACCAGTCGATCTACGTTCCAACCCTCACCTATGGTCACGAGCATGTCCAACCGGGAAGTGACCCCGGGGTCGACCTAGAACATGCTGGAGGGACTATGTCTCTCGGCTCGTCTGGGACCACCTCGGTGCCCCCCCCCGGAGAGTTGGAGGACGTGGCTGGGGAGAGGGACATCTGGACCTCTTTACTTAGGTTGCTGCCCCCGCAACCCTGGATTTTATGCGACAGACCAACATTAAATGACACATAAATGAGAAATGGAATGAAAATGACTTCTGGTTTTCAAATTTTTTTCAAATATAAATCTGAAAAGTGTGCCATGTATCCATCCCCCATTACTCTGATACCCCCAAGTAAAAGTCAGTGCAACCAGTTGCCTTCAGAAGCTGCCTAATTAGTAAATATGGTCCATCTGTGTGTAATCCAATCTTAGTAAAATATTGCAGGGATAAATTTGGAGGGCTGTTCAAAGCAGGGTTAAGGTATGAAATATGTCCCAAGCTTTGAACATCTCACAGAGCATTATTCAATTAATCATCTCAAACAGGGAAGGCCTGTGGCATAACTAAAAACTTTGGAGGAGCTGCAGTGATCCACAACTCAGGGAAAAGAGCCTGTCCATAGAACAAGCTGTTAGTTGTGCAGTTCCCAAATCCTTCCTTTATTTAAGAATGGTAAGAAGAAAACATAAGGTACCATGTGGGGACACAACAAATGTGGAATAAGGTGCTCTGGTCAGATGAGTCAAAATTTGGACTTTTTGGTTTAAAAGAAGAGCACTGCGTATAGTTAAAAAAGTAGTACTGCACATCACCCTGAACACAGAATTTCACTGTGAAACATGGTGGTGGAAGCATCGTGCTGTGGGAATGCTTTTTTATGGAGGGACAGTGAAGCTGGTCAGAGCTGATAGATAGATAGATGGATGGAGCCAAATACTGTGCAATCTTGGAAGAAAAACTGTTAGTCTACAAAGGACTCGAGACTGGGGTGGTGGTTCACTTTCCAGCAATACAATGGCCTTAAAGATACAGTCAGAACTAAATGGGGAATGGTATAGACCAATGTTTATTCATGCGTTAGAATAAATACAAGCTAATACAAATACACACTTTCTATATTTATATTGTTAAATTTTGAGAACCATGTATCACATTGATGTATCTTTCAGTTCACAGTTAAGGACCATTTTGTATTGGTCTATCAAAGGAAATCCCAAGAAAGTGCATTTGTTTGTGATTATGTAACAACATGTGGAAAAACCTAAAGTGTAGGACTATTTCTGTAAGCCACTCGACAGCGACTTGTAAACCAACTGGAAATGAATAGAACAGATAAGTAGATAGA
>CM045732.1:45159997-45172497 GCA_024760905.1 Plotosus lineatus | reverse complement strand
TGTGACCAATCCCAAGTACTATTTTAACATAGAGTTTTCCCACTTTTTCTTCTGGCTACTAAATTTGTTAATGACTCTCGGTTTCTTTAGCATGAACAGCATGAGGAGTGCTTCTTGAGTTTGATGTTTCAGAGAAAAGTAAAAAAAAAAATTTCAATGTTGAGAAGCACTTCCCATGGCCATGGGTGTGATCATAACATTAAGGATGGTGCCAGTTGCTGAAAAGACTGAAAAGTGAGATTGTTCTCCATGAACAACTCGAACCAATCTACTGCACCATGGCAGACTCTTCCTTGCTGTAGCTGAGACTAAATACTGTTTTCGGTTTGCCTCCACTGAACATTGGGTAGGCCTTCAAAGTGCTGCTCAGGCATTCCTGTAGTCCTTGAACCTGTCTCCCTGTAGCAAGGTTGCATAGACAAGGTGGTCTGTCAAGAAGAAGCTCACTGTTCCACACTGTTGAAAAATTGTTCTACAATTTGTAGATTCAGTGAACCTCTGCTCATCTTTACTTCTGAGAAATTCTGCCTCTATTAAATGCATTTTTTTACACCTAATCATACAACTTTTCTGTTGTAGTCATATTCCTCCAGATTTTTAAAGTAATATTCATTTCTGAAATACATAAATCATTCAGCGCGCTATACCACTAGACCACCACTGCCCCTGCATCATGATTTCTGATGTTGTATAAATTACATTCACAGCATTTAGCAGATGAACTTGTCCACAGTGACTCACAGAAGTGCTTTAACATCACTATCAGTGAATACATGCTTATACCGGTTCACTAGGACACAGGCTAAGTATACCATCAGTCAACAACTCAGTGGGTAGGAGTTTTCTGGGGGGGTTGTTTTTGTGTGTGTGAGTGTGTGTGTGTGTGTGTGTGTGTGTGTGTGTGTGTGTGTGTGAGAGAGAGAGAGAGAGAGAGACAAAGTGCTGCAGTGGAGTACAGACTGCACCTTCCATTCCTCCACCTTCATGACTGAAGTGCTCTTGAGCAAGGCACCAAACCCCCAACTGCTCTTGAGGCTTCCCAATGTGGGGCAGCCCACTGCTCTAGATGAGTGTGCTCACTTTGGATGGATTAAATGCAGAGACAATAATATCCCTTGTGGGATGAATACAGTACAGCAAAATAAATACATTTTAAAAATCTATTATCTAAGTACTGCTAAAAAGGTAGGTTTTCAGCCATCATTTGAAGATACCCAGTGATTCAACTGTCCAGACTTGTTGAGGACGATCAATCCACCACATTGTGGCTCGAACAGAGAAAAGTTTAAATCTACATTTAGCAGTGCTAAAGGAACAGAGAGCTTGCAGTGCAGTAAAGGGTGTATTTAAAGTAGGAGGGTGCAGGTCCATTTTTGGTTTTGTAGTTAAGCACTAGTGTTTTTAATCTAATCGAACAGCTACAAGAAGCCAGTGGAGAGATCTCAACATTGGAGTGGTGGGAGAGAATGGTCAACAGTTGAAAAACAATCCTTACAGCTGCATTCTGGATCAATTGCGGAGGTCAAGTAGTGTTCAAAGGCTGCCTGCCAGGAGTGAGTGGCAGTAGTCTATCCTTGAGATGACAAGGAACTGAGCAAGTATCTGAATTGCCTTAGCGGAAAGAAATCCTTTGGACGTTAATGAGGAGAAATTGACACAATTGAGAAAGATTACCAATAATATTTTAGTCCAGATCCTAACTGTATATGCAATGAGGTTCAAACTGACTCACAGATAAAGCTTTTCATAGACAATGAGCCAAACACATCTACAAGTCAAAACAGAAATATTACTCTCTCTCTCTCTCTCTCTCTCTCTCTCTCTCTCCCTCTCTCTCTCTGATTTAAAGGAGAAAGTCCACAGACAAGCCTATGACTATTGCAAGAGGTAAGACACCAAGAGTCTTACTCAAGGCATAATATTAATTGTAAGGATGCCATAAAACTGTTGGAAGTGTTTTCAAGAATCATTGCACTTCCTAAAAAGCTATTATTATATTTAAAGAGAATGATGACAGTACACTTGGCATGAGAACAAGAAAACCAGCATGCTTGGGGGTCTGGTGATCAAGTCTAGCAGTAATGCATATGTAAAATGATGAATAGCTTTATGCAGAAGTAACTAAACATAACTATTTGCATGAAATTAAGAATGTGGAGTCAAATGTAACATCATTTCAATAGGGACTACAGCTGTGAGAGGAAAATTATATTAAAGAATTTGAATACTATCCTTATCCAGAAAGGATAAAAGTTTCATCACATCTCCGTCTGTATTCTAAACACAAATGGACCACCGAGCGAACATGTGCAACAAGCCCCAATGCTTCCCTGAGTTTCTGAACAGCACTGGGTTGATTAGGAGCAATCTGTGCCTGTTCCATCTTCATTGAGTTGCATGCTCGAACTCCATCTTATTGTATTGTTTAGATTTGCGTAGGTTTAGGGAATGTGTTGTTGTCATGGTATGCATCCGAATGTGTTGTTACCTTGGTGAGGTTATATTTTCATACATAGTTACCTCACATAAACAGTGGTTTCATGTAAGGAACTTGGGTATTATAGGTTTATCCGACGTAAAAACCTCTGCCAAATCAAACGTGCGAATCAGATGATTCGCTGTGGCGACTCCCAAGTGAAGGGGAAAGGGCCGAAAGGAAGACAGACAGACACACAGTTTATAGTCTTAGTGACTATGTATTTGTGTCTGTAACCAATAAAAAAATATTTTTATGAATTTAAGTGAAAGATGAAAAGAGATACAGTAATAATGCACAGATCTGAAATGAAATAATGCTGTTATTGTTAGCACCGGTCGCACATATTAATGTTGTGCATGTTTTCTGAGAAACTCGGCCTTATAGCACTTTCACCTTTCACATAATCAGATATCAAGTCTTACATTTGTTATCTTCATGTGGGCTTCACTGAACCATCTCCAAATCAGAGCTCGTTTGCCCATTTACTGTTATGGAAAGTGCTTAATCCTACTTCGGGTCATAGGGAGGCTGAAGCGTATCTTGGCAAACACTAAGTAAAGAGAGGATATACTTGAATAGCTTGCTGGCCCAACACCCCCACAGTCATGTACACTCATACTCACACCTCAGGATAATTTAGAACAGCCAATTAATATAATATGCACAACTTTGGACTGTGGGAGGAAACCAGAGTACCTGGAAGTAACCCATGCAAGTACAGGGAGAACATGCAAAGAGCTGTTCAGGGTGTACTCTGCATCCGAGTGTATGGAGTGGAATTAGGTGGTTAAGTAAATGGGTGAGCATGAGAGACAATTATATATTTACTTGCACCAACTATATACAGCGTGTTATTGTAGTAAGTAGTTTTGTGGGTTGTTTTTTGGGGTTTTTTTTTTTTTTTGCATAATTGGCCTTGTTTTGCTGCATTTTCCTTAACTTTTTCCTTATTTAAAAAAAAAACCCTGCAAGGCACTCAAGCCACAGAAACAGCGAGGGATCACCGTGTGTGTATATATATATATATATATATATATATATTCATTTCCTGAATCTCAGCCAACTCTGGGACAGGCCATTACAGGGCAGAAGCATGCTCATGGTTATGCAGCCTACTCTTGATAAGAATCAGCAATGGCCTTTTTACATGACTCTCACTGCAGTGAGACTCATGGCTGGAGTTTGATGACTCATGGCTGGAGTTTGATAACCCAGTTTGCTGCACTGGGGAGATAACATTGACAACCTGTTGATAGTGGGGTTTGAACTCCAAACTTTGGGATCAGTAATCTAGCATCAGGCCACCAGACCACCAGACCACCACTGCCCCCAGTGTGAGTAATTAAAATAACAATATAGGTGGTACAAGTGAATACCGAAATAAGAAAACTTAGTGGTCACCTTTCCAGCTTTAGTTCAAGACCACAGTCGGGAAATTTATTTATTTATTTTGTCTTGGGCCAAACTGTTGAAAAGGTGTAGTCAGTGTTTCTGGTGGATGTTAACTGAAGGAAGTACTTTAAAATTTGTCCAAAAGCCAAAACTGTGCTGGCTCAGCTTATATGACCGTAGGTATTAGGTGCCACATTCTCACCAAACAGGTGATCATATCTGACTTTCTTTTTACTATTAGAATGTTAGTGGTTCATATCTTGAGATTTTTTTCCTTGGTTTATATCACAAAGAGCAGTTTTATCTTTTATTTAAAAAAAAATTAAAAATGTATACCCATATTATTATTGAATTTAGTTGTAGTGGTGGCCTGCTGGGAGAGTGCCGGCTCAGTTTCGAGAAGCATGTAAAGGAACCTGCAGTCATTCGTAAAGAGTAGACCATTGGGTTGTCGTCAATATTATAATACAGTACTTCATATTGTCTTGCATCCTACATATTCCCTATTAAGAACATAGGATGCTTCTTCCATGGTCATCTCTGACTGAGGAAGCCTATGAGTGGCAATGTTGTACTTATCACATGCTGGAAGTAGGGATTACCCATACATTATCTACAGGCTTCCAATTTTTGGTCTGAACAACCCTCCAATAGTATATAGAGCTCAGTGCTTTCACCTTATTGAAAATATTTGTCATGTACTGGAGAAGACTTTATGGAGTGGAAACTGAACCCAATTGTCTTCTTCTTTTCCTTTCGGCTTTTCCCTTCAGGGGTCGCCACAGCGAATCATCTGTGTCCATCTCACCCTATCCTTTGCATCTTCTTCTCTTATACCAACGACCTTCATGTCCTCCTTTACCACATCCATGAATCGTCTCTTTGGTCTTCCTCTAGGCCTTTTGCCTGGTAGTTCCAGCCTCAGCATCCTATTACCAATATACTCACTATCCCTCCTCTGTACATGTCCAAACCATCTCAATCTAGCCTCTCTGACTTTGTCTCCAAAACGTCTTACATGTGCTGTCCTTCTGACGTGCTCATTCCTAATCCTATCCATCCTCGTTACTCCCAAAGAGAACCTCAACATTTTCATCTCTGCTACCTCCAGCTCTGCCTCCTGTCTTTTCCCCAGGGCCACTGTTTTTAACCCATACAGCATCGTTGGCCTCAACACCGTCTTGTACACTTTTCCTCTCATTTTTGCCGATACCCTCCTATCACACATCACACCGGACACTTTTCTCCAACCATTCCAACCTGCCTGCACACGCTTCTTGACCTCTTTTCCACACTCTCCATTGCTCTGGATTGTTGAGCCCAAGTACTTAAAATCCTCCACCTTTCTTATCTCTGCTCCCTGTAATCTCACCGTTCCTCTTTGGTCCTTGGCATTCATGCACATGTATTCTGTCTTACTGAGGCTAATCTTCATTCCCCTCCTTTCCAGGGCATACCTCCACCTCTCTAGATTTTCCTGCACTTGTTCTCTGCTCTCACTACAGATTACAATGTCATCTGCAAACATCATGGTCCATGGGGAATCTTGTCTAACCTCGTCTGTCAGCCTGTCCATCACCATAGCGAACAAGAAGGGGCTGAGAGCTGACCCTTGATGCAGTCCCACCTCCACCTTGAACTCTTCTGTCACACCGACAGCACACCTCACCACTGTCTTACATCTCTCATACATGTCCTGCACCACTCTAACATACTTCTGCCACTCCAGACTTCCTCATGCAATACCACAGTTCTTCTCTCGGCACCCTGTCATATGCTTTCTCCACATCCACAAAGGCACAATGCAGCTCCGTCTGACCTTCTCTGTACTTCTCCATTAACATCCTCAAGGCAAACACTGCATCTGTGGTGCTCTTTCTGGGCATGAAACCAAACTGTTGTTCACAAATGCTGACTTCTGCCCTTAGTCTAGCTTCCACTATTCTTTCCCATAACTTCATCGTATGGCTCATCAACTTTATCCCTCTGTAGTTGCCACAACTCTGCACGTCTCCCTTGTTCTTAAAAATGGGCACCAGCACACTTCTCCTCCATTCCTCTGGCATCCTCTCACTCTCTAAGACCTTGTTAAATGTTCTTGTCAGAAAATCTACTGCTACCTCTCCTAGACACTTCCATACCTCCACCGGTATGTCATCAGGACCAACTGCCTTTCCATTCTTCATCCTCTTCAATGCCCTCCTCACTTCACCCTTACTAATCTTTGCTACTTCCTGGTCCTCAACAGTCACCTCTTCTACTCTTTTTTCTCTCTCATTTTCCTCATTCATCAGCTCTTCAAAGTACTCTTTCCATCTTCCCAGCACACTTCTGTCATCAGTCAATACATTTCCCTCTCTGTCCTTTATCAATCTAACTTGCTGCACGTCCTTCCCATCTCTATTTCTCTGCTGTGCCAACCTGTATAAATCATTTTCTCCCTCCTTACTTTCCAACCGAGCATATAAGTCATCGAACGCGCTCTGTTTGGCCTTTGACACTGCTACCTTTGCCTTACGCTGTGTCTCCCTGTACTCCTGTTTACTCTCTTCGGTTTTGTCAATGTCCCACTTCTTCTTAGCTAATCTCTTCCTTTGTACACACTCCTGCACTTCCTCATTCCACCACCAAGTCTCCTTATCTACTTTCCTTCCAGATGACACACCAAGTATTCTCCTACCTGTCTCCCTGATCACATTCGCTGTAGTTGTCCAGTCATCTGGAAGCACTTCCTGACCACCCAAAGCCTGTTTCAACTCCTCCTTGAAGACAACCCGACACTCTTCCTTTTTCAACTTCCACCACTTTGTCTTCTGCTCTGCCTTTGCCTTCTTCACCTTCCTCACCATCAGCATCATCCTGCACACCACCATCCTATGCTGTTTGGCAACACTCTCACCCGCTACTACTTTGCAGTCACTGACATCCTTTAAATTACATCGCCTGCACAAGATGTAGTCTACCTGTGTGCTCCTACCTCCACTTTTATAAGTCACCCTATGCTCCTCTCTCTTCTGGAAGAAAGTATTCACCACAGCCATTTCCATTCTTTTCGCAAAATCTACCAACATCTGTCCTTCTGCGTTCCTGTCCTGGATACCAAACCTACCCATCACTTCCTCGTCCCCTCTGTTTCCTGCCCCAACATGTCCATTGAGGTCTGCCCCAATGACCACTCTTTCACCTCTGGGGGTACTCTGCATCACTTCATCTAACTCCCTCCAGAATCTCTCCTTCTCTTCTCGCTCACATCCTGTCTGTGGGGCATAAGCACTAACAACATTGACCATCACACCTTTAATTTCTAACTTGAGACTCATCACTCTGTCTGACACTCTTTTCACTTCTAGAACATTCCTGGCAAACTCCTCCTTCAAGATGACTCCGACTCCATTTCTCTTCCCATCCACACCGTGATAAAACAGCTTAAACCCTGCTCCTATGCTTCTAGCCTTGCAACCTTTCCACCTGGTCTCCTGAACACACAGTATGTCCACCTTCCTCCTCTGCATCATGTCAGCCAGCTCTCTACCTTTTCCTGTCATAGTTCCAATATTCAAAGTCCCTACTTTCAGTCCTAGACTCATGCCTTTCCTCTTCTCTCTCTGGCAACGGACACGCCTCCCGCCTCTCCTTCTTCGACGTCTTCGACCAACAGTAGTCCAATTTCCATCAGCACCCTGTTGGTTGACGGCACTGATGGCGGTCGTTGTTAACCCGGGCCTCGACCGATCCGGTATGTGGTTCTTTCTTGTGATTCGCATAGTTTATTTGGCATTTGTTTTACGCCGGATGCCCTTCCTGACGCAAACCTCTGCATTTATCCGGGCTTGGGACCGGCGTGAGGGAGAGACACTGGTTTGTGCCCCCCCCTCACGGCTGCATTGAAACTGAACCCAATTGTGGATGGACGAAAATGTTATGATGTTGCTTAAACCTGTTGAAAAACTGCAGTGGCTAAAGGTGGTCCAACAGAGTGGTGCAGGGTGGCGTTAATGTATGATATTACAATACAATACAAAATAATACAAACCAATACAATACACCCGCCAAAAGAACACAGGCAAGTGTGCATAAAATATCAGTACCCCAATGCTCAGACATGCATAGAAATATATAGACTTATTATTAAAAGGGCTACAAAAACAAAGCTGTACAAAAACTGTATTAAAATCCAAGCTTAGTTTTGGCTTGCTGTCTGGGCAATGACGTTATGTAACGCAAGCATGACTTGGAATCTCCACAGGCCTGGAGCAGCGCCACAGATAGACTTTTGTATCTTTCATCATGGTTAAGAGCCTCCTCTACTGTCTTGGAGGTTGATTTAGGTTACTGAACTACCAAGAAAAGTGAAAGGAAACTGAACATCAGTCACTCAGTAAATAAAAATATGTAATTGTTTTACTGTCAACTGCAGGACAGCACAATGGTGTAGTGGTTAACGTGGCCACCTCACAGCAAGCGGGCCTGGGTTCAATTCCCAGCCTGGGTGTTTTTGTGTGCATTTGCATGTCCTTCCCGTGCTTGTGTGGGTTTCCTCCCACAGTCCAAAAACATGAACAGTAGGCTAATTGACTCTTCAAAATCTCCACTAAGTGTGAATAGCTGTGTGAGGTTGGGCCCCGTGATGTCATGGGTGTAGTTCGCCCTCTCCCGGAGTCAGCTGGGATTGGTGCCAGCCTCCTCGTGACCCTAATTAGGATTAAGTGGTTCAGAAAATGAACAAATGAAACCTTGAAAAGCAGAAGCAAGAAGTGATCTTCCAACAGAAATTAGATCACCAGAAGCCTTCTCCCCTGATCTGGAACAAACCTGGAAGGTCAAGATTGAGTTTGACCTTAATTTGCACTAACCAGGATTTGCTCCATCATTTCATCAAGTTAAGATGTAAAATGAACCCATACTTTGCTGTATTTTGATCTAAAATTACCTCGGAATACCAGTGTAAACATGCTTGATTTTCCCTATTTCCCATTTAATGACCTAAACCTATGTTAGTTTAATGTTTTTAAGTAAAGTAAAAACTTTAATCTACATTTTTTATAGAATCACTTGGAAAATGGTTTTATCTTAAGTAACAAACCAGTATTTTAAATAAATGGAAAAGGATGAACGGTCTTGATCACGACCCTTGGCAGTTTACAATCCGGGTATTCAAACTCACAATCCTACGATCACTATTCCAGGGTCAAATCTGCATTAATTAAAACTGAACCAGTCAATTTCCAGGCATTTTATACTAATATAAGGAATACATGTTGGGTTATACCAGATAAACTACCCTGTAGGATTTCAGGAATCTGCATCTTAAATAAGTGCTATATCCTTGCCAAGAGTCGTCGTACGACTCGGAAGGTACCAGACCAGACCATATTAGCTTGTCCGCCTCAGAGCAACAAAGAGCCTGGGTGCTCCAGGTACTCCAGTTTCTTTCCACGGTGCAAAGACTTGCAAATTGGATGAAATCACCACAAGGTGTGAATATGACAGTAAATGGTTGCATGTTGCCCAGTTATGGTGAGTTTTTCAGGATATACCGGTGTCATCTGAGAGAGACTTTGGCCTCATAATAGAAGTTAAGCGATTCAGCAAATGAGTTGGTGAGAGTTTGAAGCAGTTGTACAGATTATACAATCACTCATTCTCTGAACCACTTAATCCTAATTAGGGTCGCAGGGAGGCTGGCAACCATCTCAGCCAACTCTGAGCAAGGGCAGGGTACACCCTGGACAGCTTGCCAGGCCATCTGCAGGGCCAACACTCACACAAACAATCACACCTACAAAAACAGCAAACATGGAGAACATCTAACTTTGAAGTTGTGGCCATTTTGTTTACGCAGCGAACTGTTCTTTTTTTTCCAACAAAACAATGAGCATAGTACAATATAAATATAAATATAAATATAATATAATATAATATAATATAATATAATTTGGTGCAATTTCATTTCATGCGATTTATTTATTATTATTATTATTATTATTATTATTATTATCATCATCATTTTATTTCTATTAATTTTATTATTATTATTATTATTATTATATTGTTTACTGGGTCTGTGTAAGGTTCTTTAAAAATAGAACTTGTATGTGTTTATTTTATAGCAGTTTGTGTGTTGTTGATTTGAGCCTTTCTTCAGAACTTGAGTCCTTGAACAACCTAGGTACGACGTAACCAAAATTTCCTCCGGGATAATAAAGTATTACCTTGCTTAAGTGGAGCTGGTGGTGTAGCGGTTAGGGTGCTGGGCTTGTGATCAGGAGGTTGTGTGTTCAAATCCCAGTTAGACCCTCACTGTTCTCAGACCCCTGGGCAAGGTCTCTACCACAAGTGTGCCTCTGTTCACCCAGCTGTATAAATGGGTAGTAGGAAAAATTTACCAGGAAGGTAACCTGTGATGGACTTGTGTCCCATCTGGGAGGAGTTGAACTCCTAGTTGCTTTATGCTATGGAAACTGGGGATGAGCACTGACCTGATGAGCCACTATGGCTTGGGTGTAAAAAACCTAGAGGACATTACCTTATCTTATTTTAACCTAAGGGTGATTTGGAATAGCCAATTAGCCTACTGTGCATGTTTTAGGACTGTGGGAGGAAACTGGAGTACCTGGCAGAAACCCATGCAAGCACGGAGAGAACATGCAAACTCCACACATATAGAACTGCCCAAACTGGGACTCAAAACTAGGACATTCTTGCTGTGAGGTGGACATGCTAACAACAACTACACCACCATGCCGCCCCAGATTATAGAGATGTTCACCAAATGTATTACATCACCAGTCAGAATTTTAAAAAATAGAAATATTTTTAGAACTTATAGAAGTAAATAAGGAAACATTGTCCACTCAAGATGGCCTGTACCAGAGGATAATTTAAAGTACGTAAACACACACACACTAAGAAGTGTAGCAAGAATCATACATGGGAGGTTAATTCATTCATTCATTTTTTTGGTCATTTTCTGACTGCTTATTCCTAATTATGGATGCAGGGAGGATAGCACATATTTCAGCTGACTCTGGGTGAGGGCAGAGTACACCCTGGACAGGTCACCAGGCCATTGCAGGGCAGAAACATGACAGCAACTCAATGACCTACTCTTTACTAATGATAGCAGTTCTTTCAGATGCCTCTCACCTCAGACACCAAGAAGCATGGTTGGTCGTTGACAAGCCAGTTAGCTGCCCCCTCCCCCAACACACATACATACCAAGGGGCAGCAACGACAACTTTGTGAACTCTCAACCTTTGGATCAGTAAGCCAGCACCCTACCACCAGTACCACAGATTTAGTTCAGTTTGCAGAGTGTCTGCTTTATCCTCTGGAAGGTCAGAATTCAAGTCTGGCTGTGTCATACCATAAGATGTTAAAATTTGGTGGTTGTTACTTCCTGCTTGGTGCTCAGCATCAAAGGACAGAGCAATGCAATAACTGGTGCTGCACAGTGGTGACAGGTACCCATAGCACAAACCAAATTTCAATGTATGTAAAAGTACTTTTTTGTAGCATTGTATACCAAATCGGGAGGTGTGCAACAATCACTTCCAAAAAGTCCTGCATTTGGACAGTGGTGGGAATAATATAGGATATTCCTGAAACCTATTGCTTAGGTTAAATGAATGAACAGAGGAGTGGAGCGAGAGAGAGAGAGAGAGAGAGATGTCATGGCAGTGAGTTGTTCCTGTTCGATTTGAGACTTGTCTGTCTGTCTTCCTTTCGGCTTTTTCCCTTTTACTCAGGAGTCGCCACAGCAAATCATTTGATTTGCACGTTTGATTTGGCAGAGGTTTTTACGACGGATGCCCTTCCTGTCACAACTCTTTAGCAAGGGACAGAAACACGCGGACAGCTTTGCAGCCTACTCTTTACGAAAGTCAGCAATGGTTCTTTTACATGCCTCTCACTATAGACAGTGAGAGACATGGCCCGCCTTTGATAACCATTAATTTATTTGCTAAAGCAACTAATCCAACTAGGATCGTGAAGAGGCTGTAGCCGATCTCGATAAATGCACACTATCATTCACACTCACACCTCGGGACAATTTGAAACAGCCAGTTATGCTATTGTTCATGTCTTTGGACTGTGGAAGGAAACTGGTGTACCTGGATTAAGTCCAAACAAGGACAGGAAGAGCATACACACTCCACATAGAAACACCCTTGCTGAGCTCAGAACCTTTTCATTGTGAAGTGGACATGCTGACCACTATGCCACTGGACCATCTATAATGCTTAAATTGAAAAAGAAAAAAAATAGTGGTAGCTAAACAATGATTACAACATTGATCAAACACCCACTTTTAGATTTTTGTCTTTGTTTCATAATCATTCTTTAAGTTTTTGATTTAATTAAAAACTTTGCATGTTAAACCCCTGTCACAGTCAGCCACATTCCCAAACACACCCTCAAGAACTTGGTTGGCTGCAGTAGGAACCTGTGGAAGAAAAGCAGTAGAAACTGATAAGGACGTGGTATGGTCTCCATGGAGGATATGGTCACACATTTGAGATATTAAAAAAAAAAACGTAGTTCGGGTGGAATTGTAAAAATAATTAAACATATATATATAGCTTTTTCTGGCGTTTTTCCTGTTCTCGAGAGTCGCCACAGCAAATC
>CM045732.1:45067497-45157497 GCA_024760905.1 Plotosus lineatus | reverse complement strand
TACTGTGTGTTCAGGAGACCAGGTGGAAAGGTAGCAGGGCTAGAAGCTTAGGAGCAGGGTTTAAGCTGTTTTTTCATGGAGTAGATGGGAAGAGAAATGGAGTAGGAGTCATCTTGAAGGAGGCGTTTGTCAGGAATGTTCTAGAAGTGAAAAGAGTGTCAGACAGAGTGATGAGTCTCAAGTTAGAAATTGAAGGTGTGATGTTCAATGTTGTTAGTGCTTATGCCCCACAGACAGGATGAGAGCTAAAAGAGAAGGAGAGATTCTGGAGTGACTTCGATGAAGTGATGCAGAGTACCCCCAGAGGTGAAAGAGTGGTCATTGGTGCAGGCTTCAATGGACATGTTGGTGCAGGCAACAGAGGGGACGAGGAAGTGATGGGCAGGTTTGGTATTCAGGACAGGAACACAGAAGGACAGTTGTTGATCGATTTTGTAAAAAGGATGGAAATGGCTGTGGTAAATACTTTCTTCAAGAAGAAACAGGAGCGTAGGGTGACTTATAGAAGCAGAGGTAGGAGCACACAGGTAGACTACATCTTGTGTAGGCGATGTCATTTGAAGGAAGTCAGTGACTGCAAAGTAGTAGTGGGTGAGAGTGTTGCCAAACAGCATAGGATGGTGCTATGCAGGATGACGCTGATGGTGAGGAAGGTGAAGAAGGCAAGGGCAGAGCAGAAGACAAACTGTTGTAAGTTGAAAAAGGAAGAGGGTCGTGTTGTCTTCAAGGAGGAGTTGAAACAGGCTTTGGGTGGTCAGGAAGTGCTTCCAAATGACTGGACAACCACAGCAAATGTGATCAGGGATACAGGTAGGAGAGTACTTGGTGTGTCCTCTGGAAGGAAAGTAGATAAGGAGACTTGGTGGTGGAATGAGGAAGTGCAGGAGTGTGTACAAAGGAAGAGGTTAGCTAAGAAGAAGTGGGACATTGAGAGGACCAAAGAGAGTAAACAGGAGTACAGGGAGACACAGCGTAAGGCGAAAGTAGCAGTGACTAAGGCCAAACAGAGGGCGTATGATGACTTGTATGATAGGTTGGACAGTAAAGAGGGAGAAAATGATTTATACAGGTTGGCACAGCAGAGAAATAGAGATGGGAAGGATGTGCAGCAAGTTAGATTGATAAAGGACAGAGAGGGAAATGTATTGACTGATGACAGAAGTGTGCTGGGAAGATGGAAAGAGTACTTTAAAGAGATGATGAATGAGGAAAATGAGAGAGAAAAAAAGAGTAGAAGAGGTGACCATTGAGGAGCAGAAAGTAGCAAAGATTAGTAAGGGTGAAGTGAGGAGGGCACTGAAGAGGATGAAGAATGGAAAGGCAGTCGGCCCTGATGATATACATGTGGAGGTATGGAAGTGTCTAGGAGAGGTAGCAGTAGATTTTCTGACAAGAACATTCAACAAGGTCTTAGAGAGTGAGCAGATGCCGGAGGAATGGAGGAGAAGTGTGCTGGTGCCCATTTTTAAGAACAAGGGAGACATGCAGAGGTGTGGCAACAACAAAGAGATAAAATTGATGAGCCATATGATGAAGTTATGGGAAAGAATTGTGGAAGCAAGACTAAGGGCAGAGGTCAGCATTTGTGAGCAACAGTTTGGTTTCATGCCAAGAAAGAGCACCACAGATGAAGTGTTTGCTTTGAGGATGTTAATAGAGAAGTACACAGAAGGTCAGAGGGAACTGCATTGTGCCTTTGTGGATCTGGAAAAAGCATATGACAGGGTGACAAGAGAAGACTTGTGGTATTGCGTGAGCAAGTCTGGAGTGGCAGAGAAGTATGTTAGAGTGGTGCAGGGCATGTATAAGAGATGTAAGACAGTGGTGAGGTGTGCTGTCTGCGTGACCGACGAATTCAAGGTGGAGGTGGGACTGCATCAAGGATCAGCTCTGAGCCCCTTCTTGTTTGCAATGGTGATGGACAAGCTGACAGACGAGGTTAGACAAGAATCTCCATGGACTATGATGTTTGCAGATGACATTGTGATCTGTAGTGAGAGCAGAGAACAAGTGGAGGAAAATCGAGAGAGGTGGAGGTATGCCCTGGAAAGGAGAGGAATGAAGGTTAGCCTCAGAAAATCAGAATACATGTGTGTGAATGAGAATGACCCAGGAGGAACGGTGATGTTACAGGGAACAGAGATAACGAGGGGGAGGATTTTAAGTACTTAGGCTCAACAATCCAGAGCAATGGCGAGTGTGAAAAAGAGGTGAGAAAGCATGTGCAGGCAGGCTGGAATGGTTGGAGAAAAGTGTCCGGTGTGATGTGCGATAGGAGAGTGTCAGCAAGAATGAAAGGGACAGTGTACAAGACGGTGTTGAGGCCAGCGATGTTGTATGGCTTAGAAACAGTGGCGCTGAGGAAAAGACAGGAGGCAGAGCTGGAGGTACCAGAGATGAAAACATTGAGGTTCTCTCTGGGAGTAACGAGGATGGATAGGATCAGAAATTAGTATATCAGAGGGACAGCCCATGCAAGATGCTTTGGAGACAAAGTCAGAGAGGCTAGATTGAGATGGTTTGGACATGTACAGAGGAGGGATAGTGAGTATATTGGCAGTAGGATGCTGAGGTTGGAACTACCAGGCAGAAGGCCTAGAGGAAGCCCAAAGAAGAGATTTATGGATGTGGTGAAGGAAGACATGAAGGTCATTGGAGTAAGAGAAGAAGATGCAGAGGACAGGGTGAGATGGAGGCGGATGGTTTGCTGTGGCGACCCCTGAAGGGAACAGCTGAAAGAAGAAGAAGAAAGATACATACATACATAGATACATACATACATACACACACACACACACATATATACATACATGCATGCATATATATGTATATATGTATATATGTATATATATATATATATATATATATATATATATATGTGCTTATAATATGGAGGGGAATGGTGGCCTGGTGATATAGGGTGCTGGATCGCTGATCCTAAGGTTGGGGGGTTGAGTCCAAAGTACCAAAGGCTGGCCATGTCCCTCACTGTCTACAGTGAGAGGTTCATGTAAAAGAACCATTGCTGACTTGTGTCGGGAAGGGCATCCGATTGCTGTGGCAACCCCTGATAAAGGGGGAAATAAAGCCGAAAGGAAATCTCTCTCAAATGCTTATAACAATTAAACACTCAAAATTAATGCATAAGATGTAAATAAAATATAAATAGACAGACTCGTGCAACCACTCAGATAAATGGCATAAAAATGTAAGTCGTTTCGTTGGGGGGGTTGTTGTTTTTGTTTGTTTGCAATTTTTTTTTTTCATAATTGGTCTTGTTTTGTGGCATTTTGCTTAACTTTCCCCCTTTTTTTCCTTAATATATATATATATATATATATCTTCTTTTCCTTTCGGCTTTTCCCTTCAGGGGTCGCCACAGCGAATCATCTGCCTCCATCTCACCCTATCCTTTGCATCTTCTTCTCTTACACCAACGACCTTCATGTCCTCCTTTACCACATCCATGCTTCTCTCTCTGGCAACGGACACGCCTCCCGCCTCTCCTTCTTCGACGTCTTCGACCAACAGTAGTCCAATTTCCATCAGCACCCTGTTGGTTGACGGCACTGATGGCGGTCGTTGTTAACCCGGGCCTCGACCGATCCGGTATGTCATTCTTTCTTGTGATTCGCATAGTTTATTTGGCATTTGTTTTACGCCGGATGCCCTTCCTGACGCAACCCTCTGCATTTATCCGGGCTTGGGACCGGCGTGAGGGAGAGACACTGGTTTGTGCCCCCCCCTCACGGCTGCATTATATATATATATATATATATATATATATATATATATATATATGTGTGTGTGTGTGTGTGTGTGTGTGTGTGTGTGTGTGTGTGTGTGTGTGTGTATGTATGTATGTATGTATAGTGCTTTACTGTCAGACTGCAGAATGTGCATATTGGTTCCATGACTGTCATGATTAAAAATAAATATTAGCAGTAAATAATAATAATAAAAAAATCACATTCCTTCACAGTCATAATTATGAAAAGTTCCCACATATTCTCCTCCAGCCTTGCAGCACTTACAGCATGACACACACAGTACACTTCAATAAACTACCACAATTATCATCGTTCATTTTCTGTAACTGCTTAATCATAATTAGGGTCACAGGAAGGCTGGTGCCCATCCCAGCCAACTCCAGGTGAGGGCAGAGTACACCGTGGACAGCTCACCAGGGCCGAAATGCTGACTGATATGCAGCTACTCTTGTTGAAAGCAATGGTTCTTTTACATGAACCTCACACCATAGAGAGTGAGAGACTTGTCTGGCCTTTGATAACCCAGTAATACACTGGGAGGACAGTAACAACCCTTGGAGAATGGGGCTTGAATCCCCAATTTTAGGATCGGTGATCCAGCACCTTTACCACCAGGCCACCACTTGGCCCTGGAATGTTTCTAATACTAAAATCAATACTGTTTTGACAGTTTAAAAGTTTACTTCCTGTAATTTTTAACACAATACTGCCACACAATGGTGACCAAGTATCTGCATAGATACAGAAGTCGTGTCATAATTTACATGCTCATTCAAAAAAGTATCAGTATAATTTGCACAATTGAATTGAATGTGACCACCAGGCAGCTGATTACTCAAGATCTGGAGGTTGTGTGTTCAAATCCCATTTAGACCCCCACTATGCTAAGAACCCTGGGAAAGGTCTTAACCACAAGTGTGCCTCTGTTCACCCAGCAGTATAAATGGGTACTAGAAAAAGATATACTGGGAAGGGAACCTGCAATGGACTAGCATCCCATCCAGGAGGAGTTGAACTCCTAGTCGCTTCACGCTATGGAAACCGGGGATAAGCACTGGCCCGATGAGCCACTATGGCTCGGGTGTAAAAAGCCCAACGGACTTTACCAGGCAGCTGTCAGCTTGCTGTGCAATCAATTAAAATGTCCATTCTTTAAAATATGACAAGAAAAATAATACTAGATATATTATATCTTAAATTAAAATACAGTTTTCGTACAATACACTGCTTATTAATAATAAACAGAGCTCAATTTTGTTAAAAAAATACATCACTGAACAAATGTTCACTCACTTTTTAAACATCAAACTGATATGTACTTTAATTACACAGTATCCTCAGAGCCTACTTTACACACACACACACACACACACACACACACACACACACACACACACACACACACACACACACACACACATATGGGATGCCTGAGATTTCTGTATCTCTTCTGATATGATGAATTATTTAATGTCTCTGTCATAATCCATCATATCAGAAGGGATACAGAAACCCCTTACGTTTCTGGTAAACCTTACAATGTTATTAAAAATTAAAACTTTTTTGAGGATTTTGATTCACTATGGAAGGTTTTTTCCCATCATGCTCTTGGGCTTGCCCTTTGGATCTCTGGCACAAATGTGGAAGCTGCACTCAGAGGCCCGGAGTACGACGTGCTGAAACTTTGTAGTCCAACAACAAGACACTTCCAGGTGTATCGAAGAGCTTTTCCAAAATTCTGAGAGAGAAAGACAGAGAGAGGAGGCATGGTCAAGAAAAGTCAGGTTAATTACAGTAGGTCCCCACCCATTCGCGGTTTAACGGTCACGGCCCTGCATGCTTGCGGATTCGGAGCAACCTCAGAAATTACTGGCACGAGATTCAAATTTCGCCAATGGCTGAGGGCTTTTGTTTCTCCCTCCTGCTGATTGGATGCCGACGATGTGTACACCTCTTTTTTTCTCCTTCACGCACATGTTATCAACATGATTGTTTGAATTGTGAATTCAAGATTTTTTTATCGTATTTTAAATGATTATTTAAGCCCTATGATGTCACTCAAACGCCCTGCATGTTCTCTAGCTTCTTGTAAGGAGCCTAAGCACTTTATTTATTCCTAAACATTATCACAGTACAAAATTAAAAAGTTTTTACTCAATCATTACTACATTTTATTGCATCATTACTGTATTAGTGAGTAAGACTGGCTATAGAATGTGTTTAACAAGCATATTTTAGCGGATGTAATATCATACATAGGGTTATTAAAACTGCATCAACAATTTGCGGATTTTCAGGATCCGCGGGTGGGGACGGAACGCAACCCCTGGGAATAATGGGGGCCTTCTGTACTGCAATACATGATAAGGCTACTGAATGTGTCTGTGCACAATGTATAAAGAAAGCAAATGATGTCAGAATCCTTGAGTTACTCAAAGAATGTAAGAATCAGCATAAATTTGCAAACTGCAAATACCCCAAAAAATTCAGGTCACATTTTTGCTTTTACTTTTCCTCAGAGCTGCAATGCCAGTTATAGAAGAAGATTGGGCAGCAGATGGGAAAATAACATTCATCCATCTATTCATTTTTTAAGCCAGTTGAACCTGATAATGGTCATGAGGAGGCTGGTACCCAGCTCAGCTGAGTCTGGGCAAATGCAAGGTACACCCTGAACAGGCTATCACAGGGCCAACACACATACACCCATTCACATTCTTATACCTAGGCACGATTTGGAACAGCCCACTGTGTTCAAAGAAACCGGAGTACCCAGAAGAAAACCACACAAGCAAACTCCGCACAGAAACACCCTGCACCCAGGAGTTGAACTGGGGACCTCCTTGATGTGAGTCAGACATGCGAACCACTCCACCACCACCATGCTGGAAAATAACATTTAAAAGTAATACAGTGATCTCTCACTTTCCGCGGTTAATGTGCACCAAGACCCCCGCGACCACTGAATTCCGTGAAATAGGATCAACCCCCCTGACTGACGTATACGTACATGTATAAGTGTATATAATATCAATAAATACATATTAAACGCTATAAATCCTTATAATAACAATTAAACATTCAAAAATAATGCATAAGATATAAATAAAATATAAATACACACACATACAGACGCGTGCGCGCGAGCACGCACTTAGATGTGCACCTCACAAAAATGTAACTAGTTTTGATGGGGGGGTTTGGGTTGGGTTTTTTTTGTTTCATGTTTGTGTTGTTTTTGTTTTTGTTTTTTTGTTTTTTTTTTTTTACATAAAATTGGCATTGTTTTGTTGCATTTTTCTTAACTTTTTCCACTATTCTTGCTTAATTTCCTTATTTTTTACATCGGTGAATATTTAAAAAAAAAAAAAAAAAAAAAAAAAAACACAATGCACTGAAGCTGCATGAATTGAAGCGTGAAGTAGCGAGGGATGGGATGCCTGTATTTTATTTCTTTGAATTAAAGGCAGGTGAGAATAGCAGTGGTGGTCTAGTGGATAGGGTGCAGGATCACTGATCCTAAGGTTGGGGGTTCAAGTCTCCACAAGGTTGCCACTGTCCCCTCCCCCACCCAGTGCAGCTAACTGGGTTATCAAAGGCCGGCCATGTCTCTCACTGTCTATGGTGTGAGGCATGTAAACGAACCATTGCTGACTTTCGTAAAAGAGTAGCTGCAAAGCCATCAGCGTGTTTCTGTCCCTTGTTAAAAGGGTTGTATCAGGAAGGGCATCCGACGTAAAAACCTATGCCAAATCAGATGATTTGCTGTGGTGACCCTTGAGAAAGGGAAAAAGCTGAAAGGATAGGAGAAGAATTTAAGGCAAGTGAGAGATTCCCACATATCCATGTTGGAAAGTTATACCAAGGATCACTGGAAGGAAAGCTTCCCAGGTTATCCTCATTTTCAGTAAGCCTGGGTAAAAGATTATTAATTCAGGATTCCGCAGCCGCAGGTATCACCTTTATAATATCATTTTTATTATAATGTTAACACAGAGACATTCATTCATCTCCAGTACTTATTTTTTTAACTACAAAATTGCAAATCTCTAAAATGTGTTGACTTATATATATATATATATATATATATATATATATATATATATATATATATATATATATATATATATATATATATATATATATATAAATAACTCATACGTTTAAATGGGCAGTTTAAACATTTTTTTTCTATTCTATGTGTATAATAAATAAGTAAATGCATCTGTGTGTGATCTTTCTGTATCTAACACTAACAGTCAAGAACATACTTTCCTGAATCTCTTATATTTGGCCTGTTTCTCGCTCTGGGTTTCTTCTGTGCTTGGATTGGAGGACGTGTCCTCCTCCAGAGGTTCGTATTTGTCGGGCAGCACGCTGAAGTGCACTTGTCTGGATGACTTCTCTTTGCGGACGGTGGACTTCGAGGTCTTTGCGCACTTGTGGCTCTGAGACTCGAGCTCACACACGCGCGTCTCGGAGGGACACTTCCCCACCACGGACTCCTCCTGAACACTGCTGATGATTTTCGACTTGTCCTCCTTTCGGTTCTTCCAGTTCTGTTTGGGTTTCCGGAGTTTTCGACTCTTCCTCCGCGACATTTTGAGATCGATCTAATCCAACTCCGAGCCGGTCCACTTTCATTACGTAATTAAATACACTTACGCGCATGCGCAGTGCCGGACAGCCTGTAAAAAGATTTATGAATGAGGAGAATAAGCCCTCACAACACAGGAATGACTGCGACGGCTTGGGGAGCTATTCAGGGTGTACCCCAGCCTCGCCCACAGTCGGCTGATTTAGGATTGAGTTCAGAAAATCAATGAATAGATTTAGATTAATAGAATGACACAGGAATAAATAATAATTAAAAAAAAGATATTTTCAAGTGGGGCAGTGGTGGCCTTGTGGTACAGGTGCAGGATCACTGATCCTAAGGTTGGGGGGTTCAAGCCCCACTCTCAACAGGTTGTCACTATCCCCACCCCCAGGCAGCTCACTGGGTTATCAAAGGCCGGCCATGTCTCTCACTGTCTATGGTGTGAGGTTCATGTCAAAGAACCATTGCTGACTTTTGGCAAGAGTCGGCTGCAAAGCCATCAGCGTGTTTCAGCCCTGCGACGGTCTGGTGAGCTGTACAGGGTGTACTCTGGCCTTGCCTGAACTCGGCTGGGATGGGCACCAGCCACCCCGCAACCCTAATTAGGATTAAGCCGTTAGAGAAAGTGAACTAAACACAGGAATAACTGCAACGGCCTGATGAGCTAGCTATTTAGGGTGTACCCCACCCTTGCCCGCAGTCAGCTGAGATGGGCTCCAGCCTCTCCGTGACCCTAATTAGGATCAAGCGATTCAGAAAATGGATGAATGACACAGGAATAAGAAATTTGACATTTTCAAGAGGGGTAGTGTTTCCTGAGGGTAAAGATGCTGGATCGCTGATCCAAAGGTCAAGGGGTTCAAGCCCCACTCTCAACAGGTTACACTGTCCCTCCCAGTGCACTAACTGGGTTTTCAAAGGCCAGCTATGTCTCTCACTGTCTGTGGTGAAGGATTGATGTAAAAGAACCATTGCTGACTTTCGACAAGAGTAGCTGCAAAGCTGTCAGCGTGTTTCTGCTCTGCGATGGGCTGGCAAGCTGTCCAGGGGGTGTACTCTGCCCTTGCCAGAAGTCAGCTGGGATGGACGCCAGCCTCCCCGTGACCCTAATTAGGATTATGAAGTTACAGAAAATGAACGTTTTCAAGAGATGTGTGTAGTGGGTTACATTTGTGAAACTTCATTTAAAACTGTTGCAGGCTTATTAATGAATGTAATGTGACATAATGGACACATCCTGTAGCCGAAGTAGTTCCACAAATAGGACTAAGTGGTTCAGTAACTGAGTGGTTTGTATCATAAGAAAAGAACCACTTAGGGCCCTTGAATCAGGAAAAGTTGTGACTACTGACCAGCCTGGTGGCCAGGCATGGTAGACTGCTACTGTGAAGGCTGTATGTTGCTTCTGATCAGAATAGACCCAACAGTGATGGGATTGATCACTACTCATTTTTCCAATAACGCTGTAGGTTACAAAGCACAAAATTGTCAAATATGATTTTTTTTGCATTCATTATTGGACTGATTTAGAAATTCTGGGGTCAATGAACACACAGGCTCAAGTATTTCACCATTTGGCAGACACTCTTTTCCAGAGTCTTCTTCTTCTTTTCTTTTCGGCTTTTTCCCATTCTCAAGAGTCGCCACAGCGAATCATCTGATTCGCACATTTGATTTGGCATGGGTTTTTACATTGGATGCCCTTCCTGTCACAACCCTTTAGCAAGGGACAGAAACACGCTGACGGCCTTGCAGCTACTCTTTACGAAAGTCAGCAATGGTTCTTTTACATGCCTCTCACCATAGACAGTGAGAGACATGGCCCGCCTTTGATAACCCAGTTAGCTGCACTTGGGGGACAGTGACAACCCTGTGGGGACTCGAACCCCCAATTATCATTTTCTTTTATATACAGCTGAGCATTAAGGGCCTTGCATAAGGGCTGAACAGTGGCGACAGTGGGACTTGAACTGCTGACCTTCAGATCAGTAACCCATTGCCTTAACCACTGAGCCACCATTACCATCATAATTGTGCCAAAAGTTTCCACAGTCATATCTCGGCCCCCATGTTTTTCCAGATGAGTTGATGTTGATGGTCATTGATTGATTCAATCAGCCTAAAGATAGCTGAATGACCCAAAATACAACACGTCAGACTGGGCCGGTCACAGAGTTTTTTCCTGTGGAGCATGGGTCCAGAACGTACACTGCACTCCTCACAGCATCGAATATATCTAGCAATGATCGATTAAAAGATGAATAGCATCCCCAGCTAATGCAAAACATTGTGTAACATTATTGCAATGCCACATAAGGTCATTATTGGTTGAACAAAACTTTATCTATACATTGTTCATTCATTCATCTTCTGAACCACGTAATCCTAATTAGGGTCAAGGGGAGACTGGCGCCCATCTCAGCCAACTCTGGCCAAGGGAGGGGTACAGTCACACAACCATTCATACGCAGGGCCAAAACACACACAACTATTCACATTTAGGGAAGATCTGGGACAGCCAACTATCCTACTGTGCATGTTTTTGGACTGTGAAAGGAAACCTAAGTACCTGGAGGAAACGTATACAAGCACAAGGAGAACATGCAAACTCCACATCGAAACACCCGGGCTGGGAATCTAATCCAGATAATCTTTATCTTGCTTTGAGGCGGATGTGCTAACGATACGCCACCATGCCACCCTCTGTACATTGCGACAATATTAATTATTGAGAACATGTACATGATGCTAATGCACAATGCTGTTTTGACGTTGTCAAAATGTCACACACATCCCGGTCCCCAAGTCCATCTGCCATCTGGAGTGGAACCAAGACTGTGCACATATACTGGACCAAACTAGGGCAGCACAGTGGCGTGTTGGGTATTGACGTACAGTGTCGGCTCAAGGTACAGCACAGCTCTATGAAATAAGGTTTTTGGTAGCCGAAACCCATTTTGTGATTTTACAACATAATTTTGGCACCGATATGTGTGCAAGAGTGCTCTGTCATGTTCAAAGATGTTGTTCATAACTAGGAAAAAAATAATAATAACATCGGTGGATTTGAGCTTGACCATTGAATATCTCATTCAGCTCTGGACGAAGGGCAAGATACACCTTGAACAGCTTGCCAGTCCATCCTGGCACCAAAACACACACACACACACACACACACACATTTACATTCAGACCTGGGAACAATTTTAAACAGTTTGCATGTCTTTGGGAGGAAACCAGTACCCCAAGGGAACCCATGAAAATACTGGAAAGACCTGCAGGCTTTGTACAGAAATGCTCTTTATGAGACAGGGACTTGAACCCAGGAGCTTCTTGCTGTGAAGCAAAGGTTTATCTCTGAGACTGCTTACTATAGTTGGATGGGCCAGATAATTTTTAGTGTATTAATGCAAAGGCCCAAGTAAGCATGTTTTATCACCTTTTACAAGAGAACAAAGTCTGTATTTAGTCAGAGGAAATCTGAGCAAAGTTCAGCCCAGAGTACAGATATGTTCCTTATTACGTATGAGTTTACTTTTATACCAAGAGACTACAGTGTAGAAATAACCAGAAATTTCCAGGTGAACCTATTAGATTACAGTATATTTTCTGTTACTTAAATGTCTGTTTTAATCCAGTGCTGAGAATACGTATTCATTAGTAGGCTTTATGTCCGTACATTCATGTAATTTACAGTTTAATATTTAAAGATAATGTGTTATGATGGCGTAGTGGTGGTTAATACATCTGTGTGCTAGTATGGGTTTCCTCCGGGTCGTCTGATTTACTCCCACAATCTAACGACATGCACATTAGGCTAACTGGCTGTTCTGAGTTGACCCTAAGTTTGAATGGTTGTTTGTGTGTGTGTGTGTGTGTGTGTGTGTGTGTGTGTTCAATCTTGTGTAATGGTGTTGTGAACTGTTCTGCGTGTACCCTGCCTTTGCTCAGTGTCAGCTGAGATAGACTCCAGCCTAACCCTAATAGAAGTAATCTTCCAAACAGTGTGTGTGTACACACACACACACACACATATATATATATATATATATATATATATATATATATATATATATATATATATATATATATATATATATATATATATATATATATATATATATATATATATATATATATATATATGTATGTATATATATATATATATATATATATATATATATATATATATATATATATATATATATATATATATATATATAAAATCTTCACACTATCAATGGCCCATGTCAGTAATGCAATAGTTTGTACTGTTGCCTCACAGCGAGAAGCTGCTTGGTTCCACTTGAGCCTTTTTGTGCAGGCTTTCATCTCTATGGTCCGCCCTGCTCCCTCATTGCAAAGGCATGCAGATTTGGTCAACTAGCGTTTCCATATTTCTCTATGATATGAATGTGAGTTTGCATGGTTATTTCTTTCTGTATTAACCCTGCAAAACGATGCAAAACCTGAGCAACCTGTTCAGGATCTACCCTGTCTGAAATTAACTGGAATCAACTCCCACTTCCACTGCGACCCTGACAGCTCTGGCAATATAGATCATTTATGGCTGGATAAATAGTATGCATTTAAAGATGCTTACAGGTACCAGCATTTAATAATACATTTATCACATACCAAAATTAATAATTGATATATACACTACATTATTTTCTTAGAATTCCTTAAATTAGTGGAAAGCGTATATGAAGCTGGGTAACAGCTAAAAAACAAGATAAACCTGGACTCAAGATTAATTGAAAGCGCAACAAACAGCCTGAGTTTTTTTGGCACCTTGTGCATGTGCTAGAGGGCTAATGGAAACCAGAAGATGTTTACCCAAGAACTCTTTCAAGTTATGTAAGACCCCTATGAATGGTAAAAGAGTATTTTGAGCTTGACAAAGAAAAACCCACAGCTGTTTTGGTAATAATAAACAAAGAGGGCTGAATAGCACAGCTCAATATTAAAGTCTGATGTAATGGAGCAAGCATGAGCAATGTCACATTTTAATAAGTGGAGCGCACTTGACCATTGTGACCAGTGTGGCAGCACTGCCACATTTTAAAAATGTACGAATAAACCATACAGTAAGGAACTCCAGTGAGCTACACACCAGAGGTAAATACCAGTGACCTATTTGGCTCCGGATCAATAGCTGGATATACTGTACTGGTAATGCTAAATTTCAGTTTCCAGTTTGAGAATCAAGAATCTTGCACTTTAGGTTGTTTAGTATCAGCCTCCAAAGGTTTGTATGATTCTGTTTGGTAATAACAGAGTAGTTGGACTTTGAAATTTCATGATTGTGATTTCATAATTCTAGTCACTTATGTGCAATATTGATAGGGCTTAGAATCTAAGAATTTCATTGTTGGTCGTGATGTTATTAAACTTGACACTTGAATCTCGACATCGCAAAGTGAAAATCTGAATTGTTGGCGTTGTCATATCGTATATTGATGCCAAATTTAGCTCTACTTTGGCCACGAATCATGGAGCAGTTGAATTTCGGAGATTTTCAGCGATGACATCATATGCATAATTCTGTTTCCAATTGAAAAACAAAAAAATCATGCTCTGTAAAATTCTAGCCACATAAACAAGTCTGCCAAGCTACTTGTGATACTGATTACTAATAAAAGATTAGTAGGAATTTTCGTCCACAACAGCATCACCACCAATACTAACAAGAACAAAACCAAGGCAATAAAGCGTTTCACACTGGATACCACGGACGTAGAAGTGCACTTTTGGTTTGCTTTTTCTTACATTCCCACATATTCATTCACTCACTTTCTAAGCCACTTAATCCTAATTTGGGTAACGGGGCGGGCCGACCTCGAACAAAGGCAGGGTACACCCTGGACAGCTAGCCAGGCCATCACAGGACCAACACTCACAAAACGCTTCACACTTACACTTATACCTAGAGGAGATGTGGAATAGCCAGTTAGCCAACTGTGCATGCTATTGGACTGTGGGAGGAAACCTGAGTACCCAGAGGAAACTCACCCAAGCACAAGAAGAACATCAAACTCCACACAGAAATGCCCAGGTTGATAATTGAACCCAGGCCTTGTTGCTGTGAAGCGGATGTGCTCATCACTACACCACCACTACGCCTGCTCCCATGGAGAAATATTAAGTTTAATGGTTATTCACCTCAGGCACAGCGCATGTCACTAGATAGTCTTTTCATCCATATCTACCTCAACTTTGGCAAATATCTGTTCCTGAGAAATAGGGTTGCATATTAGCATTACTATACAGATACACATCATTTTCTTTTGAATGTATTTATAAATATTAACAGTTTTTAATTATAAATTGTAATTTTCAATTGTATATTTGATTGTAAAAAAATAAAGAGAAATAAATAAATAAGTAAAATCCGTAGAAAAATAGTCATTCATATTCTGAAACCTGGGATGATAAAAGACTTTGGTACTATATAGATACTAGTCTCCTGTCTGTGATGTGATTGGAGGAGAGTTTAAAGGGAAGGAGAGGCTTATAAAAAATCACAGATTATCAGATAGGTAGTCAGAGTTAGACACAGGTAGGAAAGAGTTTGTTCAGAAAATCTGAGCTCCATGGTGTCCATCATGGGGCTCTGCCTGTTTCTTCTTCTCAGCACTTATGTCTTAGCTGGTAAGATTCAAATTTCTATTAAATTCACCTTTAAATTCATCTTAGCCATATTTATATGGGGTTGGTTTCTGTGATTAATGCTGCTGTTTGGTAAAGATGATTTTCTTTTTAAGTGATGTACATAAAACAAAGCATTTGTTATGTAGTAGATTCATATAGCGCTTTATCCATACTGGAATATTATGCTCAAAGCACTCTGGGGAGTGTGCAGTTATTTATTGATAATAACTCTTTATTGTCAATGTACATTACATACATGAAATCTGGTCTTTTGTGCTCTGGGCACCTGTTGCCACTGTACAGCACCCAGTGCCAGTTATTGCGTTGTTCTGTCCTTTGATGCTGAGCACCAAGCAGGAAGCAACAACTACCAAATTTTAACATCGTATGGTATGACGCAGCTGGATTTGAACTCCAACCTTCCGGAGGATAAAGCAGACGCTCTACCAACTGAGCTAAATCCCCAGTCTATGACACAAACAGAGTAACAATTATTATCATGTACAATAGTTTTTTGCCTCATGCAGGTTCAGTGAATACAGGTAAAGTCTGTTCGGTTTTTACACTTGTGCCTAGTGGCTCATCAGGCCGGTGCTTATCCCCGGTTTCTGTAGCATGAAGTGACCAGGAGCTCAACACCTTCTGGATGGGATGCTAGTCCATCGTAGTTTACCTTCCCAGTATATTTTTACTGGTACCCAATTTTTACTGCTGGGTAAACAGAGGCACACTTGTGGTTGAGACCTTGCCCAGGGGTCTTAGCACAGTGAGGGTCTCAGTGGGATTCAAACTCACAACCGCCCCATCATGAGCGCAGCACCCTAACCACTACACCACCAGGCCAACCTTCAGTGGATATCGTCTCCTTGATATTCTGTCTGGAGGACAATTTTCTACATCACCTATGGAAAATAATTGGTTTACTATCTAAACTATAAGATGTGAACATTAAAAAAGTGATGCATTTTTATATTTTTATTTGATTCAAACATTTCCTTGAGTTTGCATTGTGGATTATATCTATCATAATTATCTCTGATAGTGAATCACTCAGATTGTGCCATTTAGGTTAAGGTTCTGGGTTACTGATCAAAAGGTCACAGATTCAAGCCTCATCATCAGTCTGCCAATCTGCTTCCTTTGACTGGGGTGTTTAAGTATAAATGTGATATAACTGCACTGGAGAAGACTCTGCCAAATGTGGTAAATTAGATGAGCATATTATATAGTTTAGCATTACACACACTCCTGACCCAAATTTGCTCATATCATGTTGTCTACAGGTAACTTATGCTTTTAGTTGCTCAAATCTGTGATGATTTTAAATACAGTATGATCTAATTTTATCAGGTAGCAATTGCAATTTAATTTAATGTTACCAATTTGGGGGCTTTTATGGATGTAGTGAAGAAGGACATGAAGGTCGTTGGTGTAAGAGAAGAAGATGCAGAGGATAGGGTGAGATGGAGGCAGATGCTTCACTGTGGTGACCCCTGAGGGGAACAACCAACAGGAAAAGAAGAAGAAGATCAATTTTGAGGCTTCTGAATGGCACATCAATAAGCTATACAACTATTAACCCAGAGATCACAAGTTCAAATCTGGGTTAATACCACAGTCATCCGTAGCAAGGAGTCCATGGGGGCTAATTGGCCGAGCTCTCACAGGAGACTGAATATACTTACTTCCCTGTCACTCACAGTGATCACCAGTTAGTCAGGGTGGTTGTGAGCTCACTCATATGAGGGGGGATAGCACCTCTGAGTGTGTTAGTAGGCCATCTGTAAATAGACATGGTGCCGCAGTTCGTGGTTGGTTAGTGTTGCATGGCATGGAGGGGGTGTGTGCTTTCTGCCTTCACCCCTCCCTGGTCAGCAGTTGCCCATCAGGTAGGAATTATATATGACTAAATAGGGAGAAAATAGGGTGAAGTGCCAAAAAAAATAAAAAGTTACCAATTTTTATTCGTTTTTCTAAATAATATCTACATATATTTTTTTTTCTCCAGAGTCAAACGCTAAAGTCATAGATGGAGCAGCCGAATCATTATGCCCATGTAAGTACATACATACATCTACTGAAAAAAGTTAATTGAGACAATATTTATTTGGGATCACTAATTTTCCTACAGTTGTAAGCACGCACACACACACACACGCACACGCACACACACACACACACACACGCACACGCACACACACACACACACACAGAGATAGAGAGAGAGAGAGAGAGAGAGAGAGAGAGATAAATAGATATATGGAAGCTTTTAAAAATTAAGTGACAATTAATTTAAATGCACAAAACATCTCTAAACATGTGTAAAACATCTGCGAAACATTAAAATAAACCTAAAATGTCTTGGTTTTTGGTCATTTAAATCTGCTGTTTGGAGAGAAATATTGAATATTGGTGACACCAAAGTATGCCTTGGTCATAACTACAACAACTATGGTCATAATCTTTCCAAAGAGACTATAATAACAAATATATATGTAATTATTAACAAATATACAGCCAATGAACCCATATTTATACCCTGGAGTAATTTTCATGAGTCTTACCTAATATATAAACATACAATAATTCAGAAATGGTTTCCATTCCTACACTGACTATTTGCTGGTCAGACCAAGCTGAATTTTTCAGCAGAATACACATACTGTATATTTTAAATGTTGTCTTATACAAAACAAGTCAGATTTTTTTTGGTATTTAGTTCAGATTGTTTTGGTCAGGTTAACCTGAAAAACGTATCAGTGCTTTACCTTTGTACTCTGATGTTTATGAGGAGGTTGTATTGATGAATGTGTTGACTCACAGAACTGCCACTCTGTAAGGGAACAGTCCAAAGTCTCAGGTCAATGCTGATTTGGAACTGTTTATGAAGTGGTTCAACATAATCCATACACTGATCACATGAAAGCACTTACATGACATCAACCTCATAACAAAACTGCCTAAGTCATTTTTTTGTCATTTTATTGGGCGTTTTAAGAAAAAAGACAAAAAGTATGGCATTTTTATATCACTGAGTACTGTATTTACTATCTATTTCTTGTATAAATACCTATCAAAATTAATTTACTGTATAAGTTCACAATGACTAACCGGGGATTTAGCTCAGTTGGTAGAGCGTCCGCTTTATCCTCCGGTAGGTCGGAGTTCGAATCCGGCTGCGTCATACCATAAGACGTTAAAATTTGGCAGTTGTTGCTTCCTGCTTGGCGCTCAGCAGCAAAAAGGATAGAACAACGCAATAACTGGCGCTGCACAGTGGCTACAGGTGCCTAGTGCACAAAGCAAATTTCAATGTATGTAATGTACTTTGACAATAAAGAGTTGTTTGTTTTGTTTGACTTGGGCAGTTGTACATTGTTAGAAAAAAAAAATACGAGTACATGAGTTGAGTGGGGCAACTGTGGCCTGGTGGTAAGGAGCTGGATCACTGATCCCAAGGTTGGGGGTTCAAGCCCCACTCTCAACAGGTTGTCACCATTACACCCCCCACCCCCCAGTACAGTTAACTGGGTTATCAAAGGCTGTCTATGGTGTGAGTTTTATGTAAAAGAACCATCGCTGACTTTCATCAAGAGTAGCTGCATAGCCGTCAGCACGTTTCTGCTCTGCGATGGCCTGGTGAGCAGTCCAGGGTGTACTCTGCCCTTGCCCAGAGTCAGCTGAGATGGGTGCCAGCCTCCCCGTGACCATAATTAGGATTTAGTGGTTCAGAAAATGAATGAATGAATGACATGAGTTGAGAAGAAAATCTCAGAATGAGTAAAACATAACTTCGGCACATTTCTTATGAGGGTGTCGCTAAATGAATCTTCTTCTTCTATCGTATGCTGTTGTTTCTCAGCCATTCAAACGCGACATCCGTGGCCTCATGTAGTTCATAGAGGCCTCCTGTCAGTTGTGTTTCAGGGCACTCTTGTAGTATGTGCTGCATAGTTTGGATAGCTCCACAATCACAATTTGGTGAGTCAATGTATCCCCATTTTTCCAACATGTATCGGCACGGGCCAGTACCGCAGCGAAAACGATTCAATTTACACCACAGGTCTCGACGAATATCCATACCATTTAGTGCAGTTGTTGGATCATTCACGATGTCCCTGTTTGGTGCTGTTCCCTTATTCCATCTGGATTGCCAGTTTTCTACCATGGAGTAGTTTGTTGTGGGCAGGTTAGACCAGATGGGTTTTCTTGAAGTCAGTCGGTATCGTGGGTGGTGCTCAATATCATTCAGCAGGGGAAGGCCTGGGATCTGGAGTGTAGAGTCCAATAACTTTGCAGCTAAATGAATGACTGTACGGCATGAAAATGAATTAGAAAACATAAAATTGCATAAAAATTGTGTTATTGATGAGCAAATATTATTATTATTATTATTATTATTATTATTATTATTATTATTAATATTAATATTAGTAATAATAGTATTAATTGTGGTGTTAGTATTATTTGTATGTGTCAGAATGTATTTGCCGTTTTTGTTGTGTAGTGGCAACACGATTTAGGAACTTCAGAAAATACACCTATCAGTACACAGCAGAGAGCACTAATGGAGTGCCTGGAACAGCTGACACCAGTAATGGTCCCAGAATATCCTGTAAGGTATGAAAATCATTTTGTACAGAAACTATAATTGTTAATGTCTTAAAGAAATACAATAGAGAGAAAATAGAACACAAACTAAAGTTTAAATTTTCAAAATGAAAAAGACAGTGATCTGAGCTGTATAATGTAATATTATTCCTCATTACTGTACTTGTTTTGAAGCTCTTGAGCCTGAGGTGATCTTCCACTGCATAAAATATGTTCAAATAAATATTCAATGTTTTTAGGAGTGACATTTCAAAGTATATATGTTTTCACCTATTCATTCATTTAGGTAGAATTCGAGGTTCCTCAAACATGCAAATTTGTCCTGCGCACCACTGAGTGTGCGTTGAGTGAAGTGACTGGCATTGATGCTCAGGGCCAGCCGGTGTATACATCAGCTCCTGGAACTGAGGCTTTCAAGACAACCATGGAGAGGTGAATGCAGTAAATCAAGCGTTGATGCAACAATTGACAAAGACTGACTAGATCCTGTGAACGAGAATGTATTTTTACAACTGTGGACTAATTGGGGTGACTTTTGATGTATTTAGGAACCCCTTGAATTTTGTGGTGGAGCAGATGGTCAAAGTTTCTATCTATCCTGGAAGGGACGAACCTGAGAATATAGTAAACATAAAGAAGGGAATCATCTCTGCTCTCTTAGTGCCTGCCACTGAGGGTGAGCGCAACAGTATAATGGTAAGATTTAAGCTTTTTGATTGTATTTGCGGGTGGTACTGAGGTTAGCAGGGGCCGGTGGTGTAGTGGTCAGGGTGCTGGGCTCATGATCAGGAGTTTGAATCCCAGTTAGACCCCCACTGCGCTAAGACCCCTGGGCAAGGTCTTAACCACAAGTCCACTCAGTCTTAACCACTTAACTCTGTCCGTCCGCCCAGCAGTATAAATGGGTACCAGTAAAATTTACTGGGAAGCTGTGATGAACTCACATCCCATTCTGGAGGAGTTGAACTCCTGGTAGCGTCACACTACAGAAATCAGGAATAATCACCAGCCTGATGAGCCACTAGGCTTGGGTGTAAAAAGCTCAGTTCAGTTTATTTTCTGTAACCGCTTAATCCTAACTTGGGTCGCGGGGAGGCTGGCGCCCATCCCAGCCAACTTCGGGCAAGGGCAGAGTACACCCTGGACAGCTCGCCAGGCCATTGCAGGGCGGAAGCATGCTGACGGCTTTGCAGCTACTCTTGTCGAAAGTCAGCAATGGTTCTTTTACATGCCTCACACCATAGACAGTGAGAGACATGGCCGGCCTTTGATAACCCAATTAGCTCCACTGGGGGGGACAGTGACAACCTTGTGGAGAGTGGGACTCGAACCCCCAACAGTTGGATCAGTGATCCAGCACCCTATACCACTAGACCACCACTGCTCCCGGGGGTGTAAAAAGCAAAACAGTAAAACCTAAAAACTTTACTGTGCTCTGTCCACCTCGCAGTAAGAGGGTCCCAGGTTTGAGCCCCAGGCTAGGCGAGGGTATTTCTGTGTGGAGTTTGCATGTTCTTCCTGTGCTTGGCTCAGTTTTTCTGCAGGTGCTCTAGTTTCTTCTCACAGTCTGAAGATATGCACATTAGGCTAATTTGCAGATCAAACTTGACTCGAGGTGTGAATGTGAATGGTTTATATGTGTTGTCAAATCCAGTGCTTCTCAATTATTTTCTGTGGCGCCCCCTCTAGGAAGAAAAAACATTTCACGCGCCCACCCCCACGAGAGACTATAAATCGTATTATTTGTCTATAAACTTGTTATTAGTACACCTCTGCATATCATTGAATCTTTATTGATATTAAAAACAAACAAAAAAGAAATATAGTTCAATTTACAATAAAGAAAAACTTCATTAACGTCTTTAATCTGTAACAAAAAAGATTTAAAGTGCACAAATATGCCTGAAATTAAAAAAAAAATTCTTATTATTTAACGTATTGAAACACATTCCGCTTATTTGTGTCTTAACATCTCGGTATGTCTCCACCTTTCTCTTCATTCCTGTTAGAAAAATGTCCATGTTGTTTCTTGAGGGGTTGTTTACTGCACTTCATATCGTTTGCTAATGAGAGCGTCACTGCCAACTACTGGAGTGGAGGTGCAATTACACGTAATTCCAGTAAACTATTCCAGAAAAGCATGTTCCCCAGGGAATCACACCACGCCCCCCCCCCCCCCCCCCCCCCCATGGCATCATACCGTGCCACCACAAGGGGGGCACACCCCACTATTTGAGAAGCTTCTGCTCTAATCAAAATAATCAGTTCAGCACATGAGTGAGTGATAATATTTGCAGCTCAATATTATAAGGGTTTATGTATCCATTTGATTCAGGTTGTGTTTTAAAATGTTCATGTTTTTCTGTGCATGGTCATTACTTTGCCATTATTTTATGATTATCTCATGATTGCTTTTTAGAGTACTATACATGGCAGATGTCCAACTAACCTTACTACAGTCTCGGGTAATTCTGGAACTGTTATCACTGCATTCATGGATCTGTCAACATGCAGTCACTTTCATCCTTATCCTCACAACCTCCCCAGCAGTCCTCTGTCCCTTCCACTTAAGCTGGTAAAGTAGAAATTTCAGCATGTTTTAAATATTTGTGTGTGTGTGTGTGTATATATAAAATGCATTTAAAAAGTGTGGTCTGCCTCTTATCAATTTATAAATTGACTATTTAAAATAAAATTCTAGGATGGAATTCTCACAAAGTTCATCAGGAGCACCCAAACCTGCACATATCATTTTGACAGCGGGAGGAAGCACATGGCGGAGTCCCAATGTACAGAAAAACACATCTTCAATCCTTTCTCTGACGAGTGAGTGATAAATAGCCCTACATCCTTTCAGCTGTTGTTATATAGTAAAAAATTAAACAAATTACATGTGGAATGTTTTGTTCTTAAAAGATTTTTCAGTAAGGAAGTGTAAAATCAAGAAACAGTCCAAAGTGCATTTTTTAGTATATTTTCTGGTTTCCAGGTAATTGTGTCTACTTTTTTGTTTAATTAGAATTTCCGCTAAATTAAAAATGCATATGCTATGGATAGATTTTAGTTTCATTATATGTGAGTGTTGGTGGCACGGTAGTGCAGTTAGCACGTCTGCCTCAACGCAAGAAGGCCTGGGTTCGATTCCCAGCCTGGATGTTTCTGTGTGGTTTGCATGTTCTCCCCGTGCTTTCGTGGGTTTCCCCTGTGTACGCCGGTTCCCTCCCACAGTCCAAAAACATTTACAGTAGGTTAATTGGCTGTTCCAAATCACCCCTAGCTTTGAATATGAATGAATGTGTGAGTGTTGGCCCTGCTGTGACCTGTCCTTGCCCAGAGTTGGCTGAGATGTGCAGCAACCTTCACATTAGCCTAATGAGCAAAAAAGTGGTTAAGAAACTGAATTAAAGCTTATTGAAAAGTAAAGTTTTTCTTTTTTAATCTTTTTTTAAAGCTCTTTTTGACTGATAACCTATTTATCTTTCACTAAACACTCAAGCCAAGTACAGCTGAGTTACTCCAACTCTATTCTCTGTAAGCATTCATTATATTAATTTCAGGCTAATCCGAATTTTTTTTTCAGGAGCCAGTATGTTATGTCTTCTGAAGTGAAACAGACTCTGGTTCTGCGAGAGTCAGTGAAGATTAACAACAGATTTTTCAGCACAGATGGTATGTACCTTCAGAGAAAAGCGTCTCAATAAAGCACATAATTACACAGATACAGTTGTGTGATAACTGAGTTTATAGCTAAAATATTCACGCTTTCCTCTTTGACTCCAGTTGGACATAACTTTTAGGTTAGCAGGCCTGAAATAGGGTGGCACGGAGGAGTAGTGGTTAGTACATCTGCCTCGCAGTGAGAATGTCATGGGTTCAAAGTCCAGGCTTGGACATGTCTGTAAACTTTACATGTTCAACCTGTGCTTGTGTGGGTTTCCTCTGGGTAATCCAGTGTCCTTCTGCAATTCGAACACATGCATCTAAGGCTAATTGACTGTTCCAATTTGCCGTTGTGTGTGAGAATCAATGTATCAATGTAGTGAATTTGGTGGCCCTGCAATGGACTGATGGGCTGTTCAGGGTGTGCTCTGCATCCTAGTGAATGGAGTGGAATTTTTGGTTCAGTAAATGGGTTTGCTTGAGACACAATTATATATTTACTTGCACCAATTATGTACAGTATATATATTTATATATACAGGGATCCCTCAATTTCCACGGTTAATGGAGACCGAGACCACCCCTGAGACCAGCAATTTCCAGAAAGTTTGACCCCCCCCCACTGATGTATATGTACATGTATATGTGTATATAATATCAATAAATACATATTCAACAATATAAATACTTATAATAACACTTAAATATTCAAAAATAATGTATATGATATATATAAAATATAAATACACACTTGTACAGACGCGCGCACACACACTCAGATGCGCACCTCACATAAAAATGTAAGTACTGTAGTTTTGTTGGGGGGTTGGGTTGGGTTTTTTTTTTGTTTGTTTGTTTTTTTGGGGGGTATTTGCATAATTGGCCTCGTTTTGTGGCATTTTCCTTAACTTTTCAACTATTTTTCTTTAATTTATATATACTTACATATACTTCCATAGACTGTGGTCTTATTATAAGCCTTAGTAATCTGTCATCATCTGTACTACACTATTGAAAAAAGGTTATGTTTTATTGGCTGGTCCAAATCGCCCCAGGTGTGAGTGTGAGTATGAATGGTTGTGTTGAGTGTTGGACCTGTAATTGCATGGCAAGCTGTAAAGGGTGTACCCCACCCCTCGACCGGAGTCGACTGAAAATACCCCCCCCCCCCCCACGTGACACTAATTAGCTTTAAGCGGTTCAGAAAATGAAACTTCTTCATTTCTTTTCGGCTGTTCCCTTCAGGGGTCGCCACAGCGAATCATCTGTCTCCATTTCACCCTATCCTGTGCATCTTCTTCTCTTACACCAACTACCTTCATGTCTTCCTTCACCATATCCATAAATCTTCTCTTTGGTCTTCCTCTAGGCCTTTTGCCTGGCAGTTCCAGCTTCAGCATCCTACTACCAATATACTCACTATCCCTCCTCTGTACACATCCAAACCATCTCAATCGAGCCTCTCTGAATTTGTCTCCAAAACCTCTTACATGTGCTGTCTCTCTCTGATTTACTCCTTCCTGATCCTATCCATCCTCGTTACTCCCAAAGATAATCTCAACATTTTCATCTCAGCTACTTCCAGCTCTGCCTCCTGTCTTTTCCTCAGTGGCACTGTTTCTAAACCATAAAACATCGCTGGCCTTATCATCATCTTGTACACTTTTCCTTTCATTCTTGCCAATACCTTCCTATCAAACGTCGCACCGGACACTTTTCTCCAGCCATTCCAACCTTCCTGCACACGCTTCTTCACCTCTTTTCCACACTCTCCATTTCTTTGGATTGTTGAGCCTAAGTACTTAAAATCCTCCACCTTCTTTATCTCTGCTCCCTGTAACCTCACCGTTTCTCTTGGGTCCTTGTCGTTCACACACATGTATTCTGTCTTACTGGAGCTAACCTTCATTCCTCTCCTTTCTAGGGCATACCTCCACCTCTCTAGATTTTCCTGCACTTGTTCTCTGCTCTCATTAGAGATCACAATGTCATCTGCAAACATCATAGTCCATAGGAAATCTTGTCTAACCTTGTCTGTCAGCCTGTCCATCACCATCACGAGCAAGAAGGGGCTCAGAGCTGACACTTGATGCAGTCCCACCAGCTCAGAAAATGAATGAAAGACTTTATTGGTTAAATGTTCAAATTTCGGCATAATTTATTTTTGGCTAATTCCCAGACGGCTCAAATATTTACCACACAAGAAAGATAAGTTTAAACTGCTTATCATGCACTATCAGGGGTTACCTCCCTCCCACATTCCTGACCAATCACATATTCCAAGTGTTGCTTTAATTGTAATTCAGAAGAGATCATGTGTCATTCTTTCCTGCTAGAGAGATAAACCAATTATGCTCTCGTTGACTCCTGGCTATGAATGTCTGTGGCATCAAAAGAACTCAAATGCATTACCTCAAGATGATAGGTTGACCGCTGTCTGTTTTGCCAGTAATGAGCCAAGAATACCTTCTTTGTATAGATCAATGTTTACCTATCAAAGAATATTACAAGCACAACCTCTTTATTAAGTTAAGAAGCACAAACTACTGAAAGTTGGTTTTTTTTTTTTTTTGAGAATTGTTCTGCTGATTTCTCTTTTGTCTTTCCATACAGGCATGTTAAAAAAACCGTTTTTCCAAGAAGAAATGGAAGACATACCATTTATTGAGAACAAAGAGGACACTGTTACCTTAATGAAAACTCTGAGTGATCTACCTCGCTCAGGAAGGAACCAGGAGAGAGCACGTTTATTCCATAAACTTGTTTCACACATCCGTAGGATGAAGAACGAGACCTTATCTTTGGCTGTCGAGGAGATGATTAAGATTTCCAAATGGTTGACTTGGCAAGCTCTGCTCCAGTGTGGAACCAGTGAATGCACCAGTGCCATTCTACAGATCCTAAGAGGGATCGATGAACCAGCATGGGAAGTAGACGGTGTAACGTATGCCTTGAGTCTTCTGCCACAATCCAGTCCACAGCGTATTAGAGATATTCTTAGCATGGCTCAGCACCGCCAGAGCAAGCCCATCATGTATGCCCTTGCTAACACAGTGAAAAAGTGAGTTTAAAAAAAAAAATCCAGTTTCCTGGTAAATTTGGAGGATCAATTATTTTAATTATGGTGTATATTTAAATGTGTGGGGATTTTTTTATATAGATTTCCAATAGATCAAGCAATTAATCTTCCTGAGGTGAAGGAGGTAGCAGAATTCATGGAGTTTATGCTGGGTGATTGTTTAGGAGATGAAGACAAAACCTTCCTTACTCTGAGGGTATGCATTGTTTTATTCAGAATTTTATAGCGGAATTAGCATTTAAATAATATTAAATATGATAGCGAACTATAGCTATATAATAACTGAGAATTGTTAAGAATAACCAGGAATGTTTTCGCAGGTCATTGGTGTAATGGGGAAATACATGGAGGGCTTTCCATCTCTAAAATCCACTCTCTTAAGCTGTATGCAGCAGCAATCGGTTTCTTTGTCAGTACAAAAATCAGCTATTCATGCTTTCAGGCTGATGAAACTTGACTCTGATGTAAGTCAAACCAATAATGAGACTTATTTATTTCTGTAACAGTGCTAATTTAAAAAACTAACAAATACTTGGCACTACATTCATACTATGCATTTAATAAAAGTGTATCATGAGCATTTTCAATTATATATATTATTTTTATACCTACCATGATTTCAATTTATTTTTTGTTTGTTTGGTTTTTTTGTTATTTTTTTGGTTTTGGTTTTTTTTTTTTTTTTTATCATGGCTTTCAGGTGACGAACGCACTGTTACAGCAGTACCAGAGCAATCAAGCACCTACCCAGAAAAGGATTGCTGCATATTTAATGCTAATGAGGAGCCCTGACCTGGTAAAGGAGGTGGCAAAGACATTGAAAGATGAGAAGGATCTGCAGGTGATGAGCTTTATTGTGTCTCACATGAAGAACCTTTTGGACACTGAAGATCCAAATCTCCAGATGTATGTTTTATTTTAATCTCAAGACCTGTATTTTATGTATTTTCTATGCATCTTTGATACATTTTCCAAGTGTTTGTTATGGGTTCTTTATAAAATATATTGTTATTGTGCATTTACATGTTTAAATTATTCAGAAAGTATTTTTTATGAGAAAACAACTCCATATTCACACCTGTGTTTTGTCTTCATGTCACACAGAGCCAAGGTTGACATTAAAAAAGCCCTGGAGAGTGTAGAGGACTTATCTCCTAAGGATTTCACTAAATTTTCCAATAATTACAAGCTTAATGTGCCAAAGACTGGCTCTGTAGAGGGCAATGTCATCTTTGACTCCAGTTATATGCCCAGAGAAGTCACACTGGCTACCACTCTGGATATTTTTAATTTGGAGTTACTGGAGGTAATGTTTTATTCAGTACAACAGGTGTAATAATATCACATAATTTTTTTCATCTGTTTAATTAAATATAATTCTGCTTTATTTCCAGATTGGTCTGGAGGGTGAAGGTTTAGAGTCAATAATTGAGGCCCTGTTTGGTGAAAATGGATTCTTTCCTGATACCATCTCCAAGACTATGTACTGGGCAAAAGATCAGGTTCCACCCCAAATCAGAAAGGTACTGGAGAAATGGATTGCTCCTTTAAAAAACAGCAGGATGAAGAGAGAGGTAGGAATAAGGAACATATATTTATTGTTTAGTGGTTTGTTTGATTGATTGATTGATTGATTGATTGATTGATTGATAAAATTAATAAAAATATTGTGAATAGATTTTACAAACCAATATCTCCACAGAGCTCACAGAACATTTTGGAGCAGATTAAGGACAACTTTGAGAAATTCAGACAAGGTCTCAAATTGCTAAAAGACAACAAAGATGCCCCTAAATTAATGGCCTTCCTCCAGTTACTGGGAACAGAACTGGGATACATGAAAACAAGTGAACTCACTGACATTCTTGAAAATATGATAAAGTACAAAAATATTTTCTTCAATGACATTCTATTACAGGTTTGGATAATTATACTCCTTACAATATTACACCATTGTACCAGCTGATATACTATACAAATCGTTCTAAAAAATCATGTAAAAAATAACCTTAAACCTTTCTCCTGACTGCAGCATCTGCAGAAACTATTATCCACAACAGATAATGACATTTTTGCCCACTATATGTTCCTGGATGAAGCATTCACCCTACCCACAGGTTCCGGTTTCCCTCTAAAGTTGTCTTTCGCTGGAATTGTTGCCCCTGGTACAAGCGGAGGCCTGAATTTTAAACATGGCATGGTAAACACAGCTGAATTTTTTCTAAAGATTACATTACTCTTCTATTTGGTCAGGTAAAGTGCTAATGACGTACTATTATAATGGCTTCCTGTAATTAATACCATAGGTATACTGTATCATGATAGTAAATGTGTTTTAGGTAGTAATTATGGCATCAAAATCAAGTGCTCTTTTAATTTTAATAATTTTTGCCTTTAATAACCCCAACAGCTTTCATTCAAGCCATCAATGGGTGTGGAATTTGTTACCCAGATGGGCATCTATTTCCCGAAATTTATAGATTCTGGTATTAGAATGCACACAAATATATATCATGAGAGTGACCTGGACGCTAAAATCACAATAAGTCCCAACCAAGTCAAGCTTTCCATCCCTGTGACAAAGGAAAACACCCAGCTGCTAAGCATCAGGTAAACCTTGCACAGATCACTATACTGTATGTGTGTGTACATAGTTGGTGGGATTATATACTGTGTGTGTTTATATATATATATATATATATTTTTTTTTTTTCTTTTTTTCATGTCCAAGTTTATTCATGAATCGATGCATCAGAATCTTTAGTACATGACTGGGAGATAATATCCTGTCAAAATATGCACATAGACACATTGTACTTAGTTTTTGAAAGAATTCAAATACTTCCAAGTTTACACCTTTTTCATGCTCAGTTTTGGGACTGGAGAAGGACCTCATTATTTTTATGTCCCACTAAGCCTCTGGTCTCTAAGGTCTCCATAGGTCCAATAACCACATGAATCGGAGCACAGGCGCCGCACAATAAACCACAGAATCTGCATATGCGCGGCAAAATTAGTAAATAAGCACCGGACTTAAAAAGAGATTGATGAGTTATGTAACTTTTCTTGTCCATGTTACATGGTGTACCTTATGCTCCCACCAGTTACTGATGAATCGGCATTTATTGACTTTAGATAATAAAGAAAAGTTGAATATATCCAGCACCATCAATTGGAAAAGTGTAACTAATTAGACAATTATTATCTAAAGCTAATATTAGTGAATAGAAGGCTGTTCATTCTGTCCATGTTACTGACTTTTTGCGTCGTCCTACTGATAATGCATATTGGCCTCAGACATTTAAAACATGCGAAAACTGTTGTTCCTAAATCTGCAGAAAATGCAAGAGGCCAGTGTCACTCATTTCAGTACCAATTTCATGATCAGACCACATATAAACATTTAGTTTTCTTCTTCTTCTTCTTTCGGCTTTTCCCTTTCTCAGGGGTCGCCACAGCAAATCATCTGATTCGCACGTTTGATTTGGCAGAGGTTTTTACGTCAGATGCCCTTCCTGTCACAACCCTTTTATCAAGGGACAGAAACACGCTGACGGCTTTGCAGCTACTCTTTACAAAAGTCAGCAATGGTTCTTTTAAATGCCTCTCACCATAGACAGTGAGAGACATGGCCCGCCTTTGATAACCCAGTTAGCTGCACTGGGGGGGACAGTGACAACCCTGTGGGGACTCAAACCCCCAACTTTAGGATCAGCCATCCTGCGCCCTATCCACTAGACCACCAATGCCCCATATAAACGTTTAGTTTTAAACTATAAAAACATTTTAATACAACCCCTCCAAAAATTCTGTTAAAATTGTTTGGCTTTTGAACAACAAATGAAGTAGAATTAATTATTGACTGATTTAAAAGAGCCGTGCTGACAGATAATGTGTGTATCTCCAAACGTTCTGTGAAGTCAATGGAAGATAGTCAGCTGGAACTACCATATATTTCAGCTTGTGCCACTGCCCTTGGCCTCAGTTTATATGAGATATACACTTACGAGAAAAAATAAATAAATAAAGAGATATAGTAGTAATTCCCGGAAACTCATGGAAAAACCTATCTCATTATATTGAACTGTTATATTAAAGTACAACACTTCATTGATATTGAATTTATAACTGTATTTTTTTAAAACAGCAATGACCTCTTTTCAATCACTTCCACCACTGCCAAGAAAGTGTCTCCTAATGATGTAGACAAAATCGACTCCACACAATGCAGCCCCATCTTACCAGGAATGAGGATCTGCACCATACTTCACTACTACAGTCCCAAATCTGCCCATTCCCCCTATTACCCCTTAACAGGAGGAAGTAGGTTAGTAAGCTGTAAACATCACATACCTTGTACATTTAATCATTATTATTCTTTCACAATGTCTCAAATCTGAAACACACACACACACACACACACACACACACACACACACACACACACACACACACACACACACACACACACACATCAATTTATGTTATTACTTATGCATTACTGTGATCAAAACATTTTTTTATTCCTGTGAACTGGCAATAGTCGTGAGTGCCCAAGGTTTGATGTGCATGAGGAGTGAAGGCTAGACCTAGTATGTCTGATCTGAACCCAAACAAGAGTTAACGTAGCCCAAAACTCTGAAACAGTTAATACTGGCTATAATATAAAGGTGGCAAAATGTACAGTGTGCTTCAGCTTGCCTTGTATGGGGCTGCCTCACCACAGACCAGTCAGGTCGTGCTAATGTCATGGCTGACATGTTTGACTGTTCCAGATTATTTAATTCAAGGATTTGTCCAAAACAAACAAACAAATAAATAAGTAAATGTATAAAAGTTTTCTTTGTATTTCTAATAATTTATCACATTCAGGAGCTGTGTTTCAGTATAGGACAACTACTATGTTGTTCCTTGAGGTATGGGACTCATTCAAGATGTATCTGTAATTGCTGTAATTCTTTTAGTGGTATGAGCTTCACTCATCGTCGTGTGCCAGTCATTTATCATGGGAGTTAAAAGCGAATAATACATTTTGATTCACATTAGTTTACTGGTTGTATTATGACACAAAGTATGTGGCGATGTTAGAGTAGAAGTAATGTGTAAACAAAGTAGTCATGCACAGGCACATGCTCTGTCTCTGATTAAAATTATCGGTAATAATTTGGGTGGCCTTTTTATTTATGTCAGTGCCAAATTAGAAACAGGCCCCCCCTCTTTGACAAGGGTTATTTAATAGCACAAAATATCGAAAAGTATACAAAAATATTTGTATATAAACCATTCCCTCTCAGATTTGCTATGGAGCTTCAGCCCACTGGTGATGTATCAGAATACACTGCAACTGTCTCTTATGAACTCTTGAAAGAGGGCAAGGAAGGTCGCCATAAGGTCGACTCGCTTGTTGCTTCTCTTAAGGCTGAGGGTAAGCCCTCTTCTATCTTTTACTATTTTTTGCAAGTGCTCATTATTCATTTCACATTTGACTGAGAACATCAGTGAATTGATAAATGGATCGGGGTTGAATGTGTACCAGAATATCTTGAAACAACAGGGGAGGGAGTACAGTGGTACCTCACTTTATGAAATTAATCTGTCCCAGAGACTTTTTCGTAACCTGCATTTTTTCGTAAATTGAAGAGTATTTTACATGGAAAATGCGTGATTCGTTCCAAGGCTCCCAATACTACCCTATAAACCCTTTAAAATTATTTAAGCATACCCTTTAAGACCTCCTTCTGCTTTAATATCGTACCGATGGTAGACAAGTTTGGCCATATTCCTTTGCGATATCACTCGATCCCGTTTCTTCTTCTCACTTGCACCGGAAATCACACACGCACGCATGCATGTGCGTGTGCGCATGCGTGTGCGTGTGCGCGCATGTGTGTGTGTGTGCGCGTGTGTTGACCATGTCTTCTTTGCAGAGTTATAATCTTACAAATGTTTATGGAAGGTTAAAAGCCTGAGTCCAGAAATAAACCATAAAACAACAGTAACTCTGTCCTTTACACGCAAAGCATTATGGCTGCTGCAGCTCCATAATAGCCAATGGGAGGGAGTTGCATCATCCCTCCTAGCCAATGGGAGGCCAGCGGCGCGGGTTGTTGGAAGACAGGCAATGGGAGGCAGCTGCATCATTCCTCCTAGCCAATGGGAGGCCAGCGGGGCAGGATGTTTGAACGTCATTGATGGGAGAGTAGCTTGTGCATTGTTTGAATGTTTGAATGGCACGTTTGAATTTTTAAGATGGCGCTTTCGTAACGTGAACTTGTTTCCTATACAGAGACAAAAATTTTAGGAAAATGCGTTTCGTAACCTGCATTTTTTCTTTGGTGAGACTTTTGTAAAGTCAGGTACCACTGTATCAGTATATATTACAAAGGAATAAGAATGGTGTGATTTGATTTCTGATCTGAGACATATTTGCCAATTACGGTTACACCAAAGGTGAGATGAATGGCACAGAATATTCTCCAAGAGGGAACCTCAAGTAAAATTTTCACTTTTTCTTCATCTATCGAGCCTGAGGTGCATAATTGTTTTAGTGTAAACTACACGGGCACATAAGCAAAAAAAAAAAGTTAAAAAAAAAACAACAACGAAAAAAACCTGTCCCAATGCAGACAGGTACTGAGTTGCATCATAGCATCCCTTTAAAACTTTCTCAGAATTTTTATAGTATTAACTATGATGTAACATAATGAAAATCAAACTACTTTTTTTTTAGTTTATTTTAATTACGTAATGTGATTATTAGTTTTAGTGGGGCAGTGATGGCCTGGAGGTAAAGGGTGCTGGATTTCCGATCCTAATATTGGGGGTTCAAGCCCAGTGTCAATGGTTGTCACTGCTGCCCCCTCAGTGCAGTTAATTGGGTTATCAAGGGCTGGCCATGTCTCACACTGTCTATGCTGAGAGGTTCATGTAAATAAAAGAACCATTGCTGACTTTCGTCAAGAGTAGTTGCATAGCCATCAGCGTGTTTCCACCCTATAGTGGCCGGCAGGAGCAGTCCAAGGTGTACTCTTCCCTTTCCCAGAGTCGACTGAGATGGGCCCCAGCCTCTCCGTTATCCGAATTAGGATTAAACGGTTCAGAAAATGAATGGATGGATTATTTTTAGTCAGGATGCAGTTGAGCTTTCAGTACAGGCGAATCTTCTCTTTAAACCCTTTTAAGAGTTGTATTTTTCAGAAGGATTACAAAAAGCAAACTAAAAGAAGAGACTAAAGGGAAATTTAAAAATTGACTGATCAGGTGAGAGCTAAGCTTTCCACTGGCACAATAAGCTATACAGAGCATTTTATCATCGTTAGGTTTTAGTAGGCTACATACTACATGCAACACAAAAATGCTATTATACCTGTAAGGTGAGGGGAATTTTGCTATTCAGTTAACTTCCCATTCATTTGTTCCTTTTCTGAACCACTTAATCCCAACTAGGGTCACAGGGATGCTGCTGCCCATCTGAGCCAACTCTGGGTGAGGGCAGACACCCTGGACAGCTTGCCAGGCAATCACAGAAGGGAAATTTTGCTGAATAAGAGTTTCTGCAATATAATCTAAGCATGAGGTGCATAATTGTTTTACTATAAGGGCTTTTCTTATCTTCCGCTGTAGAACATGCTAAAACAATTATTCTCCTCATGCTCAGTGGATATTTGACATTTGACCATTTGGCATCTGTGTTCCATCTTGGGGTGTATTCAAAAACATCCACGTTGCCTTTTTGACATAATTGTTGATAACCCTTCATATGTTTAAATAATACACAAGTACCATCCCATTTCCTACTTTAGGCGCCACACCTACAATGGCTACTGCCACTCTGAAATACAACCGTAACAAGAAGATCTTTACCGGCGACCTTCAAATACCAGACATGGACATTGAGGCTGGAATTAATTTGGCGATCATGGATAACACTGGAAAAGCAAAAAAGATGCATGGTATTACAATTGATGTAAGCAACAGAAAGAGCCTCCAACTGTCCTTAGTTGGACGTGTCAGGTACAGTGTGGGCTGCTATCATATCAATTTCTTCTATTGTGAAATTAAAAACTTTTACTACACATCACATATCTTAAAATGAATGGTCTTATATGATAATAATGTGGCCAGTTGATGTTTTGATGAAATATAACTACTATACTAATAATTCCACGAATAAATACTTAATATAACTGTGGATTTATTCTATGGATTTGTCTATATCTGTGAACAGACTGGAGTCCATGGAAGATGGTACACTAGAAATAGCGATGGCTGTCCCCGCTCTGCAGCTGGATGCGTCTATCACTGCCAGTCTAAAGAAAGTGAATGGCCTTGTTTTACAACTTGAAACAGCTTTTAAAGTCCTAGAAGCTTCATCCCAGCAGAAAGCTGTTCTTCGATATGGTACTATTATCCAATATGGTTTAACTCTTATTAACATGTGATGTTTTGGGGTGTTTGGGGGAGTTTTTTGTTTTGTTTTGTTTTTTGATGCATTGTACTTTGCAGATGAAAACAAGATTGAACTGGAGCTGAAATCAGATATGAATTCTGATCTTAGAAAACTCATCCCAGAAATTGAAAGCTACTACATGCAGCTACAAATGTTAACTGATAACATGCTTGATCAAAAGGTGGCTAAAACCGATATGAAACTCCGACATATTGTTTCAAAAGGTATAGAGGTAAGTGTTTTACTACTTTATTTTATTTATTTTAACACATTACAAATAAGAACAACGTAGCCATAACCTGCCATTTGATTACGATATCAGGAGGATTCGCCTCTGGTTCTGGGTAAAACTAAAATGACTTCGACAACCAGAATGGTCCATGAAAACTCTGGGATGGCCCACTCTGGTTCTTAAGACCTTATATACAGTGTATATATATATATACATATACTAGTCCTTCTCAAAAAATTAGCATATTGTGATAAAATTCATTATTTTCTGTAATGTACTGATAAAAATTAAACTTTCATATATTTTAGATTCATTGCACACCAACTGAACTATTTCAGGTCTTTTATTGTTTTAATACTGATGATTTTGGCATACAGCTCATGAAAACCCAAAATTCCTATCTCAAAAAATTAGCATATCATGAAAAGGTACTCTAAACGAGCTATTAACCTATGGTCAGTAAACCATTTAGCAGTGGTTTTGGCACTGTGAGCAGGTGCCAGGTCATCCTGAAAAATGAAATCTCCATAAAGCTTTTCAGCAGATGGAAGCATGAAGTGCTGCAAAATCTCCTGATAGCTAGCTGCATTGACCCTGCCCTTGATAACACAGTGGCCCAACACCAGCAGCTTACATGGCACCCCAGACCATCACTGACTGTGGGTACTTGACACTGGACTTCAGGCATTTTGGCATTTCCTTCTCCCCAGTCTTCCTCCAGACTCTGGCACCTTGATTTACGAATGACATGCAAAATTTGCTTTCATCCGAAAAAAGTACTTTGGACCACTGAGCAACAGTCCAGTGCTGCTTCTCTGTAGCCCAGGTCATGATTGCGGTTTTGAGTAATGAACCAGGCTGGGAGTTTTTAAAAGCCTCAGGAATATTTTGCAGGTGTTTAGAGTTAATTGGTTGATTCAGATGATTAGGTTAATAGCTCGTTTAGAGTACCTGAACATGATATGCTAATTTTTTGAGATAGGAATTTTGGGTTTTCATGAGCTGTATGCCAAAATCATCAGTATTAAAACAATAAAATACATGAAATATTTCAGTTGGTGTGCAATGAATCTGAAATATATGAAAGTTTAATTTTTATCAGTACATTACAGAAAATAATTAACTTTATCACAATATGCTAATTTTTTGAGAAGGACTAGTATATATTTGTCTTAAGCTATATATATATATATATATATATATATATATATATATAGCCAATGGGAGAGCAACTCTATCACGCCAATTTCAAAACAAAAGCCGAGCACGCATTGTTTGAATTTTTAACTTGGATTTTTTGTTTGTTGGGTCTTTCGTAAGGTGAGGTACCACTGTATATATAAATGACTTTTTCAAATCTGAGCTTCTTCCACGAATTATTGAATCTGAGTAAGATTTTTTGCTCACCATATACCCTTAGATATAAGGCACAGGTGTCAAACTCAAGGCCCGAAGGCCAAATCTGGCCCACCAACTCATTTTATGTGGCCCATATGATTTTTCAAAGATTATGATTATCATACATCCTTTGCTTTAACTATTACCATGAAATCTAATTCCTCATCCTTTCCATCCATTACCAAGTCCACTAGGTGGTAGCAGCAGCCTTTTTCAAGTTAAAAGCTAGTCATGCATGACTCAAAAAAGATTGCATTCTTTCTTATTGCTGTTAAGCTTTGTTAGAATATGTGATTAAAAAGGAAAAGTGGCAAAAAATTTTAAACATATCATTTTGTGATGGATTTCATGGTTGATTTTTTTAGAACAGATGTTCAGTGATTTATTCAGCCGTCGTTCAACTTTAAATTCAGTGCAGTGGCCCTCAGTGAAAATGAGTTTGACACCCCTGATATAAGGGTATGCATGTAACTGTGATAAGGTGTAAGCAAGTATATTTTAGGCTTCACTTTGCACTTTCGTAGTAAACAAGGATCTTTTTCTTCAGGCAGCTAACATCTGGCTTGACAAATTAGGCCGAGATATTCCATATTTGAGGACTCTAAGGAGCAAGACATATCTCCAAGAACTGCCATTTCCTTCTATACCAGAGAAATTATATTTTAAATCGTGAGTATTTGGCTGCCTACTGATTAGCATATCCTCCACACAATAAGAAAGGCATGGTCACTTGGCCAGGGCATTTCTGTGTGGAGTTCTTGTTTCCCCAGTGCTTGCATGGATTTCCTCCAAGTACCCTAGTTTCCTCTCACAGTCCAAAGACATGGACATTAAGCTAATTGGCTTTTTCCAGATTGCACCTATGTGTGCATGAGTGTGAATGGCTTTGTTTGTGTGTGTGCGCGCGTGTGTGTGTGTGTGTGTGTGTGTGTGTGTGTGTGTGTGTGTGTGTGTGTGTGTGTGTGTGTGTGTGCGTGTGCGCGCTGGCTCTGCGAGCTGGTCTGTCAAGCTGTTCAGAGTGCACCCCACCTTCGCCCAGTGTTAGCTGAGATAGGCTCCAGCCTCTCCATAACTCTAAGGCTTGAGCAAATGAGAGAAATGAGCTAAGTAATTCAACAATGAAAAAATATTTTATCCAAATATTAAAAACTGATGTTTTATCTTACTTTGTGACGACATATAATTACCTCAAACTTCTTTTGACTTTATTCTAAAGTATTTTGATCTCATTGTCTTGTTTCTTTTAGTGATGCACTGTTCCGGTATCAGTTCAACAAGGACAAAATATTTTTCTCACTACCCCTTCCTTTTGGCGGGAGAACCTCTGCAGAGTTAAAAATACCTTCTAAGTTTACACTTCCTGCAGTTTATAAACCATACCTCGGGCTAGATATACCTAAAACTACATACAGAATCCCCTCCTTTACAATTCCAAAGACCTTGGACTTCTCATTGCCCTTGATCGGCATGGGAGAGGTTTCTGCGAAACTCAACAGCAACTTCTATGACTGGGAGGGTTCAATCCAAGGGGGGAAATACACAGATGATGTTCCCAGCTACATTGCTAAATACAAAGTTCTGGCCACCGGTCCTGTGACACCTCTTTCATATAAAGTTGAAGGTATTGTAATTATTTGAAAGTTTTTACAATACACACACACACACACACACACACACACACACACACACACACACATATATATATATATATATATATATATATATATATATATATATATATATATATATATATATATCCTCAGTTAACAGAATTTATGGAAAAAACAGTGTTTTAGCAATTAAAAAGAACAGATGTTATCAGATGTTGTCAGCAATGACTAGGTATATAAATGTCATATTGATTTTTGCTATACTGTACGTATTAATAAGCAGAATAAAAATATTGAGTTCTATGTTTGTTTGTTTTTTCAACAAGGCACAGCTCTGCTTTCTGGAACTTTGGATGACCACATAAAATATATTGTGAATGGCTCCTTGAACCACAGTTTTCTTGACGCTAGCTTTAGTGTCATGGAAAGCAAGACATCTTCTGATAAATATAGGACAATTTCCAGCTTTGAAGTAACAAGCCCATTTGGACTTGAAACCTCCCTGTATTATTCTTCTCAGTTATCAAGAACAGACCACTTACTAAAGATGACTGCAGATGCAAATGTAAATGGAGTTTTCAAAATAGGACCCCTGTATTCAACCACCACATATACCCATTGGTACACAATTGATGGCCTCAGAGATGAAGGAAAAGGAGAGTCAGTCTTGAAATTTGAGTCTCCGGTCATTCGGAGTCAAACTGTAACGAAAGGAGAATATCGCAACAATGAGTTAACCATTGTTTCCAAAACAAGTGCAAACCAGAATACACTGAAGCATATAGCTGAAGTGAAGTACAAAAATGGCCAATTGTCTATGAAGACAGATGCTAGCGTTGCAGCACAAGCCAAAGATGTTCGTATTCAGACTGACCTACGTATGACAAAGAAAGAAGCCAGCTTAAAATTTGAGACTCACTGTAATGATGCAGAAAATCAAGCATATTCTGTGCTCATGGCATCTCTGAATGACAAAGGACTTGAAGTGAACTTGGATGGTACCCTAAACATTGATCATAGTCATGGAACACATAAAGGTACACTCACTTTGGGAGTAAATGGCTTGGCAACAAGTTGTACAACAACCCTTCAGTGCAGATCAGTGACATTTGAGAATGTCTTAAATGCTGGCATTGATGGAACTAATGGTGCCTCCATGTCTCTTATGACTAAAGCTTCAGGTCAGGACAATACAGTTGAGTTCAATGCACAGGGCACGATCTCTAAGGCGGGAGTTAGTCTGAACAGCATATTTAAAGGAAATGCTTTTGATGGTGATGCCAGAAACACAATGAATATGGATCTGAATAAACAGGGCCTGAGTTTCTCCAACTCTATGACAGGCACCTTAAAGAAAATGAAGACTGAAAGCACCCATTCACTGACTGTAAATCTGTGGACCTTGGCATTCCGTTCCAAAACAGACAATTTAATCTGTGACGGTGCATCATACAACCATGAAATCGAGGTTAACATGAGACCTTTTGTTACATCTGTGCAGTCAAACTGTAAAATTGAGATGTTTGATATTGCCTTCAGAAACGACGGATCTTTGAAGCTGGAGCCATTAAAGTTAGAGGCAACTGGAAGCATTACTGGCAAATATAAGGAGGATACTCTTAAGACCACTTGTGGAATCAATTTTTCAGACTTGAGTGGTTCAATAAAATGTGGCTCAACTGGAAATGTTCTGGAATCCCAGATCAGCCAGAACATTGAATTGGAGTTTGCTGGATTGTCCTCTGTTTTTAAAGGTGAGACAAATGTAAATTCCAGAGCTTTGAAGCTTGAGAATGTCATCCGTACAATGGCAATGCCATTTAGCCTTACAGTTGATGGGATTCTTAATGTTGACGGTACACTGAATTGGTATGGTAAGCATACTGGCCAACTCTATAGCAAGCTTCTCTTTAAGGCAGAACCTTTTGCAATTGCTAAGGCCCATGACTGGAGAGCCTCAGCCACACACATGCTACCTCGTGGGTATTCAGCAGAAACTCACATTGAGAACAAATTTGATAGCCTGTTGACACCTAATGAGCAGTCAATTTTATGGAAGTTCAAGTCAAAGTTAAATAAGCACGCATACAATCAAGATTTCAGTATTTACAACAAAGAAGCAGACATGGGAGTTCATCTGTCTAGTGTGCTCCATACAGACCTCTTGTCTGAAGTTTCAAGTGAAAATTCTTTGGAGAGCCAGGAATTCAGCATCTCAGGCATTCTTAAGTATGATAAAAACAGCGACTGTCATATCATTGATTTGCCCTTTATTGAAAGCCTTCCTGTCGCCTTTGAGAAAATGAAAACCACGGCTGTAAATATTCTTGAGTCTCTTCAGCAGTATCTCAATGGCCTGGATATCAACGATTTGGTCAGGCAATTCAGAGAGAACTTGGAAAAAGTTCCAAAAAATGTCCGTTACTTCATGGAGGAATTTGACATAGAAAACAAATTAAACATCGCCAAGGACAAGGTGATTTCCTTAGCACAAGACTATGCTATTACCTTGGATGATGTAGAAGAGTTTTTGGAGAAGCTTAAGATTGCTTCTGAAAAAGCCTTAATTGATTTTGCTACAAAAGTACAAGGTATCAGGTCCCAGATAAAAGATTATATTGAAACTGAATCATGGACAGAAATTCTGGACAAAATTGGTACTGAACTCAAAATCTTTGATAAAACGTATGGCATTACTGATACAATCCTTAAAGTTATCAATGCCTTCGAAGATGTAATTAGTCAAATAGATCTGCAAAAGTTGCAGGATGGCAGTGTGACTTGGTTGAGAAATCTTGATGCCAAATATGATATTAGAGCAAAACTTCAAACAAAACTGAGTGAACTGAAGCAAGTAATAGAGACCTTTGACATTACAAATTTTATTCAGGAAGTAATAAACTATATAAGCTCATTGGATTTGAATCAGTATGTTAATCAGCTGTCTGATCACATCCCAGCTGAAGAAATTAAAAATGTAATTGAATCCATAAAGGATGTCATTGTCAACTGGATTGAGGAATATGAAGTTGTGGAAAAAATCAATTACGTTTATTCAAAAGTAGCTGAACTGTTTCAGAAATATGAAATTGAAAAAATGTTGGAAATCTTCATAGAACAGTCTACGAATCTTATCCAGCAGTTTAAAATCCTGAACACTGTTGAAGCAATTGTACAGAATTTAAAGTCAATTCCATTCGAATACTTTTCTGACAAGATCATTGAATTTCTGAATGCTACTGTAAATAAACTGAAATCAGTTGACATCAAGAAGAACGTTGATGATTTAAATAATTATATCCTCATGATTATCCGAAATCTTAAGACATTTGATTACAATATATTTATCACTGAAACCAATAAGAATATCAACAATGTGATAAAAGAGATCAATGAACAAATAATACTTCATGAAATCCCACAGAAAATAGAGGCATTCAGAGACTTTCTGAAGGAAATGCATGCGTCTACTGTCATGCATTTAGAGCGATTGAAAAATACTAAGTTATCTGAGTTTTATAGGATGATTAAAAGTGTAATAGACAGAACATTTTACAACGATATAAAACTCAAGATACAGGACAACCTCGAAGATATGAGACAGAGAATTCATGACATGGACATAAGAAATGAGATCCTTGTTTACTTGGAAAGAGCAAGTGAATCCTACAACAATATACTTGCTTACATCTCATCAAAATTGCATAATTTTTTTGAGATTATAAGGAAGGTAGATGGTGAGAAACAAATTCTTACTCAGATCCAAGAAGTGTTGGAAAAAGTTCTCAATCATCTTAAAATGCTACAAATTAAAATCCCTGACTTTACAATTCCTTTCACGACACTTCATGTTCCTCCTTTTGATATAAATTTGCGAAGGCTTCAAGATATATCTATTCCATCTGTGATAACGATACCTGAATTCACCGTGCTGGACTATATGCAAATTGAATCGATCGACATTGACTTTGAGAAAATAAAACAGAGGTTAATTGAATTCATCGACCAAATCAGAGAGTTTAAAATGCCAGAGCTGGATCCAGAGGCTACGTTTGGTGATTTAAGGGCCCTTTATTGGTATTATCTGCCTGACTTTACTTTCCCAGCCATCAAAGCTGTAGAAATCAAGTTACCAAAAATACATATACCAAAATTAGACCTGGAAAATTTTGAGATCACTATGTTGCCCATTCCTGAAGTGAAACTGCCACATATTCCAATAGTACCTTGTGTACCTGCTTTTGGAAAGCTTTATGGAAAATTTGCATTAAAGTCCCCACATTACATTATAACGACAGAGGCAGTAATTCAGAATACAACAACTAAAAATTTAGAGCCACAATTCCAAGCTACTCTGTCTTCAGTGGTATCGTCAACTCTTGAAGTTCTTGATCACTCTTTGAATGCAATGCTTCAAATTAAAGCCCCCAAGATGAAGAAAATGGTGATTAGTGAGACCATACAAGCCAGTCACATGGCTTTTACCATCAATCATGAAGGTTCACTTATTTTCAGTGGTCCTTCAGCTGAGGCAACAGCGAAGACAGTTGCTAAGGCTTCAACTCAAGTGTACAATGCTGAGCTAACAAACAATGTAGGAATTGTCCTAAAAAATGGAATATCTGTGACTACAGCCACAACCTACAACCATGATTTAAACCTCCCCTCTATGAAACTCTCAAGCCAGGCCACATTTACAAAAAACGCTGCAGCTCGATTTGAATCAGGGACCATCACTGTGACTTGCAGAAATGAGGGAAACGGGAAATGGTCAATCATGGACTATGCTGATGAAGGCATTCACAGGAGCAATCTAGCCTTTAATGTCAATGCAGGTACTGCAAAACTAACCTTTGATGGTGAGACAAACAGCAAAATTCTGAAAGCAAAACAATCAGTCAGCAGTGAATCTGTCATCCTGAGTCATATAATCATTGATGTCAAAGCTGAGGCAGAGACTCCCTTCATGAAGTCAAGTGTGATGACGCTGACAGGGAAAGCCCAAATGGAGGGTCTCAAAATCGAATTAACAGCCTCACACAATGCAGAACTGACTGGAACAGTCAGCGGAACCCTGTCAAACTCTTGTGAATTTTTAGCCCAACCATTTGAAATTACGCTTGACTGCAAAAACAAAGGAAACTCAAAAATAGCCTTGCCCCTTAAACTAACTGGAAAGATCGATCTCAAGCAAGATTATAAGATGATTTTGAATTCAGAAAAACAACATGTATTTTGGCAGGGTCTAACTCGATTTAACCAGTACAAGTATAACCACAATTTTACCTTAGATAACAATAAAAATGATGCCGGAATCTATGTTTCAACGGATGGTGAGGCTAATCTTGACTTTTTAACTGTTCCAATAACTGTTCCTGAGATGTCACTTTCATGGTTTGAAACTAAAAGTCCTACGATCAAAGACTTTTCATTGTGGGAGGATTTTGGCCTTAAACATCTATTGATTACACCTCATCAATCATTTAATATTGATTTTAAGCTCCAGTATCAAAAAAATCTGGACAAACACAGTTTAAACCTAAATCTTGGACCCATCTACCAATCTATTAATGAAAATGCAAAATTTTTGGGTGTACAGTTTGAACGTGGACGGGACATAGTTTCTGATGCCTTAACAAATTCTTATAACCAAGCCAGGGCCCAGATTGAAAAGTTTAACAATGACAAATTCAGTCAGCCCCCAAGATATTTCACTGTCCCTGGATACACTATACCTCTGTTAAATATCAAAGTATCAGCCTTTAGAGCTGAGCTGCCTGCAGTCAGCTATTTTATCCCCAAAGAGGTTAGCACACCCAGTTTCAAAGTTCCCATGATGGGTTTTTCAGTGCCTTCCTATACTCTTGTACTTCCATCTTTAGAATTGCCAGTCTTATATGTGCCTGAGACCTTCAGGAAGCTGACACTACCTACATTCACACTGCCAGATATTCAGAACAACATTCTGATACCTGCTGTAGGAAATCTGACCTATGAGTTCTCATTTAAGTCTCCGATGATTACTGTGAATTCCAATGGTGGGCTCTACAACCAGTCTGACTTTGTGCTCAAACTGGGAGCATCTTCCTCCTCTGTGTTTGATTACCTTAAGGGCAAAATTGATGGTACAACCAGCATCACTAGGAAGAATTGTCTGAAAGTGGCCACAACTCTGTCACTGGAGCATAAAAGTGTGGTGTGTAGTCATGATAGCAGTGTCAGTCTCACTACGAGGAGTATAGAGGCTTTCCTAGCAAATACCGTCAAAATCAACCTACCTGTTTTTACAATGGATTTTAATCAGCAACTTCGTGGCAATACCAAGACAAAACCTAATGTTGCCTCAAACGTGAAGACTGAATACACTTACACTCTCCCATTAAAAACGGAAGGAAAGGGAAACATGCAACATGACCTTATGCTTGATGCGCCATTATCCTATTTCTCTGTGGACAGTTCTTTGAGAGGAAGGACCGATGGAACTCTATTGGGAAAAGGAGAATTCTCAGAATCTATAGACAGCGATGCAAAAATATCCCTAAATACCAATGGTCTACATTTCACTGCAAAAACAGCTCTAGCCTCAGACGTCAGTTACAGGAAGGATAAAATCTGGAATGTGGCCATGACTGAAAACCTTGAATTTAAGGCTTCTCTTAGACGCATTTATGGCAGTGTGGACTACATAAATAATAATGAAGTGAACATTGCCTCTTTTTCAACTCAGGGAAAGCACATTGCACAGGGAACTATTGAGTTTGTTCCTCTGACAACTTTGTCTGCTAACCTAAATATTGATATTACCCAACCATCCAGTCTTGGTCTTGCAAGTATGATGGAAAATATGGACTTAACTGTGACCTCAGGTAAACAGAAGTTCGTTTGGAATAGCAAACAACAACTAGGATCAGTTAAACATTCCAGTGATATGCTAGTATCCAATGATGAATCTGAAATACGCACGGAGATTGCAGAATCTGTTGAAGCTTATTTTGCATTTCTGAAATATATCCAAGTGCCGATCTATCAGAAAAGTCTATGGGATGTGATGAAGTTTGATGAGACCACCAGCACTGAAAAATTACAATCCTTTAATGTTGCTACTCATTTGGTATATACCAAGAGTATGAATGGAATACTGTTTTCACTGCCTGCAAAAGTATTTGAAAATGGAGTGATTTTTAATATTCCACAAACCACATTAACTTTACCCGAATGGATGAATCCAGCTCTTCAAGTGCCATCCTTTACCTTAGATCTTCAAGACCTCAAAATCCCAGATTCAATCAGCGTGGATTCTTTCGATATAGCTTTGCCAGGACTGCCAATGATCACAGTTCCCAGCTTTGAAATAAACACAAAATACCTGAAGGATAAAATGGCTTTCCTTTTATTGAGGATTCCACAATATGAAGTCACAATTTCATCATTTACCCTGCCTAAATCTTTTACCATTGGTGGACACACAATCAGACTGGATCACCCCATTAAAGCAATATGTAATTTTGAGATACCAACTATAACAATCCAAGAACAGAAAATTGAAATCCCGGAGATATCACTTCATTTACCTGCCAGCATATTCATTCCATCTTTTGGTGCCCTCGCCACTTCTGTGAAGGTCTCCTCTCCAATTTACAACAATACCTTGACTGCAAAGGTAGAGAACAAGGAACCAGGCTTTGTTTACACACTGAAGTCATCCTGCATATCAACCATGACTTTTCTAGAATATGACCTAGAAGGTAATGATTGTTTAACTATTTTTTTTTTAATATTCAGTGTACATATACAATAATTTTATATTTTTTTAATATTCAAGCCACATTTCAATTATCTGATATGCTAAGCATGCTAAATGCTGCACATTTTAAATTAAGCTATTGCCAGTGTTTTATTGGATGATGGAACGATGAGTCTGGATGGAAAATGCATCTTCTCCCACAATGATGTAAAGGTCAACTGGAAGCATGATCTCCATCAAAGTCTGAGGTAAAAATGTGTTCCTATCATTTTGATTTCTTATAGGATATTGTTCTTAATACTTTTCCCTTTTTTTTCTTTTTCAATACACCCTAACAACTGGGAAATCTTTGAAAGAACACTTTTTCATCTCCCAATCTTGAACTTGTTTTTCAAACTAAATACTGAACAAAACACATTAATATTAGATATTGTTTCTGTACTTTTCGAATATATAATTTTCAACATTTCACAAAAAAGTGAATGACTGCTTTGAAATTGGTCTTCATTGTTTAATTTATTACATTAATGCTTATTTTTTTATATACAGAATTAAACGTGAGGAGCCTTCTGCCTCAAGGTAACTGCATTTAATTATTATTGCTATATAATTTATTGGAATTGTGAGATTGAAATGCTTTGGGGGTTTTTTAATCATGGGATACTAGACAGCCTGCAAATTGTAAAATAACTACTACTGATTTTCTTTAATTTTTATTTTTAAATAACTTCACTTCATAAAAATTCTGATTGTATTTCACAGGCCTCTAAGACACACACTGGATATTGATGTAACCAGCCAGACCTTTGCTGATGCGAAATTCCGCTATGCATCCCACAATAATGGTATCACATCCTCAATATCCTATCCAACTGGCTTTGTTGGATTTCAGTTAACAAGGAAGTCACCATCTCAGTACTATGCAAAACTCTTCACCAGATCCTTGGTAAGAAACCTATAAAATTTGCATAAGTTTGCGTTATTGTGGCGTCGTGGTTAGCATGTCTGCCTCGCAGCAAGAAGGTCCTGTGGTTGGATATTGTTGTGTAGAGTTTGCAAGTTCTCCAAAAGCTTGCATGGTTTCCCTCTGAGTACTCCGGTTTTCTTCCCATAGTTCAAAGACATGCATGTTTGGTTAATTGGTTTTTCCAAATTGCCCTTTGGTGTGAGTGTGAGTGCTTGTATGTGTTGGCACTGCAATGTTCTCATGAGCTCTTTGGGGTCTACCGCACCCTCACAAAGTGTCAGCTGAAATTAACTCCATTGGACCCCAGTGGGATTAAGGGGTTTGGAAAATGAGTAAAATTAGTGAATGAATGAATAAATTAAAGTATTTTTTACAATATAAATACTATTTAATGAAAATCTGAGAAAGTTGTAAGTATTACAATTGTAAAATAAATATTTTCTTTTTTTTGTTGTTGTTCTTGCAGTCATCTCCGGACAAAGACACTGACCTTCTCAGCTTTAAAATTATCCTTAAGAATTCTAAAAAGCTAAATCTTCAAACTAGCTGGCAAAATGATGCCTTCTTTGACATGGTGAATGGGATTAAAGTCAGGTTGCCTGGTATTAAAGCAGCACTTTATGAATTTGTCAACAAATATCACAAAGCACATTTTGGTATTGACCTTAATCATGCGACTTTAAAGTGGGAAAATGCCATCGCAAATAGTATTGATAGTGCTTACAATGAAGTTCCCAGGACATTGGATGCAATTCAAAGTTCACTTGAGCAACTAAGCCATCAGAGTAAAGCAATGATAAAGAGAACAATGAAGAGAATGCCAGAGATCAACTTCCAGGATGTGAGCTCCCAAGCTGCAAAGAATATCAAAGAATTACTTCAGCATTATGAATCCAATGCCATGGTCCTATTAGATGCTGTAATGAAGTTCTTGAGTGAGACTAAGTTTCAGTTGCCAGGTTGGGAAGAGAAGCTCACTGGTCAAGAGTTGTACTACAAGATAATGCAGTCAGTTTCAACAGCAATAAAGAGAGCTGCAAATAGATTTACTGGCCTTATGGGGACCATAGTTGACACTGTTGCCAACATTGTTAGTGAAATTAATTTCACTCTTCCAACTACAAATACTGTTATTAATGGTAAAGATATCTTAAGGCATATAAAGTCTGTTGTGAAGTCCACACAGATTCGTATTGTTCAAGCAATGAAGAAGTGGGAAGGCATGAAGCTAGAGAATCTGCTGCAGAACATAAGTGACTTTGTAAAACTTTGCATCCAGAGGACAGGCGAGTTTGTTACCTCTTTAAAGGTGGAAAAACTACAGGAGCTTTCAAATCATCTCAAGGGAATTTACACTGAAGCTAGCAAAACACCAGCAATGCAAGAACTCGGAGGGAAGATTCAAGTAGTAAAAACAAATGCAGCTGATTTCAGACACAAATCCCAGCTGATGGTCCAAGAAATCTATAATGAGATCTCCTTGGAGAATCTGCACTCAAAAATTAGTGAATTATTTTTAGACTTGGAGAATTACCTGAGCGCTGACATTGAACATGTGATCGAATTTTCTAAGAGTGCCTTACAATATACACAGCCGTACTTAAAAGTAACCAGCAAAAAGGTAGATCTGGAGATTCCTCTGCCTTTCTACTGGAATTCATTCAGTGAATTGCCAAGCATGACTTAAATAGTCAGGTCTGCTTTTTATTTCTTATTTGAACTGTCAGTGTTAATTTTTTTCAGTATTTGTTATGTTATACTATGTTGTGTTATGTTTGTAGAAAATGATTAGTAGATAATTTGTTAATATCTTGTGTAACCATTAGGCATCATAACCTGATTAAAGCCTTCTTTGCATATTTATATTTCTCTCTTTTTCTGATTGCATGCATTCTGTACATGCTGGTATAAAAACTGACCTGAAATCAGAATCCAGTTCAGTGACTATGGTCTATAGTGACAATGGCAGACCTTTGTAGTTCCAATACCATCAAGAAACTCATTCATTCATAGTTTTCTGAACCGCTTAATCCTAATTAGGGTTGTGGGGAGGCTAGTACCCATCTCAGCTAACTCCGGGCGAGGACAGAGTACACCCTGGACAGCTTGCCAGGCCACCGCAAGACAGAAACATGCTGACGGCTATGCAACCTACTCTTGTCAAAAGTCAGCATTCATTGTTCATTCTTTTACATGAACCTCTCACCATAGACAGTGAGAGACATGGCCGGCCTTTGATAACCCAGTTAGCTGCACTTGGGTGCACCCCCAACCTTGGGATCAGTGATCCAGCACCTTTTAAAACCAGGCCACCACTCCCCCCGAGTGACATCGGTTATATCAAAAAAATCTGATTTTAAAATGTACAGTACTAAGCCAGGGGCAGTGGTGGTCTAGTGGTATAGGGCGCTGGATCGCTGATCCAAAGGTTGGAGGTTCGAGTCCCACTCTGCACAAGGTTGTCACTGTCCCCCCCAGTGCAGCTAACTGGGTTATCAAAGGCGGGCCATGTCTCTCACTGTCTATGGTGTGAGGCATGTAAAAGAACCATTGCTGACTTTCGACAAGAGTAGGCTGCAAAGCCGTCAGCGTGTTTCCGCCCTCTGATGGCCTGGCGAGCTGTCCAGGGTGTACGCTGCCCTCGCCCAAAGTTGGCTGGGATGGGCACCAACCCCCCCCCCCCCCTCCCCGACCCAAATTAGGATTAAGCGGGTACAGAAAATGAACTGAACCGAACAGTACTAAGCCTACTTTTAGGGAGCAAATTAATATTTGCTCTTATTATTACATAGTACAGTCAATATTTTTGTGAAACAATACATGTAAATTCATCAATTGTTCAACAAAATGTTTTAATTTTTAAAGTTGGGCTTATTTTATATATAAAAAAGAATTAAATTGAACTTATGAAATGTGTGTGTTGTTTTGGTCTGTAGAGCAGTGCTTCTCAAATAGTGGGGCATGTCCCCATGCCGGGGGAGTGCGTATGATCCTGTAAAACATGCTTTTATGGAATAGTGTATAGGAATTAAGTGTAATTGCACCTCCACGCTATTAGTTAGCAGTAGCGCTCTCATTGTCTCGCTATGGTTTAGTGGTTTTTTGCTCGAACAAACGATATAAAGTTGCAGTAAGCAACCACACCAAAAACAACATGGAAAAATTTTTAACAGGAACAAAAATAAAGGTGGAGAGAGACGGAGATATAAAGACATAAATAAGTTGAATGAGTTTAAATAAGGATGTATTTTTTTAATTTCAGGCACATTGGTACACTTTAGGGCAGTGATGGCCTAGTGGTATAGGGCGCTGGATCACTGATCCAAAGGTTGGGGGTTCGAGTTCCACTCTCCACAAGTTGTCACTGTCCCCCCCCAGTGCAACTAACTGGGTTATCAAAGGCCGGCCATGTCTCTCACTGTCTATGGTGAGAGGTTCATGTAAAAGAACCATTGCTGACTTTCGACAAGAGTAGCTGCAAAGCCGTCAGCATGTTTCTGACCTGCAATGGTCTGGCGAACTGTCTAGGGTGTACTCTGCCCTCGCCCGGAGTTGGCTGGGACGGGCGCCAGCCTCCCCATGACCCTAATTAGGATTAAGCGGTTACAGAAAATTGACTGAACTGAACTGGTGCACTTTAAATCTTTTCTATTACAGATTAAAAAAACAATGTTAATGAAGCTTTTCTTTATTCAACTTGTAAGTTGAAATATATTTCTTTATTTTTTGTTTTCAATGTTAATAAAGATACAATGTTATGCAGAGATGTACTAATAACAATTTTGTAGACCAAAAAAATACTATTTATAGTCGTTCGCAGGGTGGTGGCGGTGGGGGGGGGGGGGGGCATGAAATGTTTTTTCTTCCTAGAGGGGGCGCCACAGAAAATAAACTCAGGTAAATGTATGCTCTTAAGGAGGTGTTGTTCAAACACAGCTGAATGTCACTACAATACTGTACTGTCTATTATTAGCATTAATTTTTACTAAGGCTATAACTCTGCTAACATGCCTGGAAACTCTCTCTGGAACAACACTGCCTGGAGTCACCTCCTTTCGAACTCTGCATGGCCATCAGTTGTGGAATAAACACTGTTAAGCAGTAGTTAAAATGAGAAAATGGATTTTATAATGGAAGATAAGTGAGTAAATTATCTATAATATAGTTATTAATCATATTGATAAAGGGGTTGCATGGTGGCCTGGTATCTACCATGTCCGCCTTACAGCAGGAAGTATCACAGCTTGAGTAGGTTACCTTCAGGTACTCCAGTTTCTTTCCTTAGTCCAAAGACATGCACATTAGACTAACTGGCTGTTCCAAATTTCCCTTTATGATGTGAGTGTGAATGGTTGTGTAAGTTAGGGTCAGTTAGGAACCCTGCAATTGCCTGGTGTACCCTGCCTTTGCACTGTGTCGGCCATGACAGGCACAATCCTTCACCATGACCCTAATTTGATTAAATGGCTCAACAAATTGAGTCAGTAGGTGAGGAGGAAGTTACGTTAAAAGATAGTTATGGGTGTAATTAAATTTGGGGTGACCTCTTATCAGTGTGGATAGCATTTAATGGTTTTGGGGTATTGTGGATAATGGGAATTCTTTTTTTGTTTGTTTTGCTTTGGGGTTTTTTCAAGGGGCACAGGGCATTCTGGGGCATGCTGGGGCATGCTGGGCCTTCTGATTAGCTGACTTTTCCCCACTGCCCCAGTCTTTCTCACAGGGCATTGGACATGGAGCTTTCTATGACTTTGAAGGAAAACGCACTTTGCTTATTTTTCCCACAGAGGACACTACAGGGCAACACTGGGCAAAGTTTCTTACAGACCATAAGCAGATACATTTAACAACACCTTTCTGTTGAGCTAATTGTGACAAGCACACAGAAGTAAGTTACAGACAGAAATAAGGTTTTCTAAACAGGTAATAATGACTTGCACATGTGCATATATCATGTGGATAACAATCCATGGATGAAAAAATTGTTTTCTCAACTACGGAGGTCATGTGATTATCCTACAGCACCAGTTATCTGCGAATTACAAGCTTTTCCATTATTTGCTATTAGAAAAACTTATCGGGCTTTGATTACAGAACAATTGTAACAGTGTGAATACATTCAATCCTGGCAACCAACAGTTTTCTGGATAAATGTAGGATTATATTATTTGTGGCACAGTCATCATCATCATATCTTATCCCTGTAGGGTAGTGTAGCACTTGGTCTCTTCCGGAGAAGATTAACCGGGACACAGGAACGTTTGCTACTTGTCCCCAGAAACACGTTGAAGGCTTTGCAGCCTACTCTTTACAAAAGTCAGCAATGGTTCTTTTACATGCCTCTCACTATAGACAGTGAGAGACATGCCCCGCCTTTGATAACCCAGTTAGCTGCACTGGGGGGACAGTGACAGCCCTGTGGGAACGCGAACCTCCAACCTTAGGATCAGCAATCCTGCGCCCTGTGGCACAGTAGAGCAGTGGGTAGCATGTAAACTTCACAGCAAGAAGGCCATGTTCAATTCCCAGGCTTGGGCATTTCTGTGTGGATTTTGCATGTTCTCCCAGTTCTTATGTGGGTTTCCTCCAGGTACTTCTAATACCAAAAGAGAGAGAGAGAGAGTGTGTGTGTGTGTGTGTGTGTGTGTGTGTGTGTGTGTGTGTGTGTGTGTGTGTGTGTGTGTGTGTGTGTGTGTGTGTGTGTGTGTGTGTGTGTGTGTAAATTCTGTGATGGGCTGGTGAGCTGTCCAGGGTGCACCTCTGCCTGAGATGGGCTCCAACCTCCCCTTGACCCTAATTATGATTAAGAGAATAGGAATAAATGCATTCATTTGAATGTAGGTTCATATTGTCGTAAACGAAGTCTATTTCAGGTATTCACTGCACTGCTGCATGATAATAATAGCAGTTCAAAAACATGTTAGTCTGCAGTTCCAAAATTCCATGAGCTTGTTACCTTTGGTATATTTTAACAACAAACATTCCCCCACCCCGTTGCCATATTTGAGAACTTCCCACATGTGCACATTTCAAAATAATGTGAAAATATGTAGGACGACATGATGGCACAGTGTTTAGCATTTCCACCTCACAGCAAGAAGGTCTTGAGTTCAAGTCCCAAACTCGGATGTTTCTGTGTGAAGTTTGTATGTTCTTCCTGTGTTTGCATGGGTTTGCCCTGGGTATTCCGACTTCCTCACACCAAGCAAAGACTTACACATTAGACTAACTGGCTGTTCCAAATTGTACCTAGGTGTGGACTTGAGTGTGAATAGCTTTTTCGTGTGTGTGTGTATGTGTGTGTGTTGGCCCTGTCATGGTCTGGTGAGCTGTTCAAGATGTACCTCGACTTCGACAAGTGCTGGCTGAAATGGACTACCCTCAATTATAGTAGGATTAAGAAGTTCAGAAAATGCTGAAGATATGTTACTTTCCAGATCCATTAATACAACACATTAGGTGGACTCGATGGAGAACAGAGTAGGTGTCTTGATGAGGATGAAGCCAAACAGGGTGTTATGCATGCACACTCGATATCAGCATTTCAGAAGGAAGTTGTTAAGCAGCTTATATTTTATTGATTCAGATATTTAATGATTCTGATCAGTGATTCGGTGAATCTGACAGTATTTGGACTTCTGGGAGGACAGATAACAATATTGCTCAATCTGTAGCATTTAAAAATTCTCCAAGAGAGTTTAAAGTCTCTTGATGCACTATTGGCTGATTTACAGCTGTACTGAACCATAAAACAACAGCTGGTCTTATTACTGACTTGCCACACTTATCAACACTTCTGCTGCAGCAGCAACATGTTTCTGTGAACTTTGGAGACTGAAAATTCAAGCACATAAATCAAATTGTGCTGTGTTATTTTTTCAAAAAAAGGGGGGGGTGTACTATCTGATGCTGTTCAGCAAGTTTTAACTGTAGCAGGTTAATGCGTGGCGGTAGCTTTAGTTGCAAGCCATGTTTTCATCATAAGGTCATAACCAACTAGTTCTCATATCCACCACCCATCATCACAGAGCTATAGATTTACTCATTTTTCATTTGCCAAGTCACTTAATCCTATTAGTGTCACAGAGGCTGGAACCTATCTCAGCCAACACTTTTCAAAGGTGGGGTACACCTAAACAGCATGCCCAACCATCACAGGGCCAGAACACACAGAATCTGTGGCGCACACCATCAATTTTCAAGTTTCAAGTTTATTTGAGGTAACAATGAAACATCAACACTCACACTGAAATGCTTGGATTATTAAAGAAGAAACATTAAGGAAAAAATATAAATTAAAAACACAAAACAAAAAAACAAAAAAACAAACAAAAAAATATATATATATATATATATATATATATATATATATTTTTTTTTTTTTAAATGAAGAAAAATATATCAGCTTTTGGAAGATTATATATAAAGTGGTACCTCACTTTACAAAAGTCTCACCAATCGAAAAATCCAGGTTACAAAATGCATTTTCCTATAAAAAAAAAAAAAAAAAAATATATATATATATATATATATATATATATTAATATATATTTATATATATATGTATAAAATATCAGTTACATAGCGTGTTACCCTTCTGTTAAAATGTCGTCTCTGTGATCTTTGTGTTGACACTGTTTTGCGGACTTTTGTAACCCTAAGCAAATATGGTTGGTCAGAAGCATGAGCCTACTAGCATGGGTGCAAGTCTCATACACAGAGATTAATTAACTATCTGCTCGGATCGGCGCAATCTACCATGAATACTCAGTTAAGCAAAGAGAGTTGTAAAATGAATGAAAACCTGAATCCAGAAAAGAAAGATAACTCTCTGCTCTGCTGGTGATTCACATCAGTGCAGACTGAGTACTAAACAAGTATTCAACGGCACCCTTGCTCACTTGAATGACCGGAAGTCTATATAACGCGCGTTTTGTCTCAAGCACAAAGCAAGTAAACTACTTTCGGTGTGGAGCACCTCACATATTGTAAGCTTTGATTGGCTGTTTTAAGCTTCATGTAAAGTGACTCGGCTCAGCTTCATGTAATGTGACCATCAGAAGCCACATAAATTGAAGTGTGAAGTAACAAGGGATCCCTATATTACAAACTCTTTTACTCTTCGATTCAAATATTAAAAGTTTTTTTAGAAAGAATAACAGAATTTCCGTAATCACCTTTCAAATACAGGGTGGAGCTGAGCGGTGAGGCAGCGCTTTGCTGTGCCGCTTAGTGGATGGTGAAATCCCTGACAAACTGCACTGGTATGCGATGCAAATAGTGTGTCATTGTCCCTCTATATATTGCAATTGAAATGCTTTCAAACACTCCGATTATACGCTTATATGTTATATGTCAGGGAGGATAGGGTAGGAGGAGCAGATCAATTGAGTAAGGATGAAGAGATGTTGTGGAGTTAGCATGGGTCTTGTGCAGCAGTGTCCAACTTTTTTGTTGCAGACGGCTGTCTTAGCAGAACTCACATCAGATTAAAATTTGGATAAGAGAAGACAGTAAGAAGCCACATCTGATTCAACTTGAGATTCTTCTACTTTCTCTCAGCTGCTCTGCGTTATCTACGATTGCTTCGGAGCACCTCCGTGAGCCAAGGAGCAGAACACGGAGTCTTCTTGGCTTTTGTACATAAATGGCAGAGGAGATCCACGGAAGCAGAGAGTGATGACAGGAAAGTACCAGTAGCAGATTCGAGTGTTGGGAAGATAAGATAAAGTACAGGAAGCAACAGATGGGTGAGATACAGTGTGGAGGTTTTGTCAAGTGGAAGACGATATGTTATATATGTTAGATAGAATAGGCAAGTTGATAGTAAAGGAAACCAAGTGGTGGACGGAGATAGTAGTGTAGTGGAGTGGAATTAATACCTGTGACTGGAGAGGGACGACTGAAACAACATCTAAGCGTTTGCCTTCTTTGTGTGTGGGAGAGCAGTTGTTAAAAGTGAAAATAAAGGAATAAAGAAGAGGGAGAAGACAAGAGGGCTAGAGCTTGTCAGAGGGAAGATTAAAGTCTACCAGAAGAGTGAGCGGGGTTTTGTCAGTGGGGAAAGTGCTGTGTTAATTTCCTCTAGAAAGTGTCCTGGGGATCCAGGAGGGCAGTAAATAACAGTAATGAATGGTCTGATTGGAGAGGAGACTTTGACTGCATGAAACTCAAAGGAGGAGAAGCCTAGATGAGACAGAGAGAGTGCTGTGAAGCACCAACTCTGAGACCAGAGTAGACCTGCACCAGCACCTCGGCAGTTTGGCAGTTCCAGGGTCCTCCTGACACCCTCGTTTGAGACTGTGACAGCAGTGGAAGGTAAGTATGGTATCTGAGACTGCAATCCTCTAAATTTGTTGTTTATTTCCTTCACAGTCCAATTATCAAAATGGAAGATTACATTTCCAAGCTGAGAAAATTCACAAATCTGGACTTTTATTCAAAACCAGAGGTCATAACTAAAGAAGACCAATGTAGTTGGAATAAAATTTAACCTCAAATGAAATATGCGTGCAGTAATGGCCTGGTGGTAAAGGTGCTGGATCACTGATCCCAAGGTTGGGCGTTCAAGCCCCATTCTCAACGGGTTGTCACTGTCCCCCAGTGAAGCTAACTGGGTTATCAAAGGCCAACCATGTCTCTCACTGGCTGTGTTGTGAGGTTCATGTAAAAGAACCATTGCTGACTTTCATCAAGAGTAGCTGCACGGCCGTCAGCGTGTTTCCGCCCTACAATGGCCTGGCAATCTGTCCAGGGTGCACTCTGCCCTTGCTCGAAATTGGCTGAGATCGGCGCCAGCCTCCCTGTAACCCTAATTAGGATTAAGCGGTTAAGAAAATGAATGAATGAATGAAATATTCGAGTGGCAGTGGTTGCCAGGTGGAAATGTGCTGGATCACTGATCCCAAGGTTGGGGGTTCAAGCCCCATTCTCAACAGGTTGTTACTGTCCCCCCAGTGCAGCTAACTGGGTTATCAAAGGCCGGCCATGTCTCTCACTGTCTGTGGTGAGAGGCTGTAAAAGAAACATTGCTGACATTTGTCAAGAGTAGCTGCATAGCCTTCAGAGTGTTTCCGCCCTGCGATGGCCTGGTGAGCTGTCCAAGGTGTACTCTGCCCTCGCCCGGAGTTGGCTGAGATGGGTGCCAGCCTACCCGTGACATAATTAGGATTAAGCAGTTCAGAAATGAATGGATGAATTAATTAAATATGCGTCACATGTTTATGTAAAGAATACGATATGAGATATAAATCACAACACACTGCCTGAAAAGAATTTAATTTATTTCAAAAGGTACTAACATACAAAGAAACATTTTATTTGATTGCATTACACCACATATCAAACACCATACTAACTGTGTTGACAGTCGTGTCATTCCTTCTCTCTTTGGTATTGATTTGATGTCTATTGTCAATAAAATGATGAATAATATTCTCTTTTGAGTTCATTTGTGTTTATAAATCTGACTATAAATAAATCAGTGCCTCACCAGCTGTCATGCTTACTGCACCTCATTGCTTTGACATGAACCTCTCACCACAGACAGTGAGAGACTCACTAGGTTAGCTGTACTGGGGGTGGACAGCAGTGACAACCCAGTGATAGTGGGGCCTAAAACCATGATCTTAGGATCAGCATCTACCACCAATCCACCACTGCCCAGATAGAGAGAGAGAGAGAGAGAGAGAATTTTCTGAGTAGATCCTTCCGTAAGAGAGTGCTCAATACTTTTTCGTAGAGCAAATAAAAATAAAAGGACAGGACAAAGACTTTCTATAGAAACTTCAATTATAACTACAGATCTATTTCGAGGGGTGGTGAAACCCTTGAGATTTCACCACCCCTCGAAACAGATCTGTAGTGATAAATGAAGTTTCAATAGAAAGTCGTCTTTTGCCTGTCATTTTATTTTTATTTTTATTTATATATATATATATATATATATATATATATATATATATATATATATATATAGTATATATATATATATATATATATATATATATATATATATATATATATATATATATATATATATATATATATATAAACACACACACACACACACACACACATATGCCCCCAGTGCAGCTAACTGGGTTATCAAAGGCCGGCCATACCTTTTACTGTCTGTGGTGAGAGGCTCATGTAAAAGAACCATTGCTGACTTTCATAAAGAGGAGCTGCAAAGCCACCAACGTGTTTCTGCCCCTTGCTAAAGGGTTATGTCATGAAGGGCATCCGGCATAAAAATTTATGCTAAATCAAATGGGTGAATCAGATGATTCGCTGTGGCAACCCCTGAGAAAGGGAAAAAGCTGAAAGAAAAAGAAAAAGATATATATCCAGGGATTCTTCGCTGCTTCGCGCTTCAATTCATGTGACTTCAATGCATTTCTTTTTATTAATAAAAATAAAGATATTAAAAAGTAAGGAAATTAAGGAAAAATGGGGGAAAAGTGAAGGAAAATGCCACAAAACAAGGCCAATTATGGAAAAAAAAAACAAACAAAAACAAAAAACACCCCCCCCCATCAAAACTACTTACATTTTTATGTGAGGTGCGTCTGTATGTGTGTGTATTTCTATTTTATTTACATTTTATGCATTATTTTTGAATGTTTAACTGTTATTATAAACATTTATAGCATTGGATATGATTCTACCTCACGGAATTCGGCGGTCACGGGGGGGGGTCTTGGTCCCAATTAATTGCGGAAAGTGAGGGATCTCTGTGTATATAGTATATACCGTATATGTGTATATATATATATATATATATATATATATATGTGTGTGTGTGTGTGTGTGTGTGTGTGTGTGTGTGTGTGTGTATATAAGATTCGTGAAAATGTGCATGCTTATTTACCTGACTCAAGCCTCTTCCTACCCCAGCTTTTTATTATTATTATTATTATTATTATTATTATTATTTATTCTGAAATTGCTAACTTGGTGCAGTCTACTCCACCTGCAACCATCTCTGCCATCCTTCACATTGCATATAAAAATCTCTCTTTTGTTGCACATTTGTAAAGACTGTATTTCTATTTATTAATCCTAATAAATCCACAGAATAAGTTTGACTGTTCTCTGACAGTGTTTGCACTTTTTCTAAAATCTTGCAGGATTCATGTTTTTGCGGTTGGCTCCGGTTCCTGCTTAGGCAGAAATGAACAAGACAATGCTGCAAATTCTGTGGAAGAATAAAATACATTTTTTTGTTACCTTAGTGAATTGTTTCACATATGAAGCATATAACGTTGTGTAAATATTTTATCATATTCCCAGTAACGACAACAACAGTTTCAAGACACATCTGTATAATGAATGCATGAGAAATATTCATACTGTCAGCTATCACTTCATATGAAGGAAATACTTAGCATTATGTCTTTCCCCTTTAAAAATTACAAAAAATAAATCTCTTGATATTTTCATGTTGTGTTTTCACAGGTGCCTTAAATGTTCTCCTGTACTCTCAAACAGATGTGGCAAAATAAGTTTGATCGATGTAGTTGGACTTCATGCATGTTTTCAGTAAAACTACAGCATTATTGATGAGACAGGGTCTCCTGGATGTCAGGCTGAATGCATGGGATTCTTGAAATACTTAATCGAGGCCTAAAATATAAAACCAAAAATGAAACTTGCATTCTTTTCCTTTCTAACTTGAATTGTGCAAGTCCTGATCTTATAACGATCCTAAGAGTTGCTAAACCATATACAGTAGCTATAGTGAGTAGAAGAGTGTCATGCTGGCATAGTATCAGCACATCCTATCTGTCTTTGTCGATAGCAATACTCTCAGATGGACGGTCATGATCTAAATGGACACCAATGATTTGTATTAAAACAAATCTAGTACGTGATTCAAAGCTTCGAGGTTGCACTACCTTGGTAGAGGTTTGCACTCTCTGAGTGCATCTCTTTTTTTACACATGAACTGGCTCCACCTTAACTCTTTGGAATGTGTTGGAGAAGATTTTATGGAGGAGTTCAATTTAATCATTTCAAGATGTCGATAAAAATGAACCCAACTCTCGAAATAGTGTGATGTTACTTAAATTTGTTGAATCAAGGATAAACAAAGGCTCCTTTTTTGGTGAGGCAGTACATCAACAAGTTCATAAAATATTTCCACCTTTGATATCAGTATTTGTGTTGTGCAAGTTGGTACTCACCAACTTCTATCGATGCACCACCGAATATTCTGGCTGGCTGCATTACAACCTGGTAATGTAATTGTAATCCTCCGGACCGCAAAGATCTACAGAGGGTGGTCAGCACAATGCATCACTAGGACTGAACTGCCAGCCATCCAGGATCTCCACACACAGTGCTGTAGGAAGAAGGCCCAGCGGATCCGCTCTGATTCTGTGCAGCCCAGTATCACACTCTTCAGGCTGCCGACATCGGGCAAACGGTGCAGGAGCGTCCAGACTTGCACCAGCAGATTCAGGGACAGTTTATACCCACAAGCCATCAGGCTACTGAACTGCTGAAATGTTGGACAAATTGCACATAATAATTTGCAGGTTCATTGTACACACTGTGTAGGCAGAGCAGAAGAGCACTGTGTATGCAGAGCAGAAGACAAAGTGGTGGAAGCTGAAAAAGGAGGAGTGTTGTGTTGTCTTCAAGGAGGAGTTGAAACAGGCTTTGGGTGGTCATGAAGTGCTTCCAGATGACTGGACAACTACAGCTAATGTGATCAGGGAGACAGGTAGGAGAATACTTGGTGTGTCATCTGGAAGGAGAGGGGATAAGGAGACTTGGTGGTGGAATGAGGAAGTGCAGGAGTGTGTACAAAAGAAGAGGTTAGCTAAGAAGAAGTGGGACATAGAGAGGACCGAAGAGAGTAAACAGGAGTACAGGGAGACACAGCGTAAGACGAAGGTAGCGGTGTCAAAGGCCAAACAGAGGGCGTATGATGATTTGTATGCTCGGTTGGAAAGTAAAGAGGGAGAAAATGATTTATACAGGTTGGCACAGCAGAGAAATAGAGATGGGAAGGACGTGCAGCAAGTTAGATTGATAAAGGACAGAGAGGGGAATGTATTGACTGATGGCAGAAGTGTGTTGGGAAGATGTAAAAAGAGTACTTTGAAGATCTGATGAATGAGGAAAATGAGAGAGAAAAAGAGTAGAAGAGGTGACCATTGAGGAGCAGGAAGTAGCAAAGATTAGCAAGGGTGAAGTGAGGAGGGCACTAAAGAGGATGAAGAATGGAAAGGCAGTTGGTCCTGATGATATACTTGTGGAGGTATGGAAGTGTCCAGGAGAGGTAGCAGTAGATTTTCTGACAACAAGGTCTTAGAGAGTGAGCAGATGCCAGAGGAATGAAGAAGTGTGCTGGTCCCCATTTTTAAGAACAAGGGAGATGTGCAAAGTTGTGGAAACCACAGAGGGATAAAGTTGATTAGCCATACGATGAAGTTATGGGAAAGAATAGTGTAAGCAAGACTAAGGGCAGAGGTCAGCATTTGTGAACAACAGTTTGGTTTCGTGCCAAGAAAGAGCACCACAGATGCGGTGCTTGCTTTGAGCATGTTAATAGAGAAGTACAGAGAAGGTCAGAGGGAACTGCATTGTGCCTTTGTGGATCTGGAAAAAGCATATGACAGGGTGCCAAAAGAAGAACTTTGGTATTGCATGAGGAAGTCTGGAGTGGCAGAGAAGTATGTTAGAGTGGTGCAGGACATGTATGAGATGTAAGACAGTGGTGAGGTGTGCTGTCGGCGTGACCGACGAATTCAAGGTGGAGGTGGTACTGCATCAAGGATCAGCTCTGAGCCCCTTCTTGTTTGCAATGGTGATGGATAGGCTGAAAGACGAGGTTAGGCAAGAATCTCCATGGACTATGATGTTTGCAGATGACATTGTGATCTGTAGTGAGAGCAGAGAACAAGTGCAGGAAAATTTAGCGAGGTGGAGGTATTCCCTGGAAAGGAGAGGAATGAAGGTTAGCCTCAGTAAATCAGAATATATGTGTGTGAATGAGAAGGACCCAGGAGGAACGGTGATGTTACAGGGAGCAGAGATAAGGAAGGTGGAGGATTTTAAGTACTTAGGCTCAACAATCCAGAGCAATGGAGAGTGTGGAAAAAAGAGGTGAAGAAGCGTGTGCAGGCAGGTTGGAATGGTTGGAGAAAAGTGTCCGGTGTGATGTGCGATAGGAGAGTATCATCAAGAATGAAAGGAAAAATGTACAAAACGGTGATAAGACCAGCGATGTTGTATGGCTTAGAAATAGTGGTGCTGAGGAAAAGGCAGGAGGCAGAGCTGGAGGTAGCAGAGATGAAAATGTTGCGGTTCTCTCTGGGAATAACGAGGATGGATAGGATCAGAAATTAGTATATCAGCGGGACAGCCCATGTAAGATGTTTTGGAGACAAAGTCAGAGAGGCCAGATTGAGATGGTTTGGACATGTACTTTACAGAGGAGGGATAGTGAGTATATTGGTAGTAGGATACTGAGGCTGGAACTACCAGGCAGAAGGCCTAGAGGAAGACCAAAGGAGAGATTTATGGCTGTGGTGAAGGAAGACATGAAGGTCATTGGAGTAAGAGAAGAAGATACAGAGGACAGGGTGAGATGGAGGCGGATGATTTGCTGTGGCGACCCCTGAAGGGAACAGCCGAAAGGAAAAGAAGAAGAAGAAGAAGAGAGGCAGTGGGTCAGTTAGTGAATGAAAGAGGCAATGAGTCAGTTAATGAAAGAGAGAGGTAGTGAGTGAGTTAATGAAAAAGAGAGTCAGTGGGTCAGTTAGTGAATGAAAGAAACAGTTAGTAAGTTAGTGAATGAAAGACGCAGTGAGCGAGTTGGTGAATGAGAGGCAGCAAGTGAGTTAGTGAATGAGAGAGGAAGTGAGTGAGTTAGTGAATAATAGAGAATGTGGGTCAGTTAGTGAATGAAAGAGGCAGTGAGTGAGTTAATGCAAGAGAGAGGCAGTGAGTGAGTTAATGAAAGAGAGAGGCAGTGAGTGAGTTAATGAAAAAGAGAGACTGCGGGTCAGTTAGTGAATGAGAGAGGCAGTGAGTGAGTTCGTGAATGAGAGGCAGTGAGTAAGTTAATGAAAGAGAGAGGCAGTGGGTCAATTAGTGAATGAGAGAGGCAGTGAGTGAGTTAGTGAATGAGAGAAGCAGTGAGTGAATTAGTGAATGAGAGAAGCAGTGAGTGAGTTGGTGAATGAGAGAGGCAGTGAATGAGTTAATGAATCAGAAAGGCAGAGAAAGCGTTGACGTGAGTTCACCCTATCGCTAGGTGGCGGTAATAAACGACAGTACGCATCAAGTCGAAGGCGCAGAAGAAGTGAAACACGGAACTATTTGTTGTTGTGATATTTGTGGTGAGGAGGCGATTGGAAGATCTTATAAAAATTACTTGTATAGCCTTTCTTGGCATCCAAAACAACGCAGAGCTCTTTGTCGGTAAGAAGTCTGGTGTACAAAAATGTCTTTGTGATCAGAGTTGATCCTGAAATTGTACCAGGTCGTTGTGCAATGTGGAAAAATCATGTAAAGGAAAACCATGAATATAATATTCATTCATATTCTGAACTGTTTAATCCTAATTAGGGTCATGGTGAAGCCTGCGCTCATCTCAACCGACTCTGGGCGAAAACCGCATAAAGTCCACTGTATCTTAAATATTAAATACAATACAGTATGTATACATGTAATAAATGAAAGTGAAGGGAATACATCATCCATCGTGATTAGGTAAAGAGCTTTTGGATCACTTAAACTGTCATTAATCTATAATACTTGGTTTATTATTAGTGGTGATCTGATCACATAGCAAAATAAAATCCAAGGTCTTTTCTGTCCACTTTAGAATCAAACGTGTCAACATGTACACACACAATACCCTATCATGTGCAGTTTAATGTAGAGAAGGTACATATTTTGCCCTGTAAACCACGACATGTGTAAGCTGTACATGATATACCTATATTGCGTACCAACCAACACTTACAAGTCTTTTAGATGAAGAGAATGGCGACATCTAGCGGCGTTTGGTGGAATACGCTAAATCAGTATTAACAGTACGCACGCGCGCATTCTAAGATCACAACTACCCACGGAGGTAAACATCCTATTGTGAGATAATGTGTTGATAAATATTTACACTGCTTAAAGTCGTATTAAGAGAACATGCCAGGGCCTCATTGTTCCGTGCAGGGGTGCAACAACGGTACCTGCCAACTGAAGGCTTTTTTAAAGGACATTTATTTCATACACACATATTACAAAGGGACGTTAAGCTGCACGTGTGATTCCTCTTCTGCCGTCACGTAATGGACAAAGTGTTGATATTGACTTTGTTCATTTAAACAAACGAGTTGAGGCTTCAGGCAGTTGCGCTGTACAGAGACTGACCAATCAACTGCCTGAAGACTCAAATCAGTTATTTAAATGAGCAAAGTCAGGTGTGCCGCTGCTTGGATGAAACAAACATATGCAGCTACACGGCCCTTTACAGCTTGAGTTTGACACCTGGTGTTAGGCTATTGAGAAGATTTATTTTATGGAAACCCAGTATCAAGTAATAACAAGGTAGAGTATCAAGTAGTAAAGTTTAAAGTAAAGTAAATCTAGTAAAATTGTAAAACCCAGTAACAAGAGAGAGAGAGATGTCGTTACACTGGATAGGTTCACGCGCCCCCGATGACGTCATGGACTTCTTTCAATGTGATTGGATTAAAAGCGTTAATATTTAAATAAGTAATGCATTGTGCGGGCAATAATAGTATATTTTACCAGCTTTAAAAACAACAGCGATACCTACTGCATATCGCTCATAGAATTCTGTTTACGTTGTTAAAAATGTATTTTTTATCAAAAGCTGTAAAGAAAAGATGGCATACAACAAGTTCCCATAATTCAGATATACATTCCCATTACAACAGTTATATAGAGGCATGTATATAGTTGCGTCATCATCACGTGTACTTATCCATTGAAGAGTCAGACAGGTAACATGGTGGCTCTCCTCTTATAAATCTGGGGCTGCTCCCTTCGCCATGACTCTGCTGCTTTGGCATGTTCTAGCATTTAGTCTTGATCCTCCAAGTTAATCTGTCTATTCTTTTTCTTCTTCTTTTCCTTTCCGCTGTTCCCTTCAGGGCACGCAGCAGCAAATCATCTGCAACCAGCTCACCCTATCCTCTGCATCTTCTTCTCTTACTCCAACTACCTTCATGTCCTCCTTCACTGCATCCATAAATCTCCTCTTTGGTCTTCCTCTAGGCCTTCTACCTGGTAGTTCCAACCTCAGCATCCTACTACCAATGTCACTATCCCTCCTCTGTACATGTCCAAACCATCTCAATCTGGCCTCGGAGACGAAGTCAGGGGGTTTTTTACCACCCCAATATTATTTTAACCTAACAATATTTTCCTATGTAAATCTGGTAAAAACATGACATCAATAAAAATTATCTCATTTCTTGTGCTATGTTTAATAAAGGGTTGTGTGAGTATTTAGCTCTGCGATGGCCTGACAAGCTATCCAGGATGTACCCTGCCCTCGAACAGAGTCGGCCGATATGGGCGCCAGCCTCCCCGAGACCCTAATTATGATTAAGCAGCTTAGAAAATGAATGACTGAATGTTTTTAATAATGCTGAAATGTTCATCTATTTTTCAAAAAGTTATACATGCAGTACAATAGTAATTATATTTGTAATCCGGTTCATGACCAGTGATTTCATAATTTTGACAGGAGTTGAAGTGCAGCCTAATAAACACCAATAAGACAATCAGATAATTTCTTTTGTGTGTTTTTTTTTCAACAAGGATACCATGTACATCTAATTAGTAACATAATAGTAGTAATGGATGCAACTATGGATGTGGCATGTCTACAAAATGATGTTAATTTGGAGGAGCTAAAAGTTGGAAATTGTTCTGCCTGTGTGTATCATCAGGTCAACGGTTTGGCTGTGCTGGCCCAGTTAATGATGAGCAGCCTGAAGTCTGAAGGCCAGAAAGAGGATCCATCTGTGGCACATATCTACTGTAGAGGGGCCGTTACTGAGGTGCTTAAATATGGGCAAAAAGTTCTGCACACAGATACAAAAACGTCTAATTCACCCCAAGTACTCATTCTCATTATCCCAGGTAAGCAAAAGGGCCATTTGAAAAAATGTATATACACTGTTTATTCATTCATTCATTTTCTGAATCACTCAAATGAAATTTCTGAATCACCCATTCTGAAAAAAAATAGGCTAACTGGGAGGTTGATGTCCATTTCAGCCAACTCGGGGCAAGGGTGGGGTACATGCCAGCAGGTCGCCAGACCATCACAGGGCATATTCACTGTTTATTTTTATGAATTTATTGTTATTGTTTAATTTATTATTTTTAAAATCTGTATTTACTTATTTGGGGCATTTATTGTAAATAACTGGCAGCAAAAAATTACATGAAAAAGGTAATAATTGCCTCAATAATGCAGATTTTATTAGAAAAATTATTTGCAAATTTTACAAATAAAACTAAAATGTAGTTTAAACAAAGCAGATGGCATCGCAATAATAATAATAATGATAATGTGATGCCATCTGCTTTGTTTAGTCTGCTTTGTTCAAGAAATGCTTGAACCCTGTAACTCTTCAGCGAGGAACAAATGAACCTGGACATGGCTCAGAGTGTGTCATTGGACGATATCAATTCCATCTCCTTAGTCATTTGTTTAAAGACATTGCTGATATTTAGCATGTGTATTCTACGCTATTGCCTGTGGATTGAGTCCAGCAGGATACTGTGCAAGCCGTGGTGATGTCACTGTCTGAAATAAAAGAATAAGAAAAAATAAATAAATCAATAAGTAAAAACTTTTTCAGATCAGAGCATGACCATGATTTCTGTAGTTCCAGTGCATGATTCATTAAATAGTGCAGAGGCATATTGGCATTGTATGTTACAGAGACTATTCATTAACTTTATTGCTGAGCACCACAGCACACAGGCTGCCAACTGAGGGGGAAATGGTAACGCTGACTGCTGTTCACTTGCTACTGCAGTCATGTTCAGCAGTGACACATGGGTCTCGATCCAGATAAAGGAGGCACACTCTGTTTCATTCTTACTCCATGAGGACCATTTTTCTTGTAAATATGATGACTGTTCCATCTAATATGTGTAGCAGATGCTATGCAAGAAGTGAACAAGTATTGTTTGTAACCAGAGATAAAAATAGAGTATAAAAACAGAATTAAAATTGGATTTCAGTTCACCTTATTAGTTGACACCATTGCAGACTGTTGCTATGAAGGGTTTTTTTTATAGGACTGGTTGCATTATAAGACTTCTTGTTTTCCTTTCAGCTTTTTCCCTTTTTCAGGGGTCACCACAGCGAATTATCTGATTCACATGTTTGATTTGGCATAGGTTTTTACGTCAGACACTCTTCCTGACACAACCCTCTAGCAAGGGACAGAAACACGCTGACGGCTATGCAGCTACTCTTTACGAAAGTCAGCAATGGTTCTTTTACATGAACCTCTCACCATAGACAGTGAGAGACATGGCCTGCCTTTGATAGCCCAGTTAGCTGCACTGTGGGGGGAGACAGTGACAACCTTGTGGAGAGTGGGGCTTGAACGCCCAACCTTAGGATCAGCGATCCAGTGCCCTTCACCACCAGGCTACCACTGCCTTTAGGCTCCATTATAAGACTAATAATTGAAAATAATCTGTGCCAGAAAGCCCATGGACCCCAGTGCTTCACTTCTGAATATAGGAAATGACCCCCCCCAGATGAACCAGTGGTGTCACTCTATGGCAGGGGCCGGGAACCTTTATGACTGTCTGTCTGTCTTCCTTTCGGCTTTTTCCCTTTTACTCGGGAGTCGCCACAGCGAATCATCTGATTCACACGTTTGATTTGGCAGAGGTTTTTACGTCGGATGCCCTTCCTGTCACAACCCATTTTAGCAATGGAACCTTTTTGACTAAGAGAGCCAAAAAAAAAAGACATACAGTATTTTAAAATCTAATCCTCTGAGAGCCATATTATAATTATATATTCTTCTTTTCCTTTCGGCTTTACCCTTCAGGGGTCGCCACAGTGAGTCATCTGCATCTATCTCACCATATCCTTTGCATCTTCTTCTCTTATACCAGCGACCTTCATATCCTGCTTCACTACATCCATGAATCGTCTCTTTGATCTTCCTCTAGGCCTTCTGCCTGGTAGTTCCAACCTCAGCATCCTACTACCAATATACTCACTATCCCTCCTCTGTACATGTCCAAACCATCTCAATCTAGCCTCTCTGACTTTGTCTCCAAAACGTCTTACATGTGCTGTCCCTCTGATGTGCTCATTCCTGATCCTATCCATCCTCGTTACTCCCAAAGAGAACCTCATCATTTTCATCTCTGCTACCTCCAGCTCTGCCTCCTGTCTTTTTCCCAGGGCCACTATTTCTAATCCACACATCACTGGCCTTACCACCGTCTTGTACACTTTTCCTTTCATTCTTGCCGATACCCTCCTATCACACATCACTCCGGACACTTTTCTCCAGCCATTCCAACCTGCCTGCACACGCTTCTTCACCTCTTTTCCACACTCTCCACTTCTCTGGATTGTTGAGCCGAAGTACTTAAAATCCTCCACCTTCTTTATCTCTGCTCCCTGTAACCTCACCGTTCCTCTTGGGTCCTTGTCATTCACACACATGTATTCTGTTTTACTGAGGCTAACCTTCATTCCCCTCCTTTCCAGGGCATACCTCCACCTCTCTGGATTTTCCTGCACTTGTTCTCTGCTCTCACTACAGATCACGATGTCATCTGCAAACATCATAGTCCATGGAGATTCTTGTCTGACCTCGTCTGTCAGCCTGTCCATCACCATAGCAAACAAGAAGGGGCTGAGAACTGACCCTTGATGCAATCCCACCTCCACCTTGAACTCTTGTGTCACACCGACAGCATACCTCACCACTGTCTTACATCTCTCATACATGTCCTGCACCACTCTAACATACTTCTGCCACTCCAGACTTCCTCATACAATACCACAGTTCCTCTCTTGGCACCCTGTCATATGCTTTCTCCAGATCCACAAAGGCACAATGCAGCTCCGTCTGACCTTCTCTGTACTTCTCTATTAACATCCTCAAAGCAAACACTGCATCTGTGGTGCTGTTTCTTGGCATGAAGCAAAACTGTTGTTCACAAATGCTGACCTCTGCCCTTAGTCTAGCTTCCACTATTCTTTCCCATAACTTCATCGTATGGCTCATCAACTTTATCCCTCTGTAGTTGCCACAACTCTGCACGTCTCCCTTGTTCTTACAAATGGGCACCATCACACTTCTTCTACATTCCTCTGGCATCCTCTCACTCTAAGACCTTGTTGAATGTTCGTGTCAGGAAATCTACTGCTACCTCTCCGAGACACTTCCATACCTCCACCAGTATGTCATCAGGGCCAACTGCCTTTCCATTCTTCATCCTCTTCAATGCCCTCCTCACTTCACCCTTACTAATCTTTGCTACTTCCTGATCCTCAACGGTCACCTCTTCTGCTCTTTTTCTCTCTCTCATTTTCCTAATACATCAGCTCTTCAAAGTACTCTTTCCATCTTCCCAGCACACTTCTGTCATCAGTCAATACATTTCCCTCTCTGTCCTTAATCACTCTAACTTGCTGCACGTCCTTCCCATCTCTATTTCTCTGCTGTGCCAACCTGTATAAATCATTTTCTCCCTCTTTACTTTCCAACCGAGCATACAAGTCATCATACGCCCTCTGTTTGGCCTTAGCCACTGCTGCTTTCGCCTTACGCTGTGTCTCCAGTACTCCTGTTTACTCTCTTCGTTCCTCTCAATGTCCCACTTCTTCTTAGCTAACCTCTTCCTTTGTACACACTCCTGCACTTCCTCATTCCACCACCAAGTCTCCTTATCTACTCCCCTTCCAGATGACACACCAAGTACTCTCTTACCTGTCTCCCTGATCACATTTGCTGTAGTTGTCCAGTCATCTGGAAGCACTATCTGGCCACCCAAAGCCTGTTTCAACTCCTCCTTGAAGACAACCCGACACTCTTCCTTTTTCAGCTTCCACCACTTTGTCTTCTGCTCTGCCTTTGCCTTCTTCACCTTCCTCAACATCAGCGTCATCCTGCACACCACCATCCTATGCTGTTTGGCAACACTCTCACCCTCTACTACTTTGCAGTCACTGACTTCCTTCAAATTACATCGCCTGCACAAGATGCAGTCTACTTGTGTGCTCCTACCTCCACTTTTATAAGTCACCGTATGCTCCTGTCTCTTCTGGAAGAAAGTATTTACCACAGCCATTTCCATCCTCTTTGCAAAATCTACCAACATCTGTCCTTCTGTGTTCCTGTCCTGGATACCAAACCTGCCCATCACTTCCTCGTCCCCTCTGTTTCCTGCACCAACATGTCCATTGAAGTCTGCACCAATGACCACTCTTTCACCTCTGGGGGTACTGTGCATCACTTCATCTAACTCATTCCAGAATCGCTCCTTCTCTTCTTGCTCACATCCTGCCTGTGGGGCATAAGCACTAACAACATTGAACATCACGCCTTCAATTTCTAACTTGAGACTCCTCACTCTGTCTGACACTCTTCACTTCTAGAACATTCCTGACAAACTCCTCCTTCAAGATGACTCCTACTCCATTTCTCTTCCCATCCACACCATGAAAAAACAGTTTAAACCCTGCTCCTAAGCTTCTAGCCTTGCTACCTTTCCACCTGGTCTCCTGAACACACAGTATGTTCACCTTCCTCCTCTGCATCATGTCAGCCAGCTCTCTACCTTTTCCTGCCGTAGTTCCAACATTCAAAGTCCCTACTTTCAGTCCTAGACTCATGCCTTTTTTCTTCTCTCTCTGCCTACGGACACGCCTCCCACCTCTCCTTCAACGTCTTCGAACAACAGTAGTCCAATTCCACCAGCACCCTGTTGGTTGACAGCACTGATGGCGGTCGTTGTTAACCCGGGCCTCGACCGATCCGGTATGACATTGTGTAGTGACTTGCATATTTTATTTGGCATTTGTTTTACGCCGGATGCCCTTCCTGACGCAACCCTCTGCATTTATCCGGGCTTGGGACCGGCGTGAGGGAGAGACACTGGTTTGTGTCCCCCCCTCACGGCTGCATTTTATATATATAAAATATATATTAAATGCTGAATACAACTAAATAGAAAAAGACCAACAATTTGAGAGTATAATAAGACTCTGAATTTACTTTAAACAACATTGTTATAATCAAGTTATTTATTAATAGGAAAAGTAGTACTGACTATCAATGCGACTTCTGGTGCTGCATGGTTTTGCTGATGGCTTTGTAGTCTGGTTGATACGTGGTGAGGTTCAGCTTCATGCAGGCGTTGAGGCTTCCATCTGTTAAACGTGACCGCAGGTTGATCTTGATGATTTTCAGGTGAGAAGGACTGCTCGCATGCCAAACATGGTCAATATGGCAAGACTCGCAGGCTGCAGTGTTTATATGACAGGAAATGCGTCCCAAGTTTTGGCAATCTGCGGGTTGAAGTTTTTCCATGTCTGTTCATTTGTGTTTGCTTGTTAGTTGTGCTTGGCTTTGTGCAAATGAGCTGATCAAAACGAGGGAAATTCACCTCTTTATCTAAAAACAACTCGCGCAGTCTGTGGCTGTTGTTATAATCCAATAAAATTAGAGTTTCAAGGTATCGGACCTGCCCGCATACTGGGGTATAGAAAAGATTGGCTCTCCGCTGCACGCCACAGTTACGTGGCATTGAAAATAGATGTATAGGTTTAAATACACGAGATTTATTCATCTATTTTTGTTTTAATTGATGGCTTTTTTGTATTTTTATTTAAATGACAGTGAAATTATGTATTCGATATTCTGTTAAGAAAGGCCACCTGATTTATCTGAGCGCCAGATACAGTCATCAAAAGAGCTACATCTGGTTCTCAACCCCTGCTCTATGGGAATTCATTCACTATTGATCACATGCATGTAATAATGATGATAATAATAATAATAATAGTACAAGTCTTGAAATGATGCTGTTTGTAACTGCTTTCCCTGCATAATATGTGTTTCAAAGCCTCCAATTCGAGTGTCTTCATTATAAAAAGCATTGGCGTATGAGGTAAAGCGTGTGCGCCTCCATACTCTTCCTCATACGTTTTTGATTTCCTCCAGTCTTGGCTAAACTATACGTGCACTGTTCTTTGTATAAAATAATTAGATTTTACTTCTGTAAGTTGTACTCATTGAACTTATTTTGTATTGACTGTTATTGATTCATGTGTATGCAAAACATTTCTGATTGTCAATTTTAATGGAATAAATCAAGGAATTTGGCACTTACGGTTGGCATGATGGCATACTGAGGGCAGTGGTAGCCTGGAGATAAAGATGCTGGATCACTGATCCTTAAGTCGGCGGTTCAAGCACCACTCTCAACGGGTTTTCACTGTCCCCCAGTGCAGCTAACTGGGTTATCAAAGGCCGGCCATGTCTCTCACTCTCTATGGTGAGAGGTTCATGTAAAAGAACCTTTAATGACAGGAGCTGCATAGCCGTCAGCTTGTTTCTGCCCTGCGATGGCCTGATGAGCCATCTCTGAGATGTACTCTGCCCTCGCCTGGAATTGGCTGAGATGGGCACCAGCCTCCCCACAACCCTAATTAGGATTAAGTGGTTCAGAAAATGAATGAATGAATTATGCAAAGAAACAAACTCATTTTGCTATCTTATGCACTACTGTAAAATCCAACGTACCATCAGTACTATAATCTAATTTCAGAAGAAAAGCTTATTAATTTTTGGATATTGTGCTCATGTGAGCTCTTGTTTTATGAAGAGGTTGGCACCACGATATAGTGTCCAGCTCTCTCGCCACACTGCATGTAGAGTTTGGGTTCAAACCTGCTAGTTAGGCCTTTCTCTGTGGAGTTGTGTATTATACTTGTGCCTTCATGGGATTTTTTTGGGGGGTTTCCTCTCACCATCCAAAGATGGACATTAGTTCAACCCACTGTCCTTAATTGATGATGGGTCTAAATGTCAGTGAGAATAGGATGTGTATATTTCTCCATGTTCGACTGTTGACCTGTTCAGGCTATGAACCTCCTGTCACCAGGGCCAGATGGGATTTGCGCCAACTCACTTATGACACCTGTATGGAAAATAAATGAATAAATGTTTGTAAAGATGTTTTCACTTGATTAGTAGTCCATAGGACATGTTGAGCAACACTATTATCTATGGAAACTTTGATGAGTGTAACATTACAGTCAGACTATATAGCACCTTGTGTACAAAGTATCCTTAAATTACAAAATATTTTCCAGATTATATAGTTTTAATGATAAAACATTTATCTTGTATCTTAATTGTGTACACTTAGATCTTCAGTGTCATCTCTTGCTGCTAAAATGAATCAATTATAATGATTTGCTTCATGCCTTGTTGTTAGACGCCTTTTCAAAGAACTTCATTGTCTCTATAACTCAAAATAGAAAGTGCAGTGATGTAATCCCTTCCTTTTACAACATTGATCATTTCACATTCATCATGTCATTTAATTATTATTATTATTGGTGCTGTCCTATTATGCAGTGAGCCTTCAACTACAGGTGTCAGTAAGGGAAAACCTGCTCAGGCTGATGACCTTATGGATGTCTGCTTTGAGCGCCTGGTTTTCTTAACTCTGAATGTCACTGAGCATTATGCTCAATGGACTCTTTATGGTCTTCTGAGAGCCTGTGTGAAGGGCTGTTATTGTACTGTCCGTGCCCTTTTCCCCAGAGATAACCGTAATAATGACCATCGTCTCAGAATCAACCTTCTTTCTCTTCCAGGGTTTCGTATCCGTCATGGCAGGAGTACAGGTGCTGTGGTTTTGATATGTTATGTTACAATAACTTTGTATAAAATTTGTAGAGGGTTATGGCCACTTAATGAAATGAACAGCATAGGTTAAGGTCAATAAAAGGCTTCAAAAGACGTGCCATGTTTTGCTCGTTTATAGTAAAGTCCATTTGTACTGACCAAACATCAATTTTTGTTGATATTACCAAATATTTGTGAGATTTGGAAGGGCTCCGAACTCATAACTTGGATTTGCAGATTTGATTTATTAAATTTTTTATTTATTCATTTGTGTATTATTGAATTAATTTATTTATTTACTTTGGCTCCGGTTGACGAGTATTATAAAGCCATTGTGGTTGCTTAACAATCATTTACTGAGCATTGGTACAAAAATAAGGTTTTTATGATAAATTATTTTATTTTAAAGCAGTTTTTTATGGTGTTACATATACTAATGTAGGTTAATTACTATAAGTAACGTTAGCTATTTCACCATTTCTGTTTTTTAAATATACTTTATCTTCAAACTTTCTGAATTAGATTGGGTGAATTGTTTGTGGATGAACACTTACATGAGCTAATTTCTATCTTTTGCTTTAAATCTTGCTCACACAATACCGATCGTGATCTTGATTTGAGCTGATCATATTCAGATGTTATCCAGATGTTTGAGACGACATGTTCTCCGATTGTCACCCAGTGTAATTTTGATGTTATGCTGACATTTCATCCGATATTATTATAATCTATAATATTGACATTCCAGTTTGTACCTATGTCGTTCCAATGCATCTTTGATACTGAATACAAACAAAAAACTTGCAATTTTACCACAGATGTAATCGGAACGTCTCCTGTTGTTACTCCGATTTTTTAATAAATTTTGCACCAGTTTTACACTGTTCACTGTCCGTGTGTTCTGATGTTACTCAGATTTTTTTCCTATTTCCCTGATGTACTCCGAACACAAAACACACGAAATGTTTCATAAACACTCGAACACAAACACACTTCGAATATTTCGCTCTTCACTGAAGTTTTCCCAGAAATTCTACAATGTCCTCTGGTGATCTTTCATGTCTGCAGATGTTTGCTGATGTGTACGAATGTTCTCTGGTTTGCTCTGATGTAACATTGGAATATGAATAGGGCAAATCCCTACAATGATTGGTATCATGTGAGGGCAGCTTTGAATGACAATTTGGCTAAATAACGAAATAGTCAATGCTATTGTTTGCTTTACTTAACCTTTAAGTAATATTAAATAACTAAGACATACTTTAATTCTTCAGTTCATTACCAATACAATATCATATTTAAGTAAGCCTAAGCGTTTTATCATGAGCAATGAAGGTTTGGTTGTTGAAAAGATTGACATCAATTTCGAGATTAGTGTTTCATATTTATTTGTTCTTTGGTGTGTCTGTGATTTTTATTTGTTTATATTTTTTTGCCTTTTTTTGGCACTGTAATTTTCGGGCCATAAAGCGCACCGGATTATAAATCGCAATAGCAATGAATGATGATTGAGCGGTCTCTGTCACATACATAAGCCTGCACCAGATTATAAAGTGCATTAAGCGAAACAAAAGTAAGATAAGTTAAACTTGATTCAACTCTCATAGTAAATCTCAACTTTGTTCAGTTCTAACAACAAAAACAATAAACTCACTTTTTCTCGCGGATGGAGACAGTTTAATAGAGTCGGAGATTAGAAGTCTTCCGGGTCGTGAACTAAACTTCTCTCAGGCACGGCCCCTTAAAGAGACAGCGCATTCACAGTAACAAACATGGCGGCGCCCATTCGCAGCATGAGTATTGTGTTCATTACAGAACAGAGGCCATTACTCTTAAAGAGCTGTCTCGGTGTAACTTTAAATTCAAGAAGTTTAATCTGAGGTCTCAGGAGGACACCTGTAGCAGTGCTTTCTACCGGTGAGGAATGTGAGACTCTGATTAAATCAGCTGAGTGTCCTGAGGTTAGAAACTGAGATTAGGTGGAAAAACCACTCACGAATTACTCAGCGAGTCACCTGACTACGATAGCAGTAATTCCGGTATTTGGACATACAGCCCGAATCCCTCTAATTTATGTCCTGTTGTCACCAATATCTAGTGGTTGGAGCGCTTTAGTTAATCCACTGGAATGTTGGTAAGCTCTGAATCAGTTTGCATTACTTGGGTTATGACGGTTTCAGTGAGATGGAGTCGCGCGGCTTCATCCACACATAAGGCCAGGATTATAAGGCGCACTATCGCATTTTTTTTGAAGATTAAAGGGTTTTAAGTGCGCCTTATGGCCTGAAAAATACGGTATTTGTCTGTTTTGGACTCAAGTTGCACTTAAACTGCCACACATAGAGAATTAAGACTCCTACTGAAGTCTTGAGACTTGACTTGGGATTTGGAACTTGTGAACAATCTTTATTTCGTCTTTGGTGAGCTGATCATTCCCTTTCCTCCATCCCGCTCGTTTTCTCAAGTGCACTGTTGTCAGTGATGACAAATGTTCTTTGTTTGTTGGTTTGTTTAATTTTATGTACACCTGTGCACCTAAACACAACACCATACCATGGTAGCCAGGTCTCCATCACATGTTGTGCCATTTATTGTTTCATTTAGATGTAAGGATTTCAAATTTGACCAAAATGTAACACCATAGACCCTGAATTACAAAAGACACTTACAACTTCATCAAGCACCTCAAAATCCACCCGGATAGGTCAGTAAGAATAGACAGCTGTACAATTTACTGTTTATGGATGTATAGTAAACATGTTAAGTTCAGCATGATATTCAATCAAACGTTTGTATGCTTGATTAGATTACATGTTTGAATGAATGTTTGCTTGCAACACATGTTCACGTAGTACTGGCTTTGTCATCACTATAAAAATGGTCATGTAATTAATTTATAAGCAACTTTAAATGTTCTGCAGCCACCATGTGCTGGCTTACTAACAATAAACTAAGAGAAAGACCACATTATTATTGGACGTCTTCAGCTGGACACCCAAAAGACTTGCACAGTACCATTGCACTCTGTCCAAACAGCCCCGTTTCCCCCCTCATTGATTGAATTGATATCGTTGATCTGAAAAGGAGACAACTTTTAGACTTGACTTGGACTTGTCAGAAACTCGAGACTTGAATTGGATGTGCAATGAGAAACTTGTGAGCATCTCTGATAGACACCACTGGCAAGGTCAAGTAATTAGCACTTCCGCATGACAGCAAGAAGATCCTGGGTTCAAATTCCACACTCAGCAAGGGTGTTTCTGTGTGGAGTTTGCATTTTTATTTTGTACTTGCATGGGTTTCCTCCAGGTACTCAGCCATTTTCCCACAGTCAAATGAACATTTCACTCGTTCACTGACCTTTCGCACTGACCTTTTTTTTATTCCTTAACTACATTTATTTATATCTTTTCTGAGCCAAGGCCTGATAGGTGTTCTATTTTGCTTCAGATTATTTTTCCTGCTGAAAGATATAACACGTTCAGTTTCAACTTCCAGATAGGTAGCCTCCTATTGTCTTATAAACACTGTTTGAACTGATGCAGAATTCATAGTAAAATCAATAACTATATGCTACCAGTCCCAGAGCCAGATGATGGTTTTGTCCTGCTCATATGTGAAATGTGACTCCAGCCTGACAACTCTATCATATCAGTGATTCGTCTATCCAGAGGGCATTATTCCGAAAGACTTGCTCTTTGCCTATATGGCCTCAATCAGGGGTGTCAGACTCATTTTCACTGAGGGCCACTACACTAAATTTACAGGTGATCAAGGGCGGAATAAATCACTGAACATCTGTTCTAAAAATCAACCATGAAATCCATCACAAAACTGATTAGAAATTTGACTCCTTTTCCTATTTAGTTGCATTTTCTGACAAAGCTTAACAGCAATAAGCAAGAATGCAATCTTTTTTGAGTGATGAATGACGAGCTTTTTACTTGAAAAAGGCTGCTACTGCCACGTAGTGGAATGGATGATGAATGGAAAGGATGATGAATTAGGTTTCATGGTAATAGTTGATGTAGAATGTATGATAATCATTATCTTTAAAAACTCATACAGGCCACATAGAATGAGTTGGTGGGCTGGATTTGGCCTTGAATTTGTCACCTTGGCCTAAATGGTCAGCATTTTCTTGCTTTAATGTTTGTTTGTTTGTTTTTTCTTGAAAAGAAGAGTCTCTTTCCTGGCATGCCTTGATGAAAATTTAATTTGTCCAGTCTTTTTCTGATTGTAACTTTTGACATCAATACTTGCAAGAGTTGTCTTGTGATCACATTTCTAGGTTACTGGAGGTCTCTTTTTATACTTTCACATTAAGATGTTGGCAGTAATACTCAGAGAGGATGTGGCATTCAAATCATACTTGATTGGTATAAAGGGGCCTCCTGTGTGCCAAGAAAACATTTCATACACCAAGTTCATGGATTAATGATTTTTAACATGTAACATTTTCAGTCCAGAATATTTTTCAGTTTTCATCGTTGTAAGGATTGGCATGTTGTCCTGCTGCAAGCTCCAACCAGCCTAGCAGTTGTCCTCTGACTCGTTGTTTCCACCTGCAGAACTTCTGCATGCCTTATCTTAATCGTCTTGAGTTATGTCCAGCACTGCATAACCACTACTGGGAGATACCAGTGCAGATGTTTTAACTCTACAGACTATTTTGTGTGAAAATCTCAGCAGATCAGCAACTTTCAATCAGCATCAGGTACTTGGAACCATGCTGCAGTCCGTCATATTGATCACACACACCCCTCCCCATTATAACGTTTTATATGAACATTACTTGGAGCTCTTTATCTGTCTCTGTTTGGTTTCATGTAGTGCTGGCGCATACGTGGTAGTTAGATTAATATAAAAGTGAAAGTTTTAATAATAACTAATAATATTTAGTTTTAAAGGATAAATATTCGTGATAAATTGCTTTAGCTTGGAAAAGTTGGCTGTGAATTTCGATAATGTAAGTTTGCATGAAATATAATTTACAATATATAAGGATTTAGTTAGCGGAAATGCCAAACCTTTGATGTTCCATATCTCAAAACAGGTATTCGCCCGGACAGAGACTTGTAATACTAAGGTCACAAAATGTTAATAATATATGGAAAGACATAAACTCTATTCTTGTTAAACTGTAAATACTTTGGAAATAATACAACAATTTCCTGTAAGTGCTATGATGTTATGTATTAATGAGCTGTTTATAGATGGCATGCAGAGTTTTAAACCTGCCAGGCTGATAAGTTTAATGACTTGTTTCATACAGAATTCTGCATTTCATCCGGAGTATCTCTGGTTATCTCGAGTCTTATCAGCCCAAACACAGGTTATTTCAACCTTTTTAGATGTCAGGTATTTTCCCAATGGGATCAAATTCCAGTTAATCAAGAGAGCCTGAAAGCAGTGATAGGATTTGTGCCCAGACGAATTGGCATTCCTTTTGGTTGCAGTTAACTTTAGATGCTTAACACCCGAGTTGATCTGTTGGATCACAGAATAGCCACGAGCTTGGTGTAATTGCCTTAGATATGTTTAGCTCTGCATGACTTTTACCGTGAGATAACCACTGCTGATTGTTTTACAATTCAGGCACAGCTTCTCTTACAGTAAATGTAATATTAAACTGAAATGCCTTTTAATTTAATGTTTCACATTAAAATAAATAATCTCTTGCCTTTAAATATGAGACTAGATGCTGCAAAAACTTGCGGTGTATAGATGACTGATGTCTATTATTTTATTATTATTTAATCTGAACGGGTCTTCCATCACTCGAGAATTAAGCAGTTTCATATTTTAAACTGTTGTTCTGCGATTTATAATTTGTTCAGGGTGAGAGAAGAGTAACTTGTTATAGCTCATATTAAAGCCGTAAAGATGTTCTGAGGGTATGGAGTGGCCTCTACAGATGGTTTACATTTATAAGAACCTGATGTGCACAGCACTCTCCAAGCAGCTGCTTCTAATAACCTTCGGTATCACACTGTTTGATAATTCATAATGATCTTACAAAGATTCCTTCTAGTTTTTCCTCAGCTCCTTATATACTATCTATAAGGGTGTTGCTATGAGATCTCGTTCTTCCTTTCCAATCACAGAAGACTTGCACACTGATGACTTGCTCAATCACTCTACCTAAAATAATATATTTTAATAAAGAATGAAGCATGAAGTGGCATAACGGTGGCATGGTGGTTGGCATGTTTGCCTCACAGCAAGAAGGTCCTGGGTTCGATTTCCAGTCTGGGCATTTCTGTGTGGAGTTTGCAATTTCCCCCCGTGCTTGCGTGGGTTTTCTCCTGGTACTCCGGTTCCCTCCCACAGTCCAAAAACATGCGCAGTAGGCTAATTGACTGTTTCAAAGCTTCCCAAAGTGTGAATACGATGGCCCGGCGAGCTGTCCAGGGGTGTACCCCGCCCTCGCCCGGAGTCAGCTGAGATGGGCGCCAGCCTCCCTGTGACCCTAATTAGGATGAAGCGGTTCAGAAAATGAATGAATGAATGAAAAAAGCTTGCTTTATTTTATCAGAGTGAACTGTCTGTCTCTGAGCCGGTTGCGTTCCCGAACTTGTCTCTTTTTCTGATTAAGCCTCACACTTTTCTGTTGTTGACCTTTACAGCCATTAAGTCAGGTGTTGTGTAAAATATAGCAATAAGAAACAGCATGAATAATGACAATTGAGAGGAAGTTAGCCTTTACAAGCCAGGATTTACACATAGATGTTTCCGTTCTGGTTAAAGAAATTTGTATGAATATAATAAAATAATATTTCACTCTTAAATGTGTCTTTGGACCTGGAAACTAAATTAGATGACTGCACTGTGATAAAACATTGGTGTCAGTGCTGCTGTTAAGACTAATAAATTAACTTTTTAAAAACAGAGCTATATTTTATTGATTGAAAATGGCTTGCACCCCTAGAGTCAAGCATTCAGTGCCTCTCTACGACATGCAGTGTTTATTATTGCACCTTAAGGAGAGGCGGGCAATTGGGACTTTAAGAAACCATATCAAGTTGAAATGATTATAAAGATACACACCCCCAAAAGCTACTCGCCCCCCGTTTTGAAATTTGTCAAAATTATACAGCAGGTGGAGTTAAGGTCTGAGGGTGATTCATTTTAAGTAAACTCTGCCTGTTATAATATCATTATTGCTGAACATTGTTCTGTTTGATATTATATAATAATGGTTTGTTGATTTATTTGAGTTGACTTTTGGGATTTGTGCCATTTTGTATAAAGCACACATCAAGCACTTCGGAAATACTCTCCTGCAGCTTTGCTGTCATCTGGAAACACCCGAACCCTGAATGTTCAGAAGAGCCCTCAGAGATAAAGTTGTCTATCAGAGATTCTGGCCATACTGACCCTTGTCTGAATGTTTGCCAGGGTCAATAAATCATTTTCACTTCTCTCTCTTTCATAAGATGGATAGACATTTTGGCATGTTAAGAGTCAGTCCATTAAACGGTACTCCACACAGTGTCTGTGGTGAAGAATTCCAGCACCTTCATGGATGAAGCCGTCGAAAACACTGGTCTCTTTTGTGACCCGTACCTATGATTGTGATTCAGTACTAAAGATATCAATCAAAGTAGACAGTTTATGTACAAATGTTGAATCTGGGATTGTGTCCCAGATTAAAATGTGTCTTATCCCCAGTATGCAGTGCAAAAATTTTCACTTGTGCCAAACTTTACAATGTATTTCATTCTACAAAATTCTCCAGGGTCGCACATCACTCTCTGGCGAGCCTAAGAGCGATTTTGTGTGTGTGTGTGTGTGTGTGTGTGTGTGTGTGTGTGTGTGGGTGTGTGTGTGTGTGTGTGTGTGTGTGTGTGTGTGTGTGTGTGTGTGTGTGTGGGAGGGTTGGGTGGGTGGGAGGGTTGGCTGAAAGGTTTTCGGAGAGAGTGGGCTCTGCACCTGCAAGGCTACGTCAGTGGTGTGGTAGTCCATGTAGCCCCAGGGTCAGAGACGGCAGGCAAGGTATCTGTTTAATGTTTCAGAGAACCGTGCTGAATTTATGAACCCTATGGAAAGAGGAAAATGATAACATGAGGGGAGAGGAGAAGATAGCTCATGCTTCTGTGCCCCCCTTTCCCCCCAAAAATATAGTACTGTCTTCTTTACATTTATTCTTTGTGCACTGACATGATTGTCCTTGCTGTTTCTGTTCTTAAGGGAAATCATCTTTTTTGATTTCCATCCAAGAACACATATGACTGGAAAGAAAAAGAGAAATCCAACTTCCTGACTGGACTGGTCTCATAAACACACAAATAAACACCACATTTTATAGTCATAGATTCCTCACATAGAGTTTCATGGTTATATAACTTACTGCTTACATCGTGTAATCTAGGGTGGAGCAGGACTTCAGTTCCTTACCAGCTCCCTCATACTTTGCCCTTACAGCTGAGGGTTTAACAGTCCAGTGTTTTGGGAAGGTTTTTTTATTCTGTCTGGGTCTTCATAGCGCACAAAAGTGACTTTATTGTAGTGACCTGAAGTAATTATTTACCATTCTAAACCTTCTGAAGGACCCCTGTTGGCTTCCAATGCTTGCCTGCCTCCTGTTCAGACATTATTCCTGACAGTGCTCTCTAAATTCTGGGCCAGAAGAAAAGAAACTAGCATGATTCAGGAAACTTTTACCCAAATCTTTAGAGTCAACATTGGAATGCTTTCAAAAACACATTCAATAAAATCTGTGATTTATTTCAGGTGAACCTTTGTGAAACACACTATTCATTTTTTTTTTGTTTTTTTTTTTAATAATCACCTTGTTCTGTATTTCTGTAATTTTGGGGTAGAGTTAAAATAAGATTGCTACATTTACAGAATATTCAGGTAACAATAATAAAGTAATTGGTTGCAGATAGTCTCTCATGGTTGGCTATAAAAAGTAGCATCTACCAAAGGGTCAGTCGTTGGAAACAAAGATGGGGCCTGGCTTTTCACTTTGTGCTAAAATTTGTGAGAGAATTGGTAGGAAGTTCAAAAGGCATCTGTAGTACATAATATTTGGGGGGGAAAATAGTGAATTCAGACGCATGCCACTACTTAAAAGGCCAGGCTGAAAGCTTCCTGAGAAACCATCATGCTACTGTGACAAATATAGGCTGGGCTAAGATGTACTTTGAAAACATGATGTCACTTAACAGTCTGTCACCGTATTATGCAACAGTCATCCTTTTATTCAACTACCGTAATTTTCAGATTCTAAGTTGCTACTTTTTTCACACACTTTGAACCCTGCGGCTTAAATACCGATGTGGCTAATCTATAGATTTTTTTATGGGTTCACAGCTTCCAGGGGGTGCTCTAGCAGTAAGAGCAAGAGTGAGACAGACACCTGAGGCTTATAAAGCGGTGCGGCCTATATATGTACAAATTCTTTTCTTCTTTTTAAATTTAGATGGTACGGCTTGTATTCGGGTGCGCTCAATAGTCCGGAAATTACAGTATATGCGTGGTTTGTTGGACACCATGTTATCTCAGATGGACCAGAAGACAGACAGTGTGCCATGGATAGATGACTTAACATTTCAATGTGTTTATGGGTGAGAAAATTACTATTGGATCCCCCATACCAAAACAAAGACCAAATTAAATGTGAATGGTGACAATGGCACTATCTGTTTTGGTATGGGATGCATCAGTGCCCATGGCATGGGTGAGTCTGTATGCGTATGAAAATACCACTGGCATGGAGGTATATGGTGGGATACATTTAGAGAGCCAATCTTGCCATCAAGGCAACTCTTCATGGGAAGGCCCATGTGATTCCATCAAGACAGTAACAGGGCTCATTGTGCATGTGCTTGTGTGTGATGAGCATTCGCGGGATTTGGACTAAACAGCGATGTGGTTAAAAGAAAACCAACCGTTAGTGAGAAAAATCAGAACACAGGGTTAGAGTTCAATTACTGAGCAATGAAACATGGTAATGCTAGTGCATGTCTACCCTCTACTGGGGCGATAGATATGGAAGGGTAAAAAGCTACACGGATATTGCAATGTATTGTGGGCATTATATAAACCTCTGGAGTCGTTTTGTGTGTTTGCTCATTTGGTCAGGTTGAGGCTCTGCAGTCTTATGTGGCAATATAAAAAAATTGAAGCCCACTGACAACAACTTCTTCTTCTTTTCCTTTCAGCTGTTCTCTTCAGGGGTCACCACAACGAATCATCTCCCTCCATCTCACCTTATCCACTGCATCTTCTTCTCTTACACCAACTGCCTTCATGTCCTCTTTCACCACATCCATGAATCGTCTCTTTGGTCTTCCTCTGGGCCTTCCACCTAGTAGTTCCAACCTCAGCACTCCTACTTTCTAGGCTCCCACTACCAATATATTCACTATCCCTCCTCTGTACATGTCCAAAGCATCTCAATCTAGCCTCTCTGACTTTGTCTCCAAAACATCTTACATGTGCTGTCTGCCCCTCTGGTGTTCTTATTCCTGATCCTATTCATCCTCGTTACTCCCAAAGAGAACCTCAACATTTTCCTCTCTGCTACCTCCAGCTCAGCCTCCTGTCTTTTCCCCAGGGCCACTGTTTCTAAACCATACAACATCGCAGGCCTCAATACCGTCTTGTACACTTTTCCTTTCATTCATGCCGATACCTTCATATCACACATCACACTTTTCTCCAACCATTCCAACCTGCCTGCACACGCTTCTTCACCTCTTTTCCACACTCTCCATTGCTCTGGATTGTTGAAACTAAGTACTTAAAATCCTCCACCTTCTTTATCTACTGCTCCCTGTAACCTCACCGTTCCTCTTGGGTCCTTGTCGTTCACACACATGTATTCTGACTTACTGAGGCTAACCTTCATTCCTCTCCTTTCCAGGGCATACCTCCACCTCTCTAAATTTTCCTGCACTTGTTCTCTGCTCTCACCACATAATCACAATGTCATCTGCAAACATCATAGTCCATGGAGATTCTTGTCTAACCTCGTCTGTCAGCCTGACCACCATCATTGCAAACAAGAAGGGGCTCAGAGCTGACCCTTGATGCAGTCCCACCTTCACTTTGAGCTCTACTGTCACACCGACAGCACACCTCACCACTGTCTTACATCTCTCACACTGTACATGTCCTGCACCACTCTAACATACTTCTCTGCCACTCCAGACTTCCTCATGCAATACCACAATTCTTCTCTCGGCATCCTGTCATATGCTTTCTCCAGATCCACAAACGCACAATGCAGCTCCTTCTGACCTTCTCTGTACTTCTCTATTAACATCCTCAAGGCAAACACTGCATCTGTGGTGCTCTTTCTTGGCATGAAACCAAACTGTTGTTCACAAATGCTGACCTCTGCCCTTAGTCTCGTTCCACTATTCTTTCCCATAACTTCATTGTATGGCTCATCAACTTTATCCCTTTGTAGTTGGCACAACTCTGCATGTCTCCCTTGTTCTTAAAAATGGGCACCAGCACACTTTTCCTCCATTCCTCCAGCATCCTCTCACTCTCTAAGACCCTGTTGAATGTTCTTGTCAGAAAATCTACTGCTACCTCTCACTTTCATACCTCCACCGGTATGTCATATCAGGACCAACTGCCTTTCCATTCTTCATCCTCTTCAATGCCCTCCCTTACGAATCTTTGCTACTTCCTGGTCCTCAACGGTCACCTCTTCTACTCTTTTCTCTCTCTCATTTTCCTCATTCATCAGCTCTTCAAAGTACTCTTTCCATCTTCCCAACATACTTCTGTCATCAGTCAATACATTTCCCTCTCTGTCCTTATTCACTCTAACTTGCTGCACGTCCTTCCCATCTCTATTTCTCTGCTGTGCCAACCTGTATAAATCATTTTCTCCCTCTTTACTTTCCAACCGAGCATACAAGTCATCATACACCTTCTGTTTGGCCTTTGACACCGCTACCTTCGCCTTACGTTGTCTCCTGTACTCCTGTTTACTCTCTTTGGTCCTCTCAATGTCCCACTTCTTCTTGGCTAACCTCTTTCCTTTGTACACACTCCTGCACTTCCTCATTCCACCACCAAGTCTCCTTATCTACTCTCCTTCCAGATGACATATTCTCCTACCTGTCTCCCTGATCACATTAGCTGTAGTTATCCAGTCATCTGGAAGCACTTCCTGACCACCCAAAGCCTGTTTCAACTCCTCCTTGAAGACAAACCAACACTCCTCCTTTTTCAGCTTCCATCACTTTGTCTTCTGCTTTGCCTTTGCCTTCTTCACCTTCCTCACCATCAGCGTCATCCTGCACACCACATGCTGTTTCGCAACACTCACCCACTACTACTTTGCAGTCACTGATTTCCTTCAAATTACATCGCCTACACAAGATGTAGTCTACCTGTGTGCTCCTACCTCCGCTTTTATAAATCACCCTATGCTCCTCTCTCTTCTGGAAGAAACTATTTATCACGGCCAGTTCCATCTTTTTTTGCAAAATCTATCAACATTTGTCCTTCTGCGTTCCTGTCCTGGATAACAAACCTGCCCCAATGACCACTCTTTCACCTCTGGGGGTACTCTGCATCACTTCATCTAACTCATTCCAGAATCTCTCCTCCTCTTCTTGCTCACATCCTGCCTGTGGGGCATAAGCACTAACAACATTGAACATCACGCCTTCAATTTCTAACTTGAGACTCATCACTCTGTCTGACACTCTTCACTTCTAGAACATTCCTGAAAAACTCCTCCTTCAAGATGACTCCTACTCCATTTCTCTTCCCATCCAGACCATGAAAAACAGCTTAAACCCTGCTCCTAAGCTTCTAGCCTTGCTCCCTCTTCACCTGGTCTCCTGAACACACAGTATGTCCACCTTCCTCCTCTGCATCATGTCAGCCAGCTCTATACCTTTTCCTGTCATAGTTCCAACATTCAAAGTAGTCCCTACTTTCAGTCCTAGACTCATGCCTTTCCTCTTCTCTCTCTGCCTACGGACACGCCTCCCACCTCTCCTTCTTTGACGACTTCGATGTCTTCGACCAACAGTAGTCCAATTTCCACCAGCACCCTGTTGGTTAACAGCACTGATGGCAGTAGTTGTTAACCCGGGCCTCGACCGATCCGGTATGAATTTCTTTGTTTTGACTCGCATATTTTATTTGGCATTGGTTTTACGTCAGATGCCCTTCCTGACGCAGCCCTCTGCATTTATCAGGGCTTGGGACCGGCGTGAGGGTGGACAATGGCTTGTGCCCCCAATCACGGCTGCATTAAGCCCACTGACAACTTGAATGTACTGAATGACCAGGTTACAACATCAATTTTGAGTTGATTACCTGATGGCACAAGTTTTGCTCTTACCTAAATTTCAAGCTCATAGTACACTATAACTTCAACGTGTATAAGGAATCATTTTCAGACTTAAGAGAAGCATGGGGAATCAATTTCATCCATAGCCTTAACCTTCAATGTGTCTGGGGAATACCGAACTTTGCATAGTGGTTCAAATTTTCCATACTCAGGTTTGAAAGGTGGTCCAACATAATAATCGTGTGAAATAGGGCAGTGTCCAGGTCTTTTGGACCTTTTTATGGGGTTAGGTGTCCCAGTCACCATGAGTCTCCACTGTCACGTGTGTATGTCACAAGGCAGTCAGCAAGAGTAGGATCTGTCTACCTACACAAGGGAAGACTGGGTCTGGCTGATTTTGTGGAAGTAACCACCAAATTGGTTCAGCGGACAAGAAGGCGGACCCAGCAAAGCATCATGGAGCGCAACCAGAGCACAGTGAGTCACACAGGACACGGGTCAGGATGCAGTGGATGGCCACCAATGTCCAGCATCTTGACTATGTTGTGCCGCTGGACTCGACTAGACCGGGATGAGAGAGTGAGGCTGACCACTCTCCCTCACTTAAATCCAAGTCAAGCGCAAGTCATGACTTCACCCACACCGTAGATCATCAATCTGATATGAAGTCACGGTCATCTTTGACCTCGTAGGATGAACAACAGCAGTGTGAAATTATAGAGGAGATTTTTTTATTATTTATGTAGAAGCAGGGTAATGTACTTACAGAAGATCTTTTCTTTGTACATTTAAACATTTCTATCATAGCTGTTCTATCATCAACTGTTTTAGTAGTTTGGGCTACAGTAGCTTTTCGGTCAAACCAGATATTAAGCTTGGTGTCTGACATGCATCAAGCTGTCTTGGTACCCATGACACTCTTATTCTTGCGTCCTTACTTGGTCACATCTTTCATTAACTCTTTTCAATTCGGGAGGGGGGGTTAAAGGATCACCTCTCTGTGTCGGTACATTGTGGAGCCTTTTTTTTGCCTTGATTACAGCCATGAGTCTATTTTGCACATCTAGACTTATTTACAAAACTTTAGAAGCTCAGCCAGATTGTTGGGACTGTTCGCAGACTGCGATCTGTAAGGGATTGCATATTTTTAACAGAGTTTATTTATTCTGAGCTCTGATTACTCCATGCAAGGACATTTTAACCTGTTCTGCTTTGGGTCAATTTGAGTCACTATCATATTGAATCTTCCCATTGACAACTTTCTGACAGAGACCAGCAAGTTTTTACTCAAGAATCTGACAGTATTATACTGTATATTTACATTTACATTGTCATATCCAATTTTCCTTTTATTGATGTAAGTGCCATCGTCAAGATAAACACCCTCACAACAGAATGCTTCATGCTTTACTATAAATATTTTATCTGCACGAGATGTTTATTTGCATTAACTTTTGCTGGATTTTCTGATTGGTGTTGAGACCAGATACTGTGATTTTGGTCGCCTCTTACCATAAACCCCTTTTTTGATTTAGCTTCAGAACCGTGAAGTTGCATTTGGCAAAGCTCTATGGAGACTTGGCTTTTTTGCAATCCTCCCACACAAAGCACATTTTTAAAAATTCCTGTAACTGATTCAGAGTTGCCATACCTTTTTTTTTTTTTTTTTTTTTTTTTTTATGGTTGTTGTTTTTATTTCTTTTCACAGGTTTGAACTATTTTGTATAGACTATTTTTTTTTTTTTTTTATAATAATAATCTATTAGTTGTAAGGCAACAAAGTTGGAAAAATGGCAAGGAGTGAAAATCACACACAAAAAACTCAGAATATCAGATTAATCGGAATTTAGTTTCCACTCCTCACATTTTATGTGAACATTGTTTAAATTAAGCAAACACAATTGTTCTTGGGCAGTGGTGGCCTGGTGGTAAAGGTTCTGTATCACTGATCCTAAGGTTGGGGGTTCAAGCCCCACTCTCAACAGGTTGTCACTGTCTGTCCAGTGCAGCGAACTGGCTTATCAAACTCTGGCCATGTCTCTCAGTGTCTATGGTGTGAGGTTCATGTAAAAGAACCATTGCCAACTTTTGACAAGAGTAGGCTACAAAGCCATCAGCATGTTTCTGCCTTGCCATGGCCTGGCGAACTGTCCAGGATGTACTCTGCCCTCTCCCAGAGTTGACTGGGATGGGCTCTAGTCTCCCCACAATCCTAATTAGGATTAAGCGGTTAGAGAAAATGAATGAATGAATATTTTCTGAACCTTTTAATCCTAATTAGGGTTGCGGAGACACTGGCACCCATCTTAGCAAACTCTGAGCAAGGAGGGCATGGTATACCGTGGACAGCTCACCAGGCCATAGTAGGGTCAATACTCACACAACCATTCACACTCAAACTCGCACCTACAGTGATTTGGGGCAGCCAGTTTAACTACTATGTATGTTTTTGAACTGTAGGAGGAAACCGGAGTAACTGAAGGAAACCCACACAAGCACGGGGAGAACATGCAAACTCCATACAGAAACGCCCAGGCATATAAATATATGTATATGTATCAATATATGTATATGTATATATGTGTGTATATATATATATATATATATATATATACACACACACACACACACACACACACACACATATATATATATATATATATATATATATATATACATACACACATATATATGTGTGTGTGTGTGTGTGTATACAGGGATCCCTCACCGCGGTTAATTGGGACCTGGACCCCCGCGCAACCATCGAAATCCACGAAGTAGGATTCCCCGCACCTCCCAACTGACATATACGTACATGTATATGTGTATATAATTTCAATTAATACATATTCGATTCTATAAATGCTTATAACAATTAAAAATAAAAAAATATTGCATAAGATGTAAATAAATTTAAATACACACACATACCTGCGCACGCACGCACTCAGATGCGCACCTCACAACAACGTAACTAGTTTTGATGGGAGATTTTGGTTTGGTTTTTTTTTTTTGCATATTCTTGATGATTATTCCTTAAT
>CM045732.1:45019997-45062497 GCA_024760905.1 Plotosus lineatus | reverse complement strand
AATTATTTAGTTCTTATTCAAATTGATGGTGCTGTATGTACCATACTACAAATTGTACCAAGTGTAACAGCTTATTATAACGAATGAGTTGTATGTATGCAACATAAGTTTATGTTCCTTGATAAAACTGATGGGAAAATATGAAGTCAATGTTAGCTGATTTTTATATGGTACAGTGTGTCCAATCATATTTACCTGAACGGACCCCCCAGTGCAGCTAACTGGGTTATCAAAGGCAGGCCATGTCTCTCACTGTCTATGGTGAGAGGCATGTAAAAGAACCATTGCTGACTTTCATAAAGAGTAGTTATATATGTTACGGTCAGTCTTGGAACCACCACAGCCTTCTCAGCCAGCTGAGCCACCATGGAAGGGACCTAGGCCTTGAGAGCGGGGATCAGCCAGCGCAAACTGTCTCTCGCTATACAAAAAATACTCAGCGCAGGCGAGGAGAAATAACTCTTCACTATCTTTGAATTCGAAGAACAGAGCCAACATACCTGAACGGATGAACAAACGGTGAACATTTGCCCAACTGCAACTTTAATTAGAGGCCTCCAATGGGAGAATCGCACCAGTCACGACTGACCCATTATAAACAATTGCTAGCCATTTTGTTGACCGTAAAGTTGACATTTTAATGAACTTTTCATAAATGTGCTTCCGTCTTTGGTCCCACGTTGCTGCTCTGAATATTTGATGGTTATATGGCAAGCAATTTCTCATATATAGCCTCCAATGGAAAATCCCTGATCCCTTCACAAACAGTGCCAGATTTCTTGAAGTCCAAGATGACTCAATAATGAAACATGAGATAGTGGGGTATGATTTTAATAGGCTCAAGGAAATTGGTCACCTGAACCTTGTTTAGATTGCTGGACAAATCAAAAAACATCACACCTTACCAGTACAAATTAGTCATGCAAATTTTCCTATACCTGTATTGCTCAATTGCACCATGTAACAACATCTGAATTCCTTTAAATCTTGTTCAATCTTGTGGTTCTAAGAAATCACATTCTAGTGCACTTGGACTACACTATGACTATTAGATAATGCATTTAACAAGGCAACTTCAAGATGGTTTGCTGTATTTTGCACAGAAATCCCTTACTTGGGACCATCCATGGAGATCTAGTCTTAGCAAGCAACTTAGTTACTGTTAATGTATCATGGTGAATTGAATGGATTGTCAAACCAGCCTTTATGGTGAAAGTGTGGCCTCCATGCGAATGTGATGCCACACGTATGAGACAGGTTTAATAGATAGAAATTACTTTCTTTTTTTGCCTTTGGAAAATCAACTCATTACTGATTGGGGTTTCTGTCATGGACTTGGACGAAACAAATTATAAATCCTGCACATTTTGAGATGCATTTGATCGAATTAGCTGTATTTTTATTTTTATTTTTTTTTCATGCAGTGCTGTAGGTTACCATGCATTAGCTGTGCATTTCTATTACTAGCATTACTATCCTTATTTGCTGTCACAGCTTTGTTCAATACAGGGATCCCTCACTTTCCGCGGTTAATTGGGACCGAGATCCCCATGAAACCACCGAATTCCGCGAAGTGGGATCACACACCCCCACCCGACTAACGTATACGTACATGTATATGTGTATATAATATCAATAAATACATATTCAATGGTATAAACGCTTATAACAACAATTAAACATTAAAAAATAATGCATAAGATGTAAATAAAATATAAATACACACACAGATGCACTTGCACGCACTCGGATGTGCACCTTACAACAATGTAACTAGTTTTGATGGGAGGTTTTGGGTTGTTTTTTGTTTTGTGTTTGTTTGGAGCGGTTGCATAAATGGCCTTGTTTTGCAACAATTTCCTTAACTTTTCCCCCATTCTTCCTTAATTTCTTAATTTTTTTTATTCGATTAATATTTTTCGGGGAAAAAACACGATGCACTGAAGTCGCATGAATTGAAGCTCGAAGTAGCGAGGGATTTCTGTACTTTATATCTGGGTTGTTCAGTTAAATCTTTCCTGGTAAGGAACCCTTGACTATTATCTCTCCCGACCAGGACAGTTTATCCATAGGTATCCACAGTTTCTCATCATTTTACCTTCCTTATCAAGAGGTCAATGTGTGTCTGCTAGCATAGATGAGTGTTTTTGCAATTACCTTACTAATTTCTAGTGTAGGTGTTCTTTTCCTTCAACAGCTCCATGATTTCCTTCAGTAGCTCAGCTGTCTGAGATACTTGGTAGTGTGGCAGACATGGCTCATTTTAAATGACTTATTCAGGAACTGAAGCTATGCAACTCAGAGTCTTGTTAATTGTAACAAAGAGCCTTTTCAGTAGAGAGTTTGAACATGCTGTGCTGACAGCTATATCCTGGTGGTTTTTCTACACTGATAGCAGTCATCATCTAAAGAAGCATTTAGGTCAAGCCTTGCTAGGTCCAAGACATGTCTTGACCTGCTTTAAACTCGCCATGGCTGCCAATCTAAGGATGGTGATTTGATTTAATACTTCAATATATAAAGCAATGCCAGGTGCTACGGGGGTGAAAATACCATAATGCAAAGATTCTTTCAATAGGTTTAATCAGGTATTTTCACTTGTTCTAGCTAATATTATGGAGCACATGCAAATTGAGTGTTACTGCCAATATCTATGTTGTACTCCTGGCAGTAGGTGACAGAGTCCTACCTGTGCCCTTGAGTTCGAAGGAATTTTGCTTCCATTATTTCTTTCACTAGTAATTGGAACACCCTGGTTTCTTCATCCCAAAGTGGAATTCCACAGTTCTCCGTTGTTTTATTCTAGATAATCATTATTCATACAGGTATATTTGACTGGAGCCAACAAATTGTAGTTTAAGTTCAGTGAGACTCTTCAGCCCATTTGGAGGTCAATGGGTTAAGGACTCATGTAATATGTGCCATAATGTATGTTGCAGTCTACAGTTGCAAATGTTGTGCTCCCTAGTGCAGATGGATTTCAGGTATGAGAATGTCGTACTCCAGACAGTACAAAAGTGGTTAAGCTGTACCCAAGATTTGTGACCTAACTAAATAGCCAGGTCCTCTCAGCCTGGTGATATGTGCCAGTGGCTGTGGCCTTTTGCACTGAAAACCCAACTTTTCTCAAACATTCTGGTTACCTGGCCTTCTGTGTGGAAGATGCTTCAAAATAGTGTGCATAGTATTGGCTTGATTGCCCAATTCCCAGTTTACTAATTTTCCCAAAAGGAGCAGCTACAGAGTGGTAGGTCTCAATCAGTGTTTAACGTCTCTGTGTTAGCCATCACAATGCATGCTAAATGAAATCTCTCTTGGGACTCGTAAGCCTAATATTTCTAGGTTTATATATATATATATATATATATATATATATATATATTCCACAGTTATCTAGGCACTCTTCTCCATTTGCTAGTCTCTTAACACTCCACTTTGAGTTAAAGTGTTCAGCTCGAATACATATGTCTGTAAACTGACTTTGTGTGATAGTGATCTCTTTTGCAAAGAGTTAGAGGATCGCATTCTCTGCCGATATGCTTGGCTATTCAGGCCTCACAAATCAACTCCGGACATCACCAAAAATTGATCAGAGCATTGGCCAACAAAGGAAGAAGTATGTCATATTCATTTTTTCTCACGTGGAAGCATGATGAAGGAATACCAATCCACGAACTGGACTTTAACAACAAAGTCAAAAGAATCAATGGGAAGGAGATGGTGACCGAGGTAAGTTTTCAATCACTGATATTCAGCGCAGTGATGATGGCGTTGTTGGAGACCAACACATCATGCATTTGCATGCTTGCCCGTCCTCATGCCTTTGATTGATTGAATCTGTTTTGTCAGGGCACTTTATGCCCGGTTGCCGGCCAGCTGCAGTCTGTTTTGTAGCCAAACTTTTTCAGTGAATACTACATGCTAGCTATGCTGTCATGCCATGCTCACTACATGCTATGGTGAGAAACTTCGGCATTCGTTTCTGGGCTCCTAATTTATGCTTGCTGTCTATCAAATAGTCTACATCATGCGTAATTTCATAGAGATTGTTCTGTGATTGGTTGGCTATAATGGTATGGCTACGTCACTGGGAATTTTGGGATTTCCTTGAATTCATCTCATCTCATCGTCTTCCACTTAATCCGGGGTTGCGTCATGGGGGCAGCAGCCCAAGCAATGAGGTCCAGACGACTCTTTTTCCAGCTACCTCCTCCAACTCTTCCAGGGGGACACCAAGGCATTCCCAGACAAGCTGAGGGACATAGTCCCTCCAGTGTGTTTTAGGTCGACCCCGAGGTCATTTCCTGGTTGGACATGCCTGAAACAACACACCAGGGAGGCGTTCAGGAGGCATTCTACCCAGATGCCTGAGCCACCTCAACTGGCCCCTCTCAATGCAGAGGAGCAGCGGATCTACTCAGAGCCAAGATATGTAGACAAGATATGTGGACTTCCTTGTAGACAGTGTGCATATCTCTTGTTCAAATACCCAGCCTTCTGTTACATACTATTTTATACCGAGTGCATTACTTAGTGGACTAAAGTAATACTACAGTGGGTACTGCTCTAGAAAGTCGATGTTGTTGCTACCTCTGTACCACTATGTACTATCTTAAAGCACTATGATTTAAGCCCTTGCCCTTTAGGCCTATTACTTTTACAGCCTATTACCGTTTATGGCTCTGCGTTACTGATCAGAATGTTTCAATCCCCAGTACCACCAAGTTGCCACTGTTGGGTTCTTAAACAAGGCCCTTCACTCTCAATTGCTCAGTTGTATAAAAATGATAAATGTACAGCTCTCCTGATAAGGATATCTGCCAAATGCCGTAAAGGTGATGTAGGAATTTTTTTTAACATTTCTTGTTAGGCTAATTTTAATGTCTTTGCTGTTATAATAACCTACACTCTTTTGTGGAGATTTTTCAATTAAGTATGCGTATTTCCAGTTCCGCTATAAGAGCATTCAGGTGGTCAGGCACTGATACCAGAAAGGAATCGAGGTGCACAACAGCATTCTAAATTATCCCTTATCCCAAAGGTGTAAAGTGGAGTTGAGTTCAAGACTCCGCTTTGTATACAGCTGCATACTACTAGTGAAGACGCTAGGGTGAGCGCCTTTTATTTCCTTTTAAGGGAAATGGTAATGCTACAGCGTACAAAGTCATCCAGGACAACAGTTGGTGAAAGGCCAACATCGTGGGTGCTAGGCAGGTGTTGACATCCTTTTGGCCATATAGCATATGCTGTCCAGGTGACTCAAATTTCCCCTGGTGGATAGGAAGTGTAAGATAAAGCACAATTTATTTACGTAACTGTGGTTCTCTGGACCATGGAGAGCTGCCAAGTTTCTTTGTAATTCTGAACCTCTGCCGTTCTGCAAAAATGTGTCTATATGGTCATGTATTATAAATACTGTGTCTTGTAGTACTGTGCGACTTTGTTTAAAGGTTTTGACATTCATGCACCTGAATATCTATGGTTGGTTTTCACTGTCTTGAAAATAAATACATTTTAGATATACTAAAATACATTGGATACATAACTAGTGCTTTTTTTTTTTTTTTTTTTTTTTTTTTTTTAAATCAAAATTATTTTTCTGGGCAGTGTTATTTTTCTGGCCTGGTGGTAAAGTGCTGGATCACTGATCCCAAGGTTGCGGGTTCAAGCCCCACTCTCAATGGGTTGTCACTGTGCGTCCAACCCCCCCCCAGTGCAGCTAATAATACAAATTATAAAATAAAAACCTATAGCAAAGTTTATGCTAAAAGATATCGGGTGCCTCAAAAGTTTGTAATGTTCTGTCTGTCTCTCTATTGGTCTGTCTATCTGTGTGTGTGCGTGTGTGCGTGTATATGTGTGTGCGTGTATATGTGCGTGTGTGTGTGTGTGTGTGTGTGTGTGTGTGTGTGTGTGTGTGTGTGAACCTAAGTGAAATCTAACTGGGTTGTCAAAGGCTGGCCATGTCTCCCACTGTGTGTGGTGAGAAGTATGTAAAAGAACCATTGCTGTCGTTTGTAAAGAGTAAAGAGCCCATTGGGTTCCCGTAAGCATCTTTCTGCCCTGCGATGGGTTGGCAAACTGTTAAGGGTGTACTCTGGCCTCACACAAAGTTGCCTGAGATGGGCACCAGCCTCCTCACAAAACTAATTGGGATTAAATGTTTCAGAAAATGACATGATGAACGAATAACACAATAAAGAACACCAAGGTGGGAATAAAAACTTTGCCTTGAAAGTACATGTGCATGTTATTTTGGAATTTCTTTTGAGGATTGAATATATTTAATCATAGATTTTTATATTAGGAATGAAGCTGTTTTAGGTGCCCCTGACAACAGCTGAGTGACTCTGCATATCTTTTTCAAATACATTTTAAAAAAACATGAATTTGCCAAACACAGAGCAATCACATTTAAAAGTGAGAAATAGATGGGTTTTACAGCAGGCATAGGACATGCCCAAAATTTGTCTCGTTAACCAGGAACATATAGATGACAATCACGAAAGTAACACAGTCTTCTATTTACATAGATAAAGAGGGAAGAGCTCTGAATATGTTTTGTGGACTGATTTGCACTTTTTAAAACTATAAATTAAAAGCCTTGTTGTGTATAGCAGCAGGGTTTTCAAATTCCCCTGTCAAAGGTGTGAGATGAAACAAGTCTCCAACTTGGCTGAGCTACGCAAGACAACCGGATGCTTTCGCTTCTGATTGCTTTGACACCAATGCAGCACTTCAACAAAAATTGGATATTGCTGTTGCATGAAGGACTCCGGGATGCCTGAAGCCCACTGCACTCCCCATGTGCTTCAAACTCATCATAATCTGTCGGAGCCTACATTGTTCAAAGTGAAGCTATGGAGAATTTCTTTTCCTACATTCATAATGAGCATGTAAATGGCATTAGTGATAAACAGCTGGAAATTTCTCAGCCATTAATGAGCCCATGAAATTCTCACGTGTAACTGAAACATTGTACAAAAACCAGCTGGTTGATCTTCAGAGGCTCATCTTGTGTAAAGCACTGCAGTCTTTAAAAAAATCCTGCAATCTCAGTACAGCCACATTTTCTATTAATTACAGGCGCTCCCCGACTTACGTTCATCCATTTTAAGTTTTTTCGATATTATGTTTTTTTTTTTTGTTGTTCGTTTGTTGGTTTTTGTGGGGGGGGGGTTCTAAAAAAAAAAAAAAAAAAAAAAAACTCAAATTTTGAGTTTAGACGCACCTACGTAGTACGCTGACGCTATGACGCTGCATTCATTGTTTACAAACTACAGACTGAATGTGTGTGTGTGTGTGTGTGTGTGTGTATATATATATGTATATATGTATATGTATATATATATATATATATATATATATATAAAATCACTTATATAGCGTGTTACCCTTGTGTTAAAACGTCGTCTCTGTGATCTTTGTGTTTACACTGTTTTGTGGACTTTTGTAACCCAAAGCAAATATGGTTGGTCAAGTGTAAGCCTACTAGCATGGGTGCAAGTCTCATACACAGAGATGAATTAACTATCTGCTCAGATCGGCACAATCTAATGCATACTCAGTTAAGCAAAGAGAGTTGTAATATGAATGAAAACCATTAATTATCTTTTAGCAGAATCCTAAGAGTGTATACTTATTTTTATATTAATATTCATTAGGATTTGTACTTGTTCTTTGTATGCATCTCTTGAGTAAAGTTTACTTACTTACTTACACAAAAGAAAGAACTCTCCGCTTTGCTGGGATTTACATCAGTGCAGGCTGTGTTCTAAACGAGTTTAATGTTACCCTTGTGCACTTGAAAGACCGGAAGTCTGTATAACCCACAGCAAGTACACTACTTTTGCAAGTACACTACTTTCGGTATTCAGCGCTTCACATATTTGAAGCGTTGATTGGCTGTTTTAAGCTTCATGTAAAGTAACTCGGCATAAATAAGTGACTTATTTGAAATTAATGTTGATATTATTTGATATATTTGATATTATTTTACAATGTTATGTTTATAATAATTGATTTAGGGGTGTTTTATGAGATATGGTAATTGTATTTATGGATGTGTAGTACAGTATGAGCGTCATACGTCATATGTCACTGTAACAACTTACGTTCACTTTCAACTTGCGTTCGGCCGTCCAGAACCAATTAAAAACGTAAGTCGGGGAACGTCTGTAATATGATCTGAAACATTAAAGAGTTCTGACCCTTCTCAGTTTCCAGATGAATAAATGCTGTTTATTCAACAGTTCATTTGTGTTGTTCTTCTTTTCCTTTCGGCTTTTCCCTTCAGGGGTCGCCACAGCAAACAATCCGCCTCCATCTCACCCTATCTTCTACTTTTACTCCAACTACCTTCATGTCATCCTTCACCACATTCATAAATCTTTTCTTTGGTCTTCCATTCGGCCTTCTGCCTGGGAGTTCCAACCTCAGCATCCTACTGCCAATATACTCACTATCCCTCCTCTGTACATGTCCAAACCATCTCAATCTAGCCTCTCTGACTTTGTGTCCAAAACATATTACATGTGCTGTCCCTCTGATGTACTCATTCCTGATCCTATCCATCCTCGTTACTCCCAAAGAGAACCTCAACATTTTCATCTCTGCTACCTCCAGCTCTGCCTCCTGTCTTTTCCCCAGAGCCACTGTTTCTAAACCATACAACATCGCTGGCCTCAATACCGTCTTGTACACTTTTCCTTTCATTCTTGCCGATACCTTCCTATCACACATCACACCGGTATGGTGTATTTTATAACACTAGTAGAATTATGTCAAATAAACCTGTTTTTCTCAAATATGCTGTTGTTTCATTATAAATGCAGCCATGAGGTGGGGGGGCACTAACCAGTGTCTCTCCCCCTCATGCCGGTCCCAAGCCCGGAGAAATGCAGAGGGTTGTGTCAGGAAGGGCATCCGACGTAAAACCAATGCCAATTATTTATAATGCAAATCAAAAGTATTACCTCCATACCAGATCGGTCGAGGCCCGGGTTAACAACGACCGCCATCAGTGCTGTCAATCAACAGGGTGCTGATGGAAATTGGACTACTGTTGGTCGAAGACGTCGAAGAAGGAGAGGTGGAAGGCGTGTCCGTAGGCAGAGAGAGAAGAGGAAAGGCATGAGTCTAGGACTGAGAGTGGGGACTTTGAATGTTGGAACTATGCACAGAAAAGGTAGAGAGCTGGTTGACATGATGCAGAGGAGGAAGGTGGACATACTGTGTGTTCAGGAGACCAGGTGGAAAGGTAGCAAAGCTAAAAGCTTAGGAGCAGGGTTTAAGCTATTTTATCACGGTGTGGATGGGAAGAGAAATGGAGTCGGAGTCATCTTGAAGGAGGAGTTTGTCAGGAATGTTCTAAAAGTGAAAAGAGTGTCAGACAGAGTGATGAGTCTCAAGTTAGAAATTGAAGGTGTAATGCTCAATGTTGTTAGTGCTTATGCCCCACAGGCAGGATGTGAGCGAGAAGAGAAGGAGAGATTCTGGAGTGACTTAGATGAAGTGATGCAGAGTACCACCAGAGGTGAAAGAGTGGTCATTGGTGCAGACTTCAATGGACATGTTGGTGAAGGAAACAGAGGGGACGAGGAAGTGATGGGCAGGTTTGGTATCCAGGACAGGAACGCAGAAGGACAGATGTTGATAGATTTTGCAAAAAGGATGGAAATGGCTGTGGTGAATACTTTCTTCGAGAAGAAACAGGAGCATAGGGTGACTTATAAAAGCGGAGGTAGGAGCACACAGGTAGACTACATCTTGTGTAGGCGATGTAATTTGAAGGAAGTCAGTGACTGCAAAGTCATCGTGGGTGAGAGTGTTGCCAAACAGCATAGGATGGTGGTGTGCAGGATGACTCTGATGGTGAGAAAGGTGAAAAAGGCAAAGGCAGAGCAGAAGACAAAGTGGTGGAAGCTGAAAAGGAAGAGTGTCGTGTTGTCTTCAAGGAGGAGTTGAAACAGGCTTTGGGTGGCCAGGAAGTGCTTCCAAATGACTGGACAACCACAGCAAATGTGATCAGGGACACAGGTAGGAGAGTACTTGGTGTGTCCTCTGGAAGGAAAGTAGATAAGGAGACTTGGTGGTGGAATGAGGAAGTGCAGAAGTGTGTACAAAGGAAGAGGTTAGCCAAGAAGAAGTGGGACATTGAGAGGACCGAAGAGAGTAAACAGGAGTACAGGGAGACACAGCGTAAGGCGAAAGTAGCAGTGGCTAAGGCCAAACAGAGGGCATATGATGACTTGTATGATAGGTTGGATAGTAAAGAGGGAGAAAATGATCTATACAGGTTGGCACAGCAGAGAAATAGAGATGGGAAGGACGTGCAGCAAGTTAGATTGATAAAGGACAGAGAGGGAACTCTATTGACTAATGACAGAAGTGTGCTGGGAAGATGGAAAGAGTACTTTGAAGAGCTGATGAATGAGGAAAATGAGAGGGAAAAAAGAATAGAAGAGGTAACCATTGAGGAACAGGATGTAGCAAAGATCAGTCAGGGTGAAGTGAGAAGGGCATTGAAGAGGATGAAGAATGGAAAGGCAGTTGGTCCTGATGATATACCTGTGGAGGTATGGAAGTGTCTAGGAGAGGTAGCAGTAGATTTTCTGACAAGAACATTCAACACGGTACTAGAGAGTGAGCAGATGCCGGAGGAGTGGAGGAGAAGTGTGCTGGTGCCCATTTTTAAGAGCAAGGGAGAGGTGCAGAGTTGCAGCAACTACAGAGGGATAAAGTTGATGAGCCATACGATGAAGTTATGGGAAAGAATAGTGGAAGCTAGACTCAGGGCAGAGGTCAGCATTTGTGAACAACAGTTTGGTTTCATGCCAAGAAAGAGCACCACAGATGCAATGTTTGCCTTGAGGATGTTAATAGAGAAGTACAGAGAAGGTCAGAGGGAGCTACATTGTGCCTTTGTGGATCTGGAAAAAGCATATGACAGGGTGCCAAGAGAAGAACTGTGGTATTGCATGAGGAAGTCTGGAGTGGCAGAGAAGTATGTTAGAGTGGTGCAGGACATGTATGAGAGATGTAAGACAGTGGTGAGGTGTGCTGTCGGTGTGACCGACGAATTCAAGGTTGAGGTGGGACTGCATCAAGGGTCAGCTCTGAGCCCCTTCTTGTTTGCTATGGTGATGGACAGGCTGACAGACGAGGTGAGACAAGAATCTCCATGGACTATGATGTTTGCAGATGACATCGTGATCTGTAGTGAGAGCAGAGAACAAGTGCAGGAAAATCTAGAGAGGTGGAGGTATGCCCTGGAAGGAAAGGAATGAAGGTTAGCCTCAGAAAATCAGAATACATGTGTGTGAATGAGAAGGACCCAGGAGGAACGGTGATGTTACAGGGAGCAGAGATAACGAAGGTGGAGGATTTTAAGTACTTAGGCTCAACAATCCAGAGCAATGGAGAGTGTGGAAAAGAGGTGAAGAAGCGTGTGCAGGCAGGCTGGAATGGTTGGAGAAAAGTATCCAGTGTGATGTGCGATAGGAGAGTGTCAGCAAAAATGAAGGGAAAAGTGTACAAGATGGTGGTGAGGCCAGCGATGTTGTATGGCTTAGAAACAGTGGCGTTGAGGAAAAGGCAGGAGGCAGAGCTGGAGGTAGCGGAGATGAAAATGTTGAGGTTCTCCCTAGGAGTAACGAGGATGGATAGGATCAGAAATGAGTATATCAGAGGGACAGCCCACGTAAGATGTTTTGGAGACAAAGTCAGAGAGGCTAGATTGAGATGGTTTGGACATGTACAGAGGAGGGATAGTGAGTATATTGGCAGTAGGATGCTGAGGTTGGAACTACCAGGCAGAAGGCCTCGAGGAAGACCGAAGAAGAGATTTATGGATGTGGTGAAGGAAGACATGAAGGTCGTTGGAGTCAGAAAAGAAGATGCGGAGGACAGGGTGAGGTGGAGGCGGATGATTTGCTGTGGCGACCCCTGAAGGGAGCAGCCGAAAGTAAAAGAAGAAGAAGAAGCTGTTGTTTCATTATTAATACAAAATGCAGTAAAATTTGACAGAGATAGCCTGTATGCCCATATATGTAATTTTGTTGAATCCTAATTTGAGTTCTAATTTTGTCTATTACGAATACTAATTTTCAGCTCAAAATACAAATTTTTGGTTTATCAACTACAAAATGGTCCTTTCCTGGGTTGGAAACCAGGTTATTATACATTAAAGTGCGCTCACACACCACTGATCATGATACCGATTTCACCCAATCATATTCCACTGTTATTTAGTAGAATTTTGGGGAGGCGTGAAATATTTCGGGAGTATTGTAAATTCTGGTTGTTTATTTTTGTTTTGGGGAAACAAAGAGAAAAAAAAATCATGGTAACATTGGTACACATTTATGACCATGGATACAGATCCATTGTGAGCATTGTAATATTAAAATTTGGGGGGAAATGGAAGCAACTTCTGGAGAACATTGCTACAAGTCGGTGAGACATCTGCATAGATTAATAATATCATTTGAGATCAGAATCTGATCTATAAACTATGTGAGGCACTCCACGGAAAGTAGGCGCTTGTCGCACAGACCACTTTTGAGATAAAGGCCAGAAAAGTAAAAATGGTCCATTTTTATCGAAATTCGATTTTTTTGGTTCTTTGGTCCTACTTGGTTTCATTGCAATTATTCACTGAGTTTGGTACAAGACACACTATAATGCATACACCAGAAGAATGGCCATGAAGTATTCTCTCCATTTTGGCTACTGTTTTGATATTAAAATTCTGTTTCAGCGAATAAAAAAATGTTATGAAGATGATATGCTTGTAAACAATGCAGGCTAGTTGCTAAGGAAGATCTGAAACGAGCACACTGATTGGTTAGCTTGGGCCTGCACGTGCGCAGTGCCCGTCACACGTTTACTTCCTGCTTCTGGTTTACCGCATGCGGAATTTATCTCCGACTTTCTTTTCAATAACAGTCATTAAGTTTATTTATAATATTGTGAATACACATAATTTCTGGAAAAGGAGAGTGAAATGTCATCTTTGAAGATGTCGGAATGCTTGCCGTTCTTGAAGATTATTTCGCTGGTGAGTATTCTTCTCTGCATGCAAAATTTGATGATGGAATTTTTTTGATTATTTGATTTGTGTGTTATCTTGTCTGGACAGGACATGCTGGATCGTGCGTTGTTTGGTTTTGTACGAAAATTGTAAAAGACCTGAAAAATACTTAAATGTTTCATTCCTTTTACAGATGAACTAACTGATGATGACAATGCCAGCTGTGTTGATGAAGATTTTGATTTTGATGTTGATAAAGAAGAGGCATCTGTTAATAAAAGTGTGCGTGAGTGGTGTTTGTGAAGATGATGTGATCCTTTCTGCGGAGCAGGATATAGATGATGATGATAATGCTGAGGGCAGAGTTCATGAAGCTTACTTGTATAAAGAGATCAGAGAGTTGTGTTATATAGTTTTCTTAAATATAGTTTTCTTAATTTCAGTGTGATTGTTTGAACCTGAGAGTGTTTTTTTTTCAATCAGTATCATTTGAAGGCATTTGAATCTTCATATAATGGTCGAAAAGATACATACTGATCTTATTGGAATAAACAACTTCTACTACTTCTTTTCCTTTCGGCTTTTCCCTTCAGGGGTCGCCACAGCGAATCATCTGCCTCCATCTCACCCTATCCTCTGCATCTTTTTCTCTTACACCAACTGCCTTCATGTCCTCCTTCACCACATCCATGAATCGTCTATTTGGTCTTCCTCTAGGCCTTCTGCCGGGTAGTTCCAACCTCAACATCCTACTACCAATATACTCGCTATCCCTCCTCTGTACATGTCCAAACCATCTCAATCTAGCCTCTCTGACTTTGTCTCCAAAACGTCTTACATGTGCTGTCCCTCTGATGTGCTCATTCCTGATCCTATCCATCCTCGTTACTCCCAAAGAGAACCTCAACATTTTCATCTCTGCTACCTCCAGCTCTGCCGCCTGTCTTTTCCCCAGGGCTACTGTTTCTAAACCATACAACATCGGTGGCCTCAGCACCGTCTTGTTACACTTTTCCTTTCATTTTTGCCGATACCTTCCTATCGCACATCACACCAGATATTTTTCTCCAACCATTCCAACCAGCCTGCACACACGCTTCTTCACCTCTTTTCCACACTCTCCATTGCTCTGGATTGTTGAGCCTAAGTACTTAAAATCCTCCACCTTCCTTATCTCTGCTGCTTGTAACCTCACCGTTCCTGTTGGGTCCTTGGTATTCATACACATGTATTCTGTCTTACTGAGGCTAACCTTCATTCCCCTCCTTTCCAGGGCATACCTCCACCTCTCTAGGTTTTCCTGCACTTGTTTTCTGCTCTCACTGCAGATCACAATGTCATCTGCAAACATCATAGTCCATGGAGGTTCTTGCCTAACCCCTTCTGTTAGTCTGTCCATCACCATAGCAAACAAGAAGGGGCTCAGAGCTGACCCTTGATGCAGTCCCACCTCCACCTTGAACTCTTCTGTTACACCGACAGCACACTTCACCACTGTCTTACATCTCTCATACATGTCCTGCACCACTCCAACATACTTCTTTGCCACTCCAGACTTTCTCATGCAATACCACAGTTCCTCTCTCGGTACCCTGTCATATGCTTTCTCCAGATCCACAAAGGCACAATGCAGCTCCTTCTGACCGTCTCTGCACTTCTCTATTAACATCCTCAAGGCAAACACTGCATCTGTGGTGCTCTTTCTTGGCATGAAACCAAACTGTTGTTCACAAATGCTGACCTCTGCCCTTAGTCTTGCTTCCACTATTCTTTCCCATAACTTCATCGTATGGCTCATCAACTTTATCCCTCTGTCGTTGCTGCAACTCTGCATGTCTCCCTTGTTCTTAAAAAAAGGGCACCAGCACACTTCTCCTCCACTCCTCCGGCATCTGCTCACTCTCTAGTACCGTGTTGAATGTTCTTGTCAGAAAATCTACTGCTACCTCTCCTAGACACTTCCATACCTCCACCGGTATGTCATCAGGACCAACTGCCTTTCCATTCTTCATCCTCTTCAATGCCCTCCTCACTTCACCCATACTAATCTTTGCTACTTCCTGGTCCTCAACAGTCGCCTCTTCTACTCTTTTTTTTTTCTCTCTCTCATTTTCCTCATTCATCAGCTCTTCAAAGTACTCTTTCCATCTTCCCAGCACACTTCTTTCATCAGTCAATACATTTCCCTCTCTGTCCTTAATCACGCTAACTTGCTGCACATCCTTCCCATCTCTACTTCTCTGCTGTGCCAACCTGTATAAATCATTTTCTCCCTCTTTACTTTCCAACCCAGCATACAACTCATCATACGCCCTTTGACCTTTGGCCTTTGACACCGCTACCTTCACCTTACGCTGTGTCTCCCTGTACTCCTGTTTACTCTCTTCGGTCCTCTCTATGTCCCACTTCTTAGCTAACCTCTTCTTTTGTACACACTCCTGCACTTCCTCATTCCACCACCAAGTCTCCTTATCTCCTCTCCTTCCAGATGACACACCAAGTATTCTCCTACCTCTCTCCCTGTTTACATTAGCTGTAGCTGTCCACTCATCTGGAAGCACTTCCTGACCACCCAAAGCCTGTTTCAACTCCTCCTTGAAGACAACACAACACTCCTCCTTTTTCAGCTTCCACCACTTTGTCTTGTTCTCTGCCTTTGCCTTCTTCACCTTCCTCACCATCAGCATCATCCTGCACACCACCATCCTATGCTGTTTGGCAACACTCTCACCCGCTACTACTTTGCAGTCACTGATTTCTTTCAAATTACATCGCCTACACAAGATGTAGTCTACCTGTGTGCTCCCATCTCCGCTTTTATAAGTCACTCTATGCTCCTCTCTCTTCTGGAAGAAAGTATTTACCACAGCCATTTCCATCCTTTTTGCAAAATCTACCAACATCTGTCCATCTGTGTTCCTGTCCTGGATACCAAACCTCCCCATCACTTCCTCGTCCCCTCTGTTGCCTGCACCAACATGTCTGTTGAACTCTGCACTAACTCTTTCACCTCTGGGGGGTACTCTGCATCACTTCATCCAAGTCACTCCAGAATCTCCCCTTCTCTTCTAGCTCACATCCTGCCTGTGGGGCATAAGCACTAAGAACATTGAACATCACACCTTCAATTTCTAACTTGAGACTCATCACTCTGTCACACTCTTTTCACTTCTAGAACATTCCTGACAAACCCCTCCTTCAAGATGACTCCTACTCCATTTCTCTTCCCATCCACACCATGAAAAAACAGCTTGAACCCTGCTCCTAAGTTTCTTTCCTCTTCTCTCTCTGCCTACGGACACGCCTCCCGCCTCTCCTTCTTCGACGTCTTCGACCAACAGTAGTCCCATTTCCACCAGCACCCTGTTGGTTAACAGCATTGATGGCAATCGTTGTTAACCCGGGCCTCGACCAATCCGGTATGAATTTTTATTTATTTTTATTTTTTTTATGACTCGCATGTTTTATTTGGCATTTGTTTTACGCCGGATGCCCTTCCTGACGCAACCCTCTGCATTTATCCGGGCTTGGGACCGGCGTGAGGGAGAGACACTGGCTTGTGCCCCTTCCTCACGGCTGCATTTTTATTGGAATATACAGAAATGTAAAAAAAATAGTAATTTTTTGTTCATTTTTTGGGGGGTTACCACGGTGACTGATGGGTTAAAAAAAATGGCCTGTTAGATTAAAATGAGGATGATTTCTCTTATCATCTCTTCCTAAAACTTTTCCTAGACATGTTTTCTAAAGGTTTATATGGCTGAGGTGCATAAAAATGTCTGGTTGCTAAGGACTAATGATCTTGGAAGAAGGGCAATCTTTGTGCTCATTTTTCTCTAAAACATCTTTTGAAATTTTTAGTTGAATGCTGACATGAGAAATGGCATAGCTCGGTCAGTTTTCAAGGTACAGTATTGGCAAACTTGTTGCTGCATTTTGCAGCTTTGGGCCTCCTCTATCTGTGTAAAAAGCTCATTTTTGGACCCAAGAGCCTACTTTCGGTGGAGTGGCTCACATGATCCACTCAGAGTAGTTGCAGCGTATATAATTAAACAAAAGGTGTGCATTAGTCAGTAAATTAACTTAAGAGTTTGTAAATTACACATTGGCTCTCTGGCAAAGAGTGAGAAGATACACTGATATGCAGGTTTGTCACACTTCAGCAAAATATCTATCCTATATCCAGCTGATAATACTGCTAGAAAACAGAAACTTAAAATAAAAAAGAATAAAAAAATGCAACTCAGTTTTTCAGTTTCTTTTTTTCAAAGTCTTTAGTCTTTGGATTTCAAGCAAGTTCACCATGGGGTTCATGCATATTTGATTTAAAATTAGCCCTGAATAACAATTAGATTCAGGGATAAAAACCAGAGCCCTCATGATGTGACTTACAAGAGGGATGTGGTGTGTCTCGAGCTGTTGGAAGGCCTGGTGTTTTGCGGTGAAAAAAATCACAGCTCTTTTGGAACTCGAATGTATGTATGAATCTGTGCTTTCTGAAAATCTGAACTTCCCATGACTGTGATTATTTCTTTAATCAATTACCGTTGTGTGTGTGTGTGTGTGTGTGTGTGTGTGTTAACACCAGTTACTTTGGTTTGTGAAAAGCAGTCTACTTAACCCAGGTGGAAGCATGTCCAGGTGCGTCTTTGTAGAATGTGTATGCTTTCCCTGTGTTTGCTTGGATTTTCTCTGGGTACTCCGGTTTCCTCCCACAGTTCACATTAGATAGGATGCTCGTGATAGTTATAGTGATAGGAGGCTGTGGTTGGAACTACCAAGCAGAAGGCCTAGAGGAAGACCAAAAAGATTTATGGATGTGATGAAGGGGGACTTTAAGGTCGTTGGTGTAAGAAAAGAAGATGCAGAGGATAGGGTGAGATGGAGGCAGATGATTCGCTGTGGCGACCCCTGAAGGGAACAGCCGAAAGGAAAATAAGGAGTTTCATACTCAAAAAAGTGCATAAAGACCCCACAGGGAAAAATAAGTAAAAAAATATTGTCATCGGTCATTTATTAATTGAAGAAAATGAGACGATATCACATATGTTAATGGGTGAAGTACATGTGCCTTTGCTTTTACATCCCCTTGTGCAGGAATAACTGGAACTGAAAGTTTAGGGTAACTCTTGATCAGTCCTCCACATCAACTTGGAGAAAATTTATTCCATTCATCTGTACAGAACAGGTGCATTGGTGGCCTGGTGGTAAAGGTGCAGGATCACTGATCCTAAGGTTGGGGGTTCAAGCCCCACTCTCAATGGGTTGTCACTGCCCCCCTTTCCCCAGAGAAGCTAACTGGGTTATCAAAGGCCAGCCGTGTCTCTCACTGTCTATGGTGAGCGTTTCATGTAAAAGAACCATTGCTGACTTTTGACAAGAGTAGCTGCATTGGTGTCAGCGTGTTTCTGCCCTGTGATGGCCTGGCGAGCTGTCCAGGGTGTACTCTGCCACCCCACCTCCAGAGTCAGCTGAGATGGGCGCCAGCCTCCACGTGACCCTAATTCGGATTAAGCAGTTCAGAAAATGAATGAACGAATGAATGTACAGAACATCTTCATCTTTGGGATGTTGGTTGGCTTCTTGACACTTTCTTGAACTGCTCATACACCATTTCTATTGGCATAAAGTCAGAACTTTGACTTGGCTATTCAAAAACATTACATTTATTCCTTTTTAATTATCATCTGGTAGAACAGCTTTTGTTGTAAGTGCTCGGCCGAGTAGCTTCGAAAAACGTATGATTCAAGCCTGTAATATCCAGGTTAATTGTCATGTACCCTGTCGATGCGAGACTCTGGAGCCTTTTGTTTTATTTCATTTTAAATTTATTTGAAATACTATTCTTTTTTTTTTGTGAAATTATGTAATAAACATCTTAGGGTAATTTATAAATGCCATTTTTTTGAGGGTGGGCCTTATGACTTCCTGTTTGAAATTTCAACAGTACTTTCCCTCTTTTTCTTTTCCAATACCTACTCAATGTCTCAGGGTGATTTCATAACCTTTCTCAAGTTAACATGGCTTTATTCAGTGCCGCTTGGATGACATTAATATCAATGTCTGCCAAGCTTTGTTCATTATTACAAGTTACTGGAATTGTTGATGGGGTATTGTTTTACCTGTCTAGAGACATAATGAAGAACAAGATCAAGATGTTGAAAGAAAACTCCACACATGAAAAACTCTACAAATTAAAGTGCCGCATAAAGTCTGTTTGATAACAGCCATGTTGATAGCCATGTTGCTTATTGTTTCAATGCATATATTTTCATCACTCTTTACAATATTTTTTGTCTTTTTTCCTGTTTTGTGCTTATAAGATGCTTCGGAGGCCACGTCGCAGGATGTGTTTGGCTTGAATGGACAGATTGAGCACAAACTCACCTTCCTTTTAGAACATGTGCCCCGAGAGACACACCTCATCCTGATTGGCCACTCAATTGGCTGCTACATCATTCTGGAGATGATGAAGAGAGACCCGGAGTTAAAGGTAAAAACTGGGTTTGTGGAATGATGTATTTTTATAAAATTCATATTAGCAGTCCTGGGATTTTTTGCATTGTTTTTATTCCATGTCATGGTTTTGCTGGTTTGTTTTATCTTGAATTCTGGGCTATATTTTCTCATTTTGGCTATAAATTCTTAATCTGACCATTAAAGAGCTGATAGTGTAAGCCCCAGAAGACAGTCTGCTTTAACCATGATAAAAAGATTAGGGTTCCCCCCCCCACACACACACACACACACTATTTTAAATTTTAAGAACAGTGAGCCAGCATAAATCTAATCTGAAGGCGTGAATTTTTTTATAGTGGTTCACAGCTGTCTCTGTAGGCTATTGTTTGCTCATTCAGCCTGCTTGTCTTTATAAAAGCATGTAAATAATGACTAGCTTTGCTTGAGATTCTTGGCCCTGTCTGCTCAGTCTCTGTGGACTACTTTATTAATGTGTATGTCTGGCATGGTTTAAATGTTCAGCAGAACATGAGCAGGACTAAGTACGGTTTTGAAGTGGCCTGAGATGCCATTGCTGAACAGGATAATGAGACAGATCTGCTCCCATGTGCCTGCTGTGCGAAAAGTCAGAAGATTAAATGAGGTGAAAAAGAACTTTTGATATTCGTTCTCCCTTCGGCATTTTTCTGCTACTAAGATGTGCACTTTGTCATTTTTATTTTCAGGATTTGCTTCTGAAGGGTTTTTTTTTTTTTAATATAGTTTTCTGCCTCTCCTTATCCTTCACTTCTTTTTCTCTAACTTCCTGTCTGTTTTAGTCCTTTGTTTTCCTCTTAGAAATATTTAGTTCCACTGAAGGGCCTTGGGTGGACGTATATTTATGAGCGGCTTGATAAAGTTCAAAAGTTAAATTTTAAAGCATGGACTGGAAATTTCATTCATTCATTTTCTAAGCCCCTTAAACGGGAAGGCTAGTGCCCATCTCAGCCGACTCTAGGCAAGGGTAGGGTACACCCTGAACAGCTCACCAGGCCATCGCAGGGCAACACACAATCATTCACACTCATACCTAGAGACAATTTCGAACAGCCAATTAGCCTACTGTGAACCTGTAGAACATGCAAACTCCGCACAAACACCCAAACATTCTTGCTGTGAGGTGGACGTGCTAACCCGTGTGCAACCATGCCTCCCTACTGGAAATGTGAACGCTTTTATTCTTTAAAAGGAAATGAAACCCAGACTTGATGAAATCTTTCATAGTTTATGTCCATTTCTATGAAATTGCAATGTTTCATGAACCTTTTTTTTTGCTTTCATTTAGAGCATAAAACCAAGAAATTACTGTGCACACAGGGGGGGTGACATTGTAATGCGAAAAACCACATGATCATCTCATATTTCTCCACATAACACAGACTTAATTTGCATATGAATACACAGCAAGGTTGTGAGATTGTTTTAATGAATGTAAATGAGGCACAATTGTAAAACTTCTCAGGTTTTATTTTATTGAGAAGTTCAATTGTTCATGGTTGATTTGTTAGTTTGATATCTGTATAGTGTTGGTATTATCATTGACTTGCCTTACATGAACTGGGAGATTAATATATTTATCTTAATTTCATACTTTCGCACTCTCACAACAGTTTAACAGGAGCCTTTTCAAACTGGTTAATGCAAACTATCAGAGAGATTTTAACAGGCAGAACTTTGAAACGGTAAGTAAAAACTACCTGATAATGAAAATATGCATATGTTCATGTGTAACAGGAGACTTTGGAAGGCTTTCCTTTCATTGCACTGTAAAAAATGAGATCGAAGAAAGTATACTGTATATCCATGCTGATATAGTCCTAACATGTTTAACAGTACAATGAAAGAGAGAGAGAGATTTCCTTTCGGCTTTTTCCGTTTTTCATGGGTTGCCACAGTGAATGATTCGCACGTTTGGTTTGGCATAGGTTTTTACGTCGGATGCCCTTACGTGACACAACCCTTTAAGCGAGGGACAGAAACACGCTGACTTTGCAGCCTACTCTTTACGAAAGTCAGCAATGGTTCTTTGACATGAACCTCTCACCATAGACAGTGAGAGACATGTCCGGCCTTTGATAATTCAGTTAGCTGCACTGGGGGGGGACAGTGACAATCTTGTGGAGAGTGGGACTCGAACCCCCAACCTTAGAATCAGTGGTCCAGATACCACTATACCACCAGATCACCACTGCCCTGTGTTTAACAATACAATGTACTATTTAATTCCAGTCTTTTCAACTTCATATTCTTTAGGTGTGCATTATTTATTTTTTTAAACCGGCTTGTACCTAAACCATCATGACATTGTGGTAAACCATGTCTACATAGAAGGGAGAAAACCGAACATAAAAAAAAAAAAAGTTACTTCTCTCACTGCTGCAGATTGTAGACTGCCAAAAATGCAACATGGTGATTATGAATGATATGTGATAATAAGAAACTCCTGTTCTAGCTATGTGGGTTAGACTAAAGGGCCCTGCTGAGGTCTGGAGAGGCAATAGCAGGTCTTGTTCCAATTTTCTTCTGAAGTGGACAGGTGGAATACTTTTTCAGCTTGTACCTGAGCTGCATGTGTTTCTTCCTGCCAGTCACTTCTGTTAATCTCTCAACTGTATCAATACTGGGTTTGTTCTGATGGACACAAGTCATGCATTACTTCATACACCAGTTCCTTTTCAGTGTAAAATGGCTTTTGTCTATAGAGCATCGATTAAAACTTACTATCGTCCGGGTAATTTAAGGTGGCAAGGTAATGAGCTTGTGGACGGAGTAGTCATCAGCACTTCTCCAGTCACTTTGACCGACTGCTACTAAACATTATTGTGGACATGTTTGTCTGAGAAATATCAGGGTTACGCGACTGAATGCATATCCTCTCTGGTCTGCTGCACATGTGTGCTTAAATTGTGTAACTCCAGCCTTTTCTGTATTGTTGGGATCTCTGCCCATTCTATGACTCTGAGGTGAATGTTTAGACTCCAGCTGGTCTAATGAACAACCCGGAGAGCACAGCAGACGTTTCTCAGTTGGACCGAGTGCTGTGAGAAGAAACCCCTACAAGAAAAGTGTTCTCTTTCCCTGAGCATAACAGCTATATTGCAGGGAGCCAGTGTGCATGCAAAGAAATCATTCCATCATCAGTGTCGGGAATGACCGATTATTTGATTTAAATAGCCTAAGGGAAGGATGTGCAGTTTAAGCCTCTTTAAACAATGATTTTCAGTTTATTGTGACTTCTGTTGTGGTTCTGTCAACCAGTAACTTTTTATTTTTGTTTCGTATGGTTTATTTTTAATCGTTCATTCGTTACTATTATGGTACACAATTTACTGCAGAAGTGTAATGATTTATGTATAAGATTTATGCGAAGGTACCGAGAGAGTGCAGGCTGATTTCCCGTCATCATCTTCACAGATAAATGTAAACAGATGTGTACAGCCATCTATTTTTTTTTGGGGTTGTTTGTTTTTTATGTTCACTTTATTCATATGCATGATCCAATATTTTCTGAAGACTTATTATAAGGGGAGTGAGGATGAGAAAGCATAGTATGCTATTGGTTTTCGGTGATGCGCATTCCATTTTAATTCTGCTTTATGCATCCCTAATCAAAATATAGAAACAGTCCACATAAGAAAGTAGTTACTTGGAGCAACCAAATTTGGTTTGGTATTTGGCTGGTGTGCTAAAAGACAGAGAAATAAGCAATATAGATTGTTTAGTTACTCTCTTAAAGTATCTTTACGTGGACAGGGCTACAGTCAGACATAATCTGGAAATTGGAGATGATGGTTTTGTGACGGCATGGAGGCGTAGTGTTCAGCATGTCCACCCCACAGGAAGAAAGTACTGACTTTGAGTCTCGGGTTCAGGAATTTTCTGTATGGCGTTTGTATGGTCTCCTTTGGTTGTGTTTCATCTGGGTACTCTGGTTTACTCCCACAGTCCAAAGTCATGCACATCAGGTTAAATGACTGCTCGTGTGTGTGTGTTGGTGTTTTAGTGGTCTGGCAAGTTGTTCAGGGTGTATTCTGCCTTCATACATTGTTGGTTAGCATAGGCATCAGCCTCCCGGCAACCCTAGTAGAATTAAGTGTTTCGGCAAATGAGTGGATCATTGTTTTTAAATCTGCTGAAAATACTAAATAATTTAAGATTTTCATGTCTTGGAACATGAATTGTTTTAAAACTACATCTTGAACAATTTCTGCAGTAAAGTATGTTAAATAAAGGATTTAAAAGTATTTTAAATGTTTAAATTAAGATGTTATCTAGGCGAGCTAATGAAAATCATACGAATGTTTAAAAGAACGAATTCTACAACTTGTGTCGTTAGCCTTAGTGGAACGATGGCACATCCCCAAAATTCCTCTGACACAAAAATGTGTCTGCCGCTTCCTGTGAGTGCGTGTATCTGTATTACAGCACATTGGGTGGGCTTCCATTCATAGAGTAAAGGTTAGGGCAGACAGGGGTGAGGTCCAAAACTGTTGGCATTACTTCATAATTCACTTAAATAAAACATCATTACAGTATGTGTGTGTGCCAAGTAAAAGCATAAACATCACACTATATAGCTGGCTCGAGTTACTGTCCCGATACGCTCCAGGCTTTAAAAACCCAAATAGTTAAATTTGCTTAACATGCTACAGACTGGTCAGAGTGTCGGCACATTGAAGTATTTGATTGCCTACTCTTACAATCCAATGCATTCCATCCATATGTCCAAATTGACTGTTTTAAACCTAGTTTTTTTCCAAATGTGCACCTCAATTTCCAAATACAAGCGGAGAAATTGGGCAGAACATTATTTAAAGGGTTTCCAAACTATAGGCGAGTAGAATATATGCTGATTGGTTAAGGCACCTTTAATGTCCCGCTCCATAACCATTTTATGGATTCTTGGCTGTCATTGTTTGTAAAGAATTAGGGATGTTTCTCAGGCATGAATTTATATTGAACTAGCGGGATACCTAGTCAAATGAATGCCATAAATGTGTCGGAGTAAAAAAGTTGCAGGAAAAGGCTTCAGGTGGTTAAATATATGCCTTTTACATGCTTGAGTAACAAGGTACCGTAATGCCAGTCATGCACCAGTTACTTGCACCACACTGTAACTTATTACATTGTGCTTATTATTTTACATTATAATGCTGGTAATTTTTTCTCTATCATGCATCATTGAGCGGTAAGCTTACAGACTTGCCATCAAACCATGGAGTTCTCAGAGGTAATATGGTACAAGTACCTTTCTCTAAAGATCCAGAAGAGAAACGGAGATTTGCTGCATGGCCTAGATTTTAGGCCATGGGTTCAGTGTTGGGTAAAAATGAGCCTGTGATATCTAAACATTTTTTCAGCTCGTCTACTCCAGATGCTGGTACAGTAGAGTCATTGAACAGCTCTTTTTTTTTTTTTGCCTTCCCCAAATATAGGAAATTTTGGAAGACCTGTCCCAACAAATAGAGCAAGTGTTTGTTTATGTGTGGTGAAGGGTGAGCATGTAAGAGAGTAGGCGTGAAGTTCTGCATCAGGTTGGACGGAGGCATGTGAGGGAGAAAGACAGGGAAAGCATGAGCACGTGTGTGTGTGTGTGTGTGTGTGTGTGTGTGTGTGTGAGAGAGAGAGAGAGAGAGAGAGAGAGAATGACGGACTGTCTGTTTTGCTGATTAGAGAACCCCTCCCAGAGTTCCATTCCTGTGACCTGCATGAAGAGGAGCTGCTTCTCATCAAACCCTGTACTTTACACATCAAAGATCACCTGTTCACACTCTCACTTAAAGCAAAAAGAAATAAAGGCCTTCCAATCTCCTGTTACAGTGAAAATATGTATTTTCATCATCAATTGAATTTTCTTATATCTATGAAGTTGAAATCTGCTAAAATGTATTTGATATTTTTGTATCACAAGGTTGGAAAAGGCTGCCAATTGTAGTTTGCTTCAATCTTGTGAAATTACAAGAATATGGCAGAGACACATCAGTTCCAAGAAGGCAAAAATAACTGCAACAAGAATAGTATACATTTAATGAACAAACAAATCAGATATATACTAGTGAACCTCTGAATTTAAAAAAAAACAACAACAATTGGGCACATCTGCACAGAATCCTGCTTTACATTGACATACATCAGACAGGAATCTGCTCAAAAGTATATTGTATGCATGGTACATATACCGACACATGACAATACGTACATACATACATATACCGACATACATATACCGACAAGTGCACTACATGTAGTAACTTCCCAATTTTTGAGTTAATTTGGTGCTTTTTCAACAGAACTCCACATCAAAATGTTTGTTCAAAACTTTAAAGGGAAATTAAACCCAAACGTATTGAAAGCTTGCATAAATCATATACAAACCAGATTCTAAAAAAGTTGGCACGCTATACAAATTGTGACTAAAAGGTGAATACAACGATGTGGAAGTGCCAAATTTCAATATTTGATTCTGAATAGAACACAGGGTCAAACGTTTAAACTGTGAAAATGTATGATTTTAAGGGAAAAATATGTTGATTTTAAATTTCATGGTGTCAACAAATCTCAAAAAAGTTGAGACAAGGACATTTTCACCACTGTGAGATATCCCCTCTTCTTCTTACAACAGTCTGCAAACGTCTGCAGAGGAGACAAGTTTAGAAATAGGAATGCTGTCCCATTCTTGTCTACAGGCCTCGAACTGTTCAACTGTCTTGGGCCTTCTTTGTTACACCTTCCTCTTTATGATGCACCAAATGTTCTCTATAGGTGGAAGATCTGGACTGCAGGCTGGCCATTTCAATACCCGGATCCTTTTCCTACGCAGCCAGGATGTTATAATTAATGCTGCATGTGGTCTGACGTTATCATGTTAAAAAATGCAAGGTCTTCTCTGAAAGAGACAATGTCTGGATGGGAACATATGTTGTTCTAGAACCTGAATATACCTTTCTTCATTGACGGAGCCTTTCCAGATGTGCAAGCTGCCCATGCCACACGCACTCATGCAACCCCATACCATCACAGATGCAGGCTTCTGAACTGAGCGCTGATAACAACTTGGGTTGTCCTTGTCCTCTTTAGTTGGATGACATGGCATCCAAGTTTTCCACAAAGAACTTCAAATTGTGATTCGTCTAACCACAGAACAGTTTTCCACTTTTCACACTCCATATTAATTGACCCCTGGCCCAGAGAAAACGCCTACGCTTCTGGGTCCTGTTTAGAAATGGCTTCTTCTTTGTACTGTAGAGTCTCAGCTGCCAACAGCTGTTTATGGTGCAGTGCCATTTAAGGGTCCAAAGATCACGGGCATCCAGTATGGTTTTTCGGCCTTGACTCTTACGCACAGAAATTGTTCCAGATTCTTTGAGTCTTTGGATGATGTTATGCACTGTAGATGATGATAACTTCAAACTCTTTGAAATTTTTCACTGGGAAACACCTTTCTGATATTGCTGAACTATTTTTCTGCGCAACATTGGGGGAAATTGGTGATCCTCTATCCATCTTCGCTTCTGAGAGACACTGCCACTCTGAAAAGCTCTTTTTATGCTCAGTCATGTTGCCAATGGACCTCATTGGTGGTAATTGGTCTTCCAGCTGTTCATTATAAGTGCAAGGGACTTATCGCTGCCTGTCCCAACTTTTTTGAGATTTGTTGACACCATGAAATTTAAAATCAACACATTTTCCACTTAAAATGATACATTTTCTCAGTTAAACGTTTGAGCCATCATCTACGTTCTATTCGAAATAAAATATTAAAATTTGACACTTCCACATCATTGCATTCAGTTTTTATTCACAATATGTATAATGTCCCAACTTTTTTGGAATCCGGTAGGTAGATGTTTGCACAACTATTGTTATTCAAGCATTTTCATAAAGAAAATAAATTACAAATCCACACACAGGTGGACAACAATGTACTTTAAAATGTCTTTTGTGATTTATGTGTATGCCACAGTAAACACCAAAGTAATTTGCATATGGATAAACGGCGGGTTGTAGTATTTGTTCCCATTCTAAGCCGACATTTGTCTGATATCGTAAACACATGTAAACATCAACTCGAAGTATTCAGGAATCTACTAATTTATACCCGACTTGTTAGTTTAATATCTATATACTATTATTATTGCCTTATATAAACTCATCAATTCACGTATTATTCTTGCAAATTTGCTCAGTTGCAAGAGTGAAACTGCTGTCAACCCTTGTCAAACTGGCCCACGCACAATATCAAATTTTGTATTTAATTGTAGCGGATGGTAACTTTGAAACTGTAAGTAAAAACCACCAAATGATGAACATATGCATACGTTTATGTTTAATGGGAGAGTTTGGAAGGCTTTCATTTCACTTTAAGGACATCTGGGTTAAGGTTAGGATTTTTTCCCAGTGTGCAAGGTGCAGTGTGTAACTCTGCGATTTGTCTGCATAGTTTATTTGCTACTTGTAGTAGACTTTGGCACAACTCTTTGGTGGCAACTCTTAATTCAACAACACTTTTATCCCACTTCACTCAACAATTGTGCCCCATACATGAGCTGTTTTCTTTTTTTATTTTCATTAATGAGGTTGTAATAGCAATATTGCATTTTGATGGACATGAATATAGTCATATATGCAAGCTTTTAGTAAGCTCTCTCTCTCTCTCTCTCTCTCTCTATTTTATTACTTTGTTTTCTAGTACTATTTCTGCATACAAATTTAATCTAAGCATCTAATCGTCATTTTTTTTGGTAAGGTGTGCATAAGGACAGGGATCAGAACCCATTAAAAGTCATAGAGATGTGTTTTGTTTTTTTTTTCTTTTATGCTGATGGGATCAAGAAGTCCGACGTGAAACTCCCAGGTTAAAAAAAATGCACCTTCATTAACGCAAGCACGTCATCAGTCCTTGTACATTCATTTATATTTCTTTGGTAACTGATTTATCATGGTCGAGGTCACCGTGGTTTAAATGACTAATTTGTTTATATTTTGGAGAATAGAACCAGTTGGTTTGTATGAAACTACTGCAGACGGGTGCAAAAAAAAAACTTGGCAGCAGGCAGAATTGGTCATGCATAAGAGGTAGTTTAAAATAAAATCAGTCCCGCTCACACCTCTACTAAGAACAACTTAAGCATAAGATGGACAGGTTGTTCTTGACACCATTTAATATCTCCAAGACTGCAGGGTTAAACATTTTTATTTGTTTGTTTTCTTCGTACAACTTGTTCTTGTTGAGCAAAGTGTTATAGAATGTTTTCCTTTAGCAGAGGCTTGATCCTAATTAAATATGGATTTCTTACTATAAATATTTTTGTACTTACAAGTGCTCACTGTTAGTAATTGCTCTACATGGTTTATTTTATTCTGTAGTTTATTTTCCTTTGCACCGTAAAACTTTCTGCAATAAGCCCACAAAAAGGATGTATTTAATAATTCTGATTTCTCCAGACTTCCACCCCCACCCTGGCTTTTTTCACAGAGTACAGACATAGTTATATAGATCAGTAGAAACAGATCCTAAATCAACAGTTTTACTGCGACATACATTGGGCCTGTGCTTTCTATTGTTTGTATCAGAGAGTTAACAGATGTTGTGCTATAAGTCAAATCCGATGTCTTTCCGACTAGCAGGAGTATCAGCGCTTGAAATTGGTTTGACAATAAATAAATTACATCTGGCATTACATGTGGCTGGCTATTTGATATTTTGCACAAGGGAATGGATATTGCACTGTATAGTCCTCATTGAAAAATACTTGGCCCAGACAGCAAAGCTTCGCAAAGGCAGACAAAGCACGTTCACTTTGTCTTACTGAATGAGTTGAGCTGCTTTCTAGTCAATGGCCAAACAGACAGGTGCTTCCTGTTTCGAAAACTCTCTCTCTCCCTCTCTCTGTCTCTCTCCCTTTCTCTCTCTCGCTCTCTCTCACTCTCTCTCTCTCTCTCTCTCACTCTCCCTCTTTCCATTTCTCTCACATTCTGGTTCTCTGTGGTTCTGTCTCCTATCAGTTTCATAATAAACAAATCAAAAAAGTCATTTCTCATTTTTTGCTTACCCGGAGGCAGCTCTGAAATTACATTACAAGTCAGGTGCATCATATTTGTGTGGGGAGGAAATGTGTAGGAAAGTACTTGTAGCATCTTTTACACTACATATCATTCCACTGCTCGCTCTCTCTCTCTCTCTCTCTCTCTCGCCCCCCCTCTCTTTTTTCTGAAATACATTTGGTTCAGTTAATGTGGAGACCAAGAGCAAATGAATCCCAGGAATGTAAACTGATATTATTGCTGCAGAGAGACTTTTTTAGGGCCAAGACCTGTTTTTATAATCTTTTTCTGGGATTCAATATAGACAAATGCTCTTTACTCTTAGTCTCATAGAGGCACTCATTTTTTTTTCACTTTCTTGTAAAATTCAGCAAATCTATCCTGCCATCCTAAGGGCAGTTATGTTAGAGTGATGCTTTATCCTGCTAAAGAAAATTTTTTTTTTTTTTTAAATCTCTTGGACTGAGAGCAAGAAACATGGACTGTGAGTTTTGGAAATATCTGGTCTTGACATGGGCTGAGGACGCCTGTTGGTTAACTGTGTTTTTTATGGTAGCTTTTATGTGTATGCGTAGTTTGAAATGTCCGTTCATGGGTATACGTATGTATCTCATAATTCTATAATGACTTAGAATCTTTAGCAGTTTTTCTGTTTTTCAATAATATACTGTTTATACTGTGAACCAGAACAAGTGTCATTCTGTGATTATTTATTGTTAATTATAGGATAATTTGCTAAACCCATCACTTGAGCTTACTGTCTACCTCAAAATCTTCCATGGGCAGGTGGTAAAGTCCGTGTTGCTGTTCCCCACTATTGAGCGAATGGCCTCTAGTCCGCAGGGCAAGGTCATGACTCCTGTGCTATGCTACCTGCGTTACATTGTCTACTTGCCCATCTTCCTGCTATCGCTCCTACCTGAGAGACTGAAGGCTGGCATGGTGCAGCTGGTACTGAGGAACATGCGTTCACTAGACACATCCTGCATCCCAGCAACCCTTCGCCTGATCAATGTGGACTGTGCTGGTGAGTTCGTCTTCTCCACTTCCTTCACACCACTTGTTCACTGACTGAATGATCTATGTTTTAGTTGTCACTGCAGCATCACTCAAGAGGTAGTCTTGCCAAGTGAGAGCGCTTGAGAAATCTGTTTTTTAAATTCTGTAAAATTGTTCCTGACATAGATATCCATTAAATGTTGACCCGATTTTATTTATGACCAAATGGGAGATGGACATTCTCCAAGCCATCTGCAACGATACGGTTTTTAAGTTGGTGAAATGTAGTATCTGTATTAGGACACAGTAGCTGTTCTATCATGATTACTCAGAAACATTAGTATTAAAGACAGCTTGATGTTTACACATGAATACACCCCAGTGACGAGTAATAATCATGGTTCGGCTGATTTTACCGTTACCCCAATTTCTTCATCCTCTTTACAAGTTGGACGAATTGTTTATTTATTTATGCTTATCAGAATCGCATTACTGTTAGTCTGAAAGGTAATCAGGTAATATTTTTAGTAATATTTATATATCTGTTGACTTTACAAATGCATACATCATTAACTTCTATGATAAGAATCTCATTACCACATTCGATGCTGACACTTGGGATGACCAGCACAAATGATATCAGCATTTGACTGGCAGCCAAGTGAGCAGTTTTTTTTTTCTCTCCCCAGGTGTACAGAATAAAGTTTTATTTATTGGAGGTCTTATCTAATCTTCAGGGCTTTGCATTTGTTCATTGAAGTGGTGCAGATGAAGTGTTGTGAGGAGGGGTAATTATGAGTCTTCCTTTTCTTGAAGGAAGCAGACTTGTGTGTCTTTCTTTCACTCCATGTAAAAGGAAGAGTGCATTTCCCTCCCGTCTGCACTGGGAGGTGGATGATTGATGCCGTGATGGACAGAGAGACTCTGCCAAAGAGGTCTCCGTGGATGCCATAAGTGTCTCTCTCTCTCTTTTTCTCCCTCTTTCTCCATCCTCATTTCTATGTTTTTACTGAGATTTTACAACCAACTGCAGGACGCATGCTTTTAATCATTAGCACCTTTTGGCTATTGTCACTGGCAATTTATTTCTCTCTATTTCTTTCTCTCTATCTGTGTGTGCGCGTGTGCGTGTGTGTGTGTGTGTATGTGTACGCGCACACATGCTGGATTTGAGTCTCAGACACCGCAAAGATCTGTAAGTTAGGCTAATTGGTTGGTTTAAATTTTCCCTAGGTGTGAGTGTGAAGGATACTACAATAGTTGTACTCCACCTTTGCCCAGTGTCAGGTGACGATGTTTTAGGTCATAGTTACGCAGAATGTTATACATTTTTATATAAATATGACCTAAAACATCATCAGTCCTAAAAGTAGATAAAGAGAACCCATTTAAATAAATGAGAGGAAAATATTTTACTTGGTCATTTATTTATTGAGGAAAACGATCCAGTATTACATGTCTGTAAATGGCAAAGGTATGTGAATCTTTGATTTCAGTATGTAGTGTGACCCCCTTTCTGCAGCAATAACTGCAATTAAATATTTCCTGGAACTGTTGATCAGTCCTGAACATCAGCTTGGAGGAATTTTATCCCATTCCTCCATACAGAACAGCTTCAACTCTGGGATGTTGGTGAGTTTCCTCACATGAACTGCTTCCTTCTGGTCCTTTCACAACATTTCATTTGGATTAAGGTCAGGAATTTGACTTGTTCACTCCAAAACATTAACTTTATTGTTCTTTGACCATTTTTTCGTTGAACGACTTGCATGCTTAAGAGTGATGTTTTGCTGAATGACTCACTTTCTCTGATGATTTAGTTCGTGGACAGATGTCCTGGCATTTTGCGGTATAATTCAAAATTCAATGTTCCATCAGCGATGGCAAGCCATCCTGGCCCAGATGCAGCAAAACAGGCCGAAATCATGATACTTCCACCACCATGTTTCACAAATGGTATAAGGTTCTTATGCTGGAATTCAGTGTTTTCCTTTCTCCAAACAAAATGTTTTCATTCACACCAAAAATTTCTATTTTGGTCACATCTATTCATGAGACATCTATCAAATAGCCTTCTGGTTTGTCCATACGATCTTTAGCAACTCCAGTCGAGCAGCAGTGTTCTTTTTGGAGAGCAGTGTCTCGCCTTGCAGCCCTGCTATGCACACCATTGTTGTTCTTAAGTGTTTTTCTGATGGGGGACTCATGAACATTCACAATAGCCAATGTGAGAAAGGTCTTCAGTTGCTTAGAAGGTACACTGGGGTCCTTTGTGATGTTGCTGACTATTATATGCTTTGCTCTTGGAGTGATCTTAGTTGGTCGAGCACTCCTGGGTAGGGTAATAATGGGCTTAACTTTCCTCTATTCATTTTCTGTAACCACTTAATCCTAATTAGGGCCACGGGGAGGCTGGTGTCCATCCCAGGAGACTCTAGATGAGGGCAGAGTACACCCTGGACAGCTCACCAGGCCATCACAGGGCATAAACACACTGATGGCTTTGTAGCCTACTCTTGTTGAAAGTCGGCAATGTTTTTTTTTACATGCCTCACACCGTAGACAGTGAGAGACATGGCCAGCCTTTGATAACCCAGTTAGCTGCACTGGCGGAACTTTCCTCTATTTGTACACAATCTGTCTTACTGTGGATTAACGGAGTCCAAACTCTTTGGAGATGGTTTTGCAACCTTTACCGTCCTGATGAACATCAACAACTTTTTTTTGAGGTGCTTAAAAATCTCTTTTTTTTTTTGAGCCATGATATACTTCTTCAAGCATGTGTTGACAGTTTGATAGATCGGTGCTCTGTGCAAACAGGAGGCCCACTCACACCTGATTGTCATCCCATTGATTGAATATACCTGACTCTAATTTTACCTTCAAATTACCTGCTAATACTCGAGGTTCACAGACTTTTGCCACTCACTGATCATTAATTGTACTGTAATAAACTTTTCAAAAATATTTGTATTCTTTTCATTCTTGACAGGTCCTCCAAATAAATTTATGAAGCACTGTGTGTGTGTCTGTGTGTGTCTGTGTGTGTGTGTGTGTGTGTGTGTGTGTGTGTGAGAGCCTGTATATATATATATATATATATATATATATATATATATATATATATATATATATATATATATATATATATATATATATATATATACACACAGTCGGCCACCAACTTATGAAATTAATTCGTTCCAGAGCCCTTCTCGTATAGTGGGGATTTCGTAAGTAGGGGCCGCATCTTACATGTCAAACGCCTAATTCATTCCAAGGCTCCAGTCTGTCACTTACCTGCTTGACAGATCGGTGGTCCGGACTCAACATTCACGTGTTTGCTTGAGGGATCGGAGGTCCAGATGAGCCGCGCCCTGTCTCAAAAGCTCCGCCGTTGGCTGCGACACCACCCGCATTCAGCGGTGCGCGCCTCGGTGCTCTGCCGAGTATGGGCAGCGTCGCAACCGATACCGGAGCCCCCGAGACAGGGCGTGGCTCATCTGGACCTCCGATCCCTCAAGCAAACAAGTTTGAGTACGAAATAAGGTGAAAGCGCACTTACCTACTTGACAGATCGGAAGTCTGGACAAGCCGTGTTTCGCCCAAAAAGTGACAGTGTCAGCTGCGACACCGCCCACACTTGGCAGAGCACGTCACAAATGTTTAATAATGTTTCATATTGATGGTTTGGTTAATAAAAAAAATTGGTTAATAAAAAATGTTTAATATTGTTTGGTTTGGTTAATAAAAAAATGGGTCAATAAAAAATGTTTAGAAATGCTTTAATAAATAAATATGTTAATAAAATGGTTTCATGTGTTAATAAAATGTTTAAATGGTTTAATAAATTATTTTCTTTTACTTTTAACACATATTTCAGACAAAATTGGTGTAGTTTTATAATTTTTAAAGGGTTTATGGGGTAGTCTTGGGAACCTTGGAACGAATCATACATTTTACATGTAAAATGCGCCTCTACTTACGAAAACTCCAGGTTCCGAAAAAGGCTCTGGAACGGATTAATTTCGTAAGAATTTCACATGTTCATTATTTTCACACTCGCAACCGCAAGAGGGCTCTTTAGGCTTGTGTACCAGGACCTGTTAATCCTGGACCACTGAAAATTCAAAATTTCAACATAAATGGTAACTTAAAAGGACAACTGGACTGAACAGAAATGTCCCCAAAAAGAACATCCTATTCTGCGGATTACAAGCTGGTAATCAATCAGCAGAAAGTAAGTTTGGAGTGAGTGACTGAGAAACTTGTGAGTAACTGCCGAAAAGCAGAGATTACTATTACTGCAATGCTAAAAACAAAAAAGTTAATCACGTGATAAAAGCTAGATGGCCACAGCTAGAAGAACGAGCTCACACATGGGGGCTTGAGCAACGTACTGCAGGAAAAGGCTTGTCAACAGTGCAGTTGCGTCTCCACGCCCAGGTAGTTGTCAAGGAGATGAATTTAAATACCTTTGCAGGAGGACCTTCTTGATGATACCACTTCATGCAATGCAACAACCTCTCTATCAGAGCAAAGACCACAACGTCACAAAAATTGCCAGCAGATTTCCAAGCCAAGGTAGACAGTTTACGTGAGTTTGTGACTCATAGTGTAGTGCGTCTACATATGTTTTTTCTTCTTTATTATGCATTTTTTGGCCAATGTGACTTGTACACCGGAGCAATGTATAGTCCAGAATATATGGTAATAGTGGAAATGTAAATTTAAAGTGAATGTAAGGTTAAAGTGGGATCCAGTAATTTGAGAAACGTAGTGTGCATTGTTCAGCGGCTTGATAGCAGGATGACTAGCGAATAGAAATTGTTCCTGAATCTCCTGGTACATGCCTGAATGCCAATGTATTGCTTACCCAACAGTGGGCGCATGAACAATCTGACTGTGATAGCCTCCTAGAGGTTGTGGGTGGCTAGTAGTTTAGTCTTGGTAATATGTCTGGCCATCTGCTCTAGAACTTTTCTTTCCAAATGTTTACCTCTGACTTACTTTGTCATGATAAAGCCAGACAAAATATTCTAGATGTTGCATTGGTAGACATTGGTGAATATCGTGGAGTCCATGCAACACTTCCTAAGTCTTGGTAGAACGGAAAGTCCTCATATTGTTGCTTTCTTTATCATTGCCTGTGTGGGGTGACCAGCTCAGATCCTCCCTGGTTCTTCTTCTTTCCTTTCGGCCATTCCCTTGAGGGGTCGCCACAGCAAATCATCTGCCTCCATCTCACCCTGTCCTCTGCACCTTCTTCTCTTACGCCAATGACCTTCATGTCCTCCTTCACCACATCCATAAATCTCTTTTTTGGTCTTCCTCTTGGCCTTCTGCCTGGTAGGTCCAATCTCAGCATCCTACTACCAATACAGTACATTCACTATCCCTTCTTTGTACATGTTCAAACCATCTCAATTGAGCCTCTCTGACTTTGTCTCCAATACCTCTAACATCTGCTATCCCTCTGATGTACTCATTCCTGATCCTGTCCATGTTCGTTACTCCCAAAAAAACCTCAACATTTTCATGTCGGCTACCTCCAGCTCTGCCTCCTGTCTTTTCCTCAGTGTCACTTTTTTTAAACCATACAACATCGCTGGCCTCATCACCATCTTGTACACTTTTCCTTTCATTCTTGCTGATACTCTCCGATCACACAACACACCAGACACTTTTCTCCAACCATGCCAACCTGCCTGCACATGCTTGTTCACCTCTTTTCCACACTCTCCATTGCTCTGGATTGTTGAGCCTAAGTACTTAAAATCCTCCATCCTGCATCTGCGGTGCTCTTTCTTGGCATGAAACCAAACTGTTGTTCACAAATGCTGACCTCCGCCCTTAGTCTCACTTCCACTATTCTTTCCCATAACCTCATCATATGGCTCATCAACTTTATCCCTCTGTAGTTGTCACAACTCTGCATGTCTCCCTTGTTCTTAAAAATGGGCACCAGCACACTTCTCCTCCATTCCTCTGGCATCTGCTCACTCTCTAAGACCTTGTTGAATGTTCTTGTCAGAAAATCTGCTACCTCTCCTAGACACTTCCATACCTCCACAGGTATGTCATCAGGACCAACTGCCTTTCCACCTTTCATCCTCTTCAATGGCCTCCTCACTTCACCCTTACTAATCTTTGCTACTTCCTGGTCCTCGACGGTCACCTCTTCTACTCCATTTTCTCTCTCATTTTCCTCATTCATCAGCTCATCAAAGTACTCCTTCCATTTTCCCAGCATACTTCTGTCATTAGTCAATGCATTTCCCACTTTGTCCTTTATCACTTTAACTTGCTGCACGTCCTTCCCATCTCTATTTCTCTGCTGTGCCAACCTGTATAGATTATTTTCTCCCTCCTTACTGTCCAACCTAGCATACAAGTCATCTTTCGCCCTCTGTTTGGCCTTCAACACCGCTACCTTCTCCTTATGCTGTGTCTCCCTGTACTCTTGTTTATTCTTTTCGGTCCTCTCAATGTCCCACTTCTTCCTAGCTAACCACTTCCTTTGCACACATTCCTGCACTTCCGCATTCCACCACCAAGTGTCTTTATCTATTTTCCTTCCAGAGGACACACCAAGTACTCTCCTACCTGTTTCCCTGATCACATTTGCTGTGGTTGTCCAGTCATTTGGAAGCACTTCCTGACCACCCAAATCCTGTTTCAACTCCTCCTTGAAGACAACATGACACCCTTCCTTTTTCACTTTGTCTTCAGCTCTGCCTTTGCCTTCTTCATCTTCCTCACTATCAGTGTCATTCTGCACACCACCATCCTATGCTGTTTGGCAACACTCTCACCCGCTACTACTTTGCAGTCACTGATTTCTTTCAAATTACATCGCCTACACAAGATGTAGTCTACCTGTGTGCTCCCATCTCCGCTTTCATAAGTCTCCTTATCTCCTCTCCTTCCAGATGACACACCAAGTATTCTCCTACCTATCTCCCTGTTTACATTAGCTGTAGCTGTCCACTCATCTGGAAGCACTTCCTGACCACCCAAAGCCTGTTTCAACTCCTCCTTGAAGACAACACAACACTCCTCCTTTTTCAGCTTCCACCACTTTGTCTTCTGCTCTGCCTTTGCCTTCTTCACCTTCCTCACCATCAGCATCATCCTGCACACCACCATCCTATGCTGTTTGGCAACACTCTCACCCGCTACTACTTTGCAGTCACTGATTTCTTTCAAATTACATCGCCTGCACAAGATGTAGTCTACCTCTGTGCTCCTACCTCCGTTTTTATGTCACCCTATGCTCCTGTCTCTTCTGAAAGAAAGTATTCACCGTAGCCATTTCCATCCTTTTTGTAAAATCTATCAACATCTGTCCTTCTGTGTTCCTGTCCTGGATACCAAACCTGCCCATCACTTCCTCGTCCCCTCTGTTGCTTGCACAAACATGTCCATTGAAGTCACCAATGACCACTCTTTCACCTCTGGGGGTACTCTGCATCACTTCATCTAAGTCACTCCAGAATCTCTCCTCTTTTAGCTCACATCCTGCCTGTGGGGCATAAGCACTAACAACATTAGTGTTCAACTCAGATCCTCCCTGGTTATTATCCTGAAAAGCCTAAAGCAGGTGACCTCCACCTCGGTCAAAGTTCTAGGGCATACTGTATGTGGACACACAAGACACAAGTAGCAAACTAAAATGAGATTTTTCCATTTGACTGTGGAAAGTGTACGTCAATTGTTTTAATTCAATCATCTCTATAGTCTATACTAATTTATACAAAAACTCACCTGCCACTTTAATAGGAACATCTGGTCAACATTCATGCAAATTTCCAATCAGTCAGTCTGATTGGAGTCACACAATGTATACATGGCCACTTTCAGGTCATTTTCAGTCAATGTTCATGTCAGTCTTGAGAATTGGGGTAAACTTGTTATTTAGCCATTTGGTGGATGTTGGTGCTTAGTGGGTTGGTTTGAGAATTTCAGAACCTGATCCCCCGGGATTTTGACACATACTACAAAATTACAAACAATGCTGGGCGTTGGCCTGAATGCTTCCCTGGTGTGGTGTTTCGGGCATGTCCAACCGGGAAGAGCCCCGGGGTCGATCTAGAACACACTGGAGGGACGATGTCTCTCGGCTTGTCTGGGAATGCCTCGGTGTCCTCCCGGAAGAGCTGGAGGAAGTAACTGGGGAGAGGGATGTCTGGACCTCATTGCTTAGGTTGCTGACCCTGGATTAAGCGGAAGATGAGAGATTCGATGAGATGAGCTGGGCATTGGTTGTTCAGTTCAGTTCATTTTCTGTACCCGCTTAATCCTAATTTGGGTCGCGGGGAGGCTGGTGCCCATCCCAGCCAACTTCGGGCGAGGGCAGAGTACACCCTGGACAGCTCGCCAGGCCATCGCAGGGCGGAAACACGCTGACGGCTTTGCAGCCTACTCTTGTCGAAAGTCAGCAATGGTTCTTTTACATGCCTCACACCAGAGACAGTGAGAGACATGGCCGGCCTTTGATAACCCAGTTGGCTGCACTGGGGGGGGAACAGTGACAACCTTGTGGAGAGTGGGACTTGAACCCCCAACCTTTGGATCAGCGATCCAGCGCCCTAAACCACTAGACCACCACTGCCCCAGCGGCATTGGTTGTGCGGTTGAAAATACTTATACTGTATCTGAGATAAAAGGAAGACTTCAGCATCTTAAAAAAATAATCTATTGCATGATCAGCTAATTAATTGTCTGACGGCATCTTTATATCAAGCACTGATTAAACACTTGATTGGCTAGATTTCCTGTAATTGACAGGGGAGAGAGTATACTCGTCCTTCTCAAAAAATTAGCATATTGTGAAAAAGTTCATTATTTTTTGTAATGTACTGATAAATATTAGACTTTCATATATTTTAGATTCATTACACACAACTGAAGTAGTTCAAGCCTTTTATTGTTTTAATATTGATCATTTTGGCAAAAAAGTAAAGAAAACCCAAAAATCCCTATCTCAAAAAATTAGCATATTTCATCCGACCAATAAAAAAGTGTTTTTAATACAAAAAAAGTAAACCTTCAAATAATTATGTTCAGTTATGCACTCAATACTTGGTCGGGAATCCTTTTGCAGAAATGACTGCTTCAATGCGGTCTGGCATGGAGGCAATCAGCCTGTGGCACTGCTGAGGTGTTATGGAGGCCCAGGATGCTTCGATAGCGGCCTTAAGCTCATCCACAGTGTTGGGTCTGGTGTCTCTCAACTTTCTCTTCACAATATCCCACAGATTCTCTCTGGGGTTCAGGTCAGGAGAGTTGGCAGGCCAATTGAGCACAGTAATACCATGGTCAGTAAACCATTTACCAGTGGTTTTGGCACTGTGAGCAGGTGCCAGGTCGTGCTGAAAAATGAAATCTTCATCTCCACAAAGCTTTTCAACAGATGGAAGCATGAAGTGCTCCAAAATCTCCTGATAGCGAGCTGCATTGACCCTGCCCTTGATAAGACACAGTGGACCAACACCAGCAGCTGACACGGCACCCCAGACCATCACTGACTGTGGGTACTTGACACTGGACTTCAGGCATTTTGGCATTTCCTTCTCCCCAGTCTTCCTCTAGACTCTGGCACCTTGATTATCGAATGACATGCAAAATTTGCTTTCATCCAAAAAAGTACTTTGGAACACTGAGCAACAGTCCCGTGCTGCTTCTCTGTAGCCCAGGTCAGGCGTTTCTGCCACTGTTTCTGGTTCAAAAGTGGCTTAACAGGGGGAATGCGGCACCTGTAGCCCAGTCCACTGCTTCCACAGGTCCCCCAAGGTCTGGAATCGGCCCTTCTCCACAATCTTCCTCAGGGTCCGGTCACCTCTTCTGGTTGTGCAGCATTTTCTGCCACACTTTTTCCTTCCCACAGACGTCCCACTAAGGTGCCTTGATACAGCACTCTGGGAACAGCCTATCCGCTCAGAGATTTCTTTCTGTGTCTTCCCCTCTTGTTTGACGGTGTCAATGATGGCCTTCTGGACAGCAGTCAGGTCGGCAGTCTTAACCATGATTGCGGTTTTGAGTAATGAACCAGGCTGGGAGTTTTTAAAAGCCTCAGGAATCTTTTGCAGGTGTTTAGAGTTAATTGGTTGATTCAGATGATTAGGTTAATAGCTCGTTTGTAGTACCTTTTCATGATATGCTAATTTTTTGAGACAGGAATTTTGGGTTTTCATGAGCTGTATGCCAAAATCATCAGTATTAAAACAATAAAAGACCTGAAATATTTCAGTTGGTGTGCAATGAATGTACAATATATGAATGTTTAATTTTTATCAGTACATTACAGAAAATAATTAACTTTATCACAATATGCTAATTTTTTTTGAGAAGGACTAGTATATGGCAGTGAGAGTATGATCAAGTACTATCTACCAAGCGGAGAGGAATCAGGCAAGTGATCGAGTACACCTGTGACTAGTTAGTGGTGTTATTTTTGTGTATGTTCTCTCTCTCTGTGCTGCAAATAGGAAGGGTGCAGGAGGAGTTGCTGGGGACACAGCTGTGAGTGTCTGTAGGTTGGTGTATTAATAGACTCTCAGTAAGAATTGAAAGCTCCGAAGAAAAGCCGGTGGCACGGTGGCGTTGTGGTTAGCACATCCACCTCACAGCAAGAAGGTCCTGCGTTCGATTCCCAGCCTGGGCATCTCAGTGTGGAGTTTGCATGTTCTTCCCGTGTTTGTGTGGGGTTCCTCCACGTACTCCGGTTTCCTGCCACAGTCTAAAAACATGCACAGTCGGTTAATTGGCTGTTCCAAATCACATGTAAGTGTGAGTGTGAGTATGAATGGTCTTGTGAGTGTTGGCCCTACGATGGCCTGGCGAGCTGTCAAGGCTGTACCTCACCCCGAGTCAGCTGAGATGGACGCCATCCTCCCTGTGACCCTACTTAGGATCAATCGGTTTAAAAAATGAATGAATAAATGAATAAAAGCTTACCTTATTTTATCAGAGTGAAATTTCTGTCTCTTAGCCTGTTGTGTTCCCAAACTGGGATGTTTGTTACACTGTGCCACACTTCACTCCATGACAGCATGGCCTATTTCGCTCTCTTGGGCCCCTGACCATGAAATGCTGTTTCTCTCTCTCTCTCTCTCTCTCTCTCTCTCTCTCTCTCTCTGTGTGTGTGTGTGTGTGTGTGTGTGTGTGTGAGAGAGTGAGAGAGAGAGAGCATTGTGGCTTCAGAACTAAGCGCTGGTCTTCATTTGTAAATGTAAAGCTGGTCTCACTCTCTGTCTTGCATTACACCCATAATTAATGGCAAGTTGACAGACTTAATTAAGACAGCATGTTGCGATTAGATGGAACTTCCTGGGTACATTTAAGGATTTATTTGTTCGGAAATCCTTTCCTTGAAATTGAGATGGTTGATGCTCTCATGTTAACTGCATGTGAAACACACACTGTACATGTCAAGCAGGCATTGGTGTCTGACATAAATTAATGAGGCCGGCATCCCCAAAGAATAAAGATGGTAAAATGACTCTAATCATCAAGTTGTTTTGCTTATACTGCTACCCCATTCAACTTTTTCCCTTCATTTTTCCATAATGTCGGATTATCCAGGGAATAAGAATTCTTAACATTTTCTATCACCTTTCGGCCTTTGCATTTTTTGGGAATGTGAGAGTGTGAAATCTGAGTATGATTACTAAACACTCGTTTCACATCACTAGAGACAAGCATAGTTAACACTGACCTGACCTGCAGTCCAGTGATGATGATTGTACACTTCCTATCTGGCATGTTTACCAGACTGGCTGTGTATCTTTTCTCTTTCCTGTCAGACACCTGGAAACCAAGGAAAGAATATAGAGACGTAACGAACAATGAAACACACCTCAGCCAACCGTTATCAGATGTCTGATTATTGGAAACTGTGATTTTATTATGTAGAATATAAACG
>CM045732.1:44949997-45014997 GCA_024760905.1 Plotosus lineatus | reverse complement strand
CCCTGTTGGTTGACGGCACTGATGGCGGTCGTTGTTAACCCGGCCTCGACCAATCCGGTATGTCATTCTTTCTTGTGATTCGCATAGTTTATTTGGCATTTGTTTTACGCCGGATGCACTTCCTGACGCAACCCTCTGCATTTATCCGGGCTTGGGATCGGCGTGAGGGAGAGACACTGGTTTGTGCCCCCCCCCTCACGGCTGCATAGCATTCCCTGCTTGACCATTTACTGAATTAAAACAACTTAAAAAACTAAACTAAAAACTAAAGCGTTATTCTTTCTCTCGCTCCTGTCTCTCTCTCTCTCTCTCTCTCTCTCTCTCTCTCGCGCGCGCATTACCTGCTTCACAAACTCAATTTTAATTTGATTCCTTGAGGGATCGAAATTCCAGATGAGCTCAAATGCGCCCACGTTTATTAAACATTTACTGAATTAAAACAACTTAAAAAAAACTAAACTAAAACTAAAGAGTGAAGCTTCCTTCTGTCTCGATCTGGGAGGCCAGCGGGGCAGGATGTTGAGAGACAGCCAATGAGAGAGCAACTTGCGCATCGTGTGAAATTTTGATTGGCGCGTTTGAATTTTGAATTTCTTTTCGTAAGAGGGGGTTGTTTCGTATCTCGGGAACGTAAATTCAGGAAAATGTTTTTTGTAATCCGGGGATTTCGTACGCAGGGGTCTTCATAATTTTAGGGCCGACTGTATATATATATATATACACTATATATACTCATGCCGGTCCCAAGCCCGGATAAATGCAGAGGGTTGCGACAGGAAGGGCATCCGGTGTAAAACTTCTGCCACATTTCTCATGCAAATGATAAAAACGAAATTCATACCTGATCGGTCGAGGCCCGGGTTAACAACGACCACCATCAGTGCTGTTAACCAACAGGGTGTTGGTGGAAATTGGATTACTGTTGGTCGAAGACGTCGAAGAAGGAGAGGTGGGAGGTGTGTCCGTAGGCAGAGAGAGAAGAGGAAAGGCATGAGTCTAGGACTGAGTGTAGGGACTTTGAATGTTGGAACTATGAACGATAAAGCTAGAGAGCTGGCTGACATGATGCAGAGGAGGAAGGTGGACATACTGTGTGTTCAGGAGACCAGGTGGAAAGGTAGCAAGGCTACAAGCTTAGGAGCAGGCTTTAAGCTGTTTTATCACAGTGTGGATAGGAAGAGAAATGGAGTAGGAGTCATTTTAAAGGAGGGGTTTGTCAGGAATGTTCTAGAAGTGAAAAGAGTGTCAGACAGAGTGATGAGTCTCAAGTTAGAAATTGAAGGTGTGATGGACAATGTTGTTAGTGCTTATGCCCCACAGGCAGGATGTGAGCGAGAAGAGAAGGAGAGATTCTGGAGTGAGTTAGATGAAGTGATGCAGAGTACCCCCAGAGGTGAAAGAGTGGTCATTGGGGCAGACTTCAATGGACATGTTGGTGCAGGCAACAGAGGGGACGAGGAACTAATGGGCAGGTTTGGTATCCAGGACAGGAACACAGAAGGACAGATGTTGATTGATTTTGCAAAAAGAATGGAAATAGCTGTGGTGAATACTTTCTTCCAGAAGAGACAGGAGCATAGGGTGACTTATGAAAGCGGAGATGGGAGCACACAGGTAGACTACATCTTGTGTAGGCGATGTAATTTGAAAGAAGTCAGTGACTGCAAAGTAGTAGTGGACGAGAGTGTTGCCAAACAGCATAGGATGGTGGTGTGCAGGATGACGCTGATGGTGAGGAAGGTGAAGAAGGCAAAGGCAGAGCAGAAGACAAAGTGGTGGAAGCTGAAAAAGGAAGAGTGTCATGTTATCTTCAAGGAGGAGTTGAAACAGGCTTTGGGTAGTCAGGAAGTGCTTCCAGATGACTGGTCAACCACAGCCAATGTGATCAGGGACACAGGTAGAATACTTGGTGTGTCCTCTGGAAGGAAAGTAGATCAGGAAACTTGGTGGTGGAATGAGGAAGTGCAGGAGTGTGTACAAAAGAAGAGGTTAGCTAAAAAGTGGGACACAGAGAGGACCGAAGAGAGTAAACAGGAGTACAGGGAGACACAGCGTAAGGCGAAGGTAGCGGTATCAAAGGCCAAACAGAGGGCGTATGATGACTTGTATGATAGGTTGGACAGTAAGGATGGAGAAAATGATTTATACAGGTTAGCACAGCAGAAAAATAGAGATGGGAAGGACTTGCAGCAAATTAGAGTGATAAAGGACAGAGAGGGAAATGTATTGACTGATGACAGAAGTGTGCTGGGAAAATGGAAAGAGTACTTTGAAGAGCTGATGAATGAGGAAAATGAGAAAGAAAAAAAGAGTAGAAGGGGTGACCGTTGAGGACCAGGAAGTAGCAAAAGATTAGTAAGGGTGAAGTGAGGAGGGCATTGAAGAGGATGAAGAATGGAAAGGCAGTTGGTCCTGATGACATACCTGTGGAGGTATAGAAGTGTCTAGGGGAGGTAGCAGTAGATTTTCTGACAAGAATATTTAACAAGGTCTTAGAAAGTGAGCAGATGGCAGAGGAATGGAGGAGAAGTGTGCTTGTGCCCATTTTTAAGAACAAGGGAGATGTACAGAGTTGTGGCAACTACAGAGGGATAAAGTTGATGAGCCATACAATGAAGTTATGGCAAAGAATAGTGGAAGCTAGACTAAGGGCAGAGGTCAGCATTTGTGAACAACAGTTTGGTTTCATGCCAAGAAAGAGCACCACAGATGCAGTGTTTGCCTTGAGGATGTTAATAGAGAAGTACAGAGAAGGACAGAAGGAGCTGCATTGTGCCTTTGTGGATCTGGAGAAAGCATATGACAGGGTGCCGAGAGAAGAACTGTGGTATTGTATGAGGAAGTCTGGAGTGGCAGAGAAGTATGTTAGAGTGGTGCAGGACATGTATGAGAGATGTAAGACAGAGGTGATGTGTGCTGTCAGTGGGACAGAAGAGTTCAAGGTGGAGGTGGGACTGCATCAAGGGTCAGCTCTCAGCCCCTTCTTGTTTGCTATGGTGATGAACAGGCTGACAGACGAGCTTAGACAAGAATCTCCATGGACTATGATGTTTGCAGATGACATCGTGATCTGTAGTGAGAGCAGAGAACAAGTGGAAGAAAAGAGGTGGAGGTATGCCCTGGAAAGGAGAGGAATGAAGGTTAGCCTCAGTAAATCAGAATACATGTGTGTGAATGATAAGGACCCAGGAGGAACGGTGATGTAACAGGGAGCAGAGATAATGAAGGAGGAGGATTTTAAGTACTTAGGCTCAACAATCCAGAGCAATGGAGGGTGTGGAAAAGAGGTGAAGAAGCGTGTGCAGGCAGGCTGGAATGGTTGGAGAAAAGTGTCCAGTATGATGTGCAATAGGAGAGTGTCAGGAAGAATGAAGGGAAAAGTGTACAAGATGGTGATGAGGCCAGCGATGTTGTATGGTTTAGAAACAGTGGCCCTGGGGAAAAGACAGGAGGCAGAGCTGGAGGTAGCAGAGATGAAAATGTTGAGGTTCTTTTTGGGATTAACGAGGATGGATAGGATCAGAAATGAGTACATCAGAGGGACAGCACATGTTAGATGTTTTGGAGACAAAGTCAGAGAGGCTAGATTGAGATGGTTTGGACATGTACAGAGGAGGGATAGTGAGTATATTGGTAGTAGGATGCTGAGGTTGGAACTACCAGGCAGAAGGCTTAGAGGAAGACCAAAGAGAAGATTTATGGATGTGGTGAAGGCGGACATGAAGGTAGTTGGAGTAAGAGTAGAAGATGCAGAAGATAGGGTGAGGTGGAGGCAGATCATTTGCTGTGGCGACCCCTGAAGGGAACAGCCGAAAGGAAAAGAAGATATATATATCAGTTATATAGTGTTAGAACTGGTTCCGAGGGTGATCGGGCGATTTTATGCATGTATTTCCGTGTCCTTTCCGCGCATTCCGTGATCGTTCCGAGGGTGTTCCAAAGGTGCAATTTTCTGTAGGTTTTTGAGACATTTTCCGTGTAAAAATGCCGAAGCTCCTCTGTCAAGTGCGTTCCACGCCTTTCCGCCATGATCCTTGCATTCCGCGCTGAAATGGGGGTATAAGATGAGACCTTTTTGCCCCATGCTAATCAATACACCACACTTTCTTGCTGCGAGGCAGCCATGCTATACAAACACACACACACACAGTTGTGTTCAAAATAATATCAGTCAGATATCACTAACCTGGTCAATCAGTGTTTTTGGTAGAAATTGTATTTCTACATGGCAAATAATTTACTATCAGGTGTAATAGAGTAATAAAATCCAACAGAGCCAACAGTCCTGACCTGCTGCTGCTGATTGTGTGAAATTGAATCACTAATTGAAAGGTTTGTGTTCAAAATAATATCAGCGTGGAGTTCAGTTAGCGACGTCATTCATTCTTTATAAAATGAGTTCCAATTATTGTCCTTATTTAAGGAAGGAAGGCAGTGAATGTTGTTCATGCTGGTTATAGAACATTTCTCTGGGTTGTTCCAGACATTGTACAGAAGAACAGCATACAGTACTTCGATTAAAAAGTTGATTAGAGAAGGGAAAACATAAAGTGCAGAAGATGAGAGGCTGTTTAGCTAAAATTATCACAAATTATTTAAAATCTGAAAGATGTGGAAGAAAGTGAAAGAATACCATTTGAATGGATGGGTGAAGAACCAAAATAGCCACTACTCAGTCAACAATCATCTCCAGGAAGATTAAAGAAGGACTAAAGTCACCTGTGTGTTCTGTTACAATTAGAAGATACTCTGTGAAGCCGAGTTATTGGCAAGAAGAACCCACAAAGTCCCACCGCTGAAAAAAGGACATGCTGAAGAGGTTATAATTTCCCAAAGAGCACATTGACTGACCTAAAGAGAAACGGAGCTACATTTTGTGGCCTGATGAAAGGAAGATTGTTCTTTTTGGGTCTATTTATATATTACACACACTCTTAAAGCATCATTGAAGGTAATTTGTGAAGTTTCACATAGACTTGGATTTTAATTTTGCATGACATATATTTTCAAAACATGTCTGCAATAGGATTAAATGGTGTGTTTTTGGCTGTAAATGTAGCCGTGTATGTTAATTCAATTTTTTCATTTTATTACTACATAGATTTATCCTTGCTGATTTCCCTAGATGAGTCAGTGCATATGCATTTGTGTCTCCTTTACGTCTTCTGATGTTAACTGGGTGCATGTGTGAGAATGTGTAAATTGGGCTGGAATGCCATGTACTGCCAAACCCCCGAGTCCAGACACCCCCCTAGAGATAAGTGAGATAGACCAGGGGATGTCTCGCTCATCACTGCATCACTGCCCCAAGATTGGCACACACATCTCCCTAACCGAATCACATGTCTGTCTGTCTGTCTGTCTGTCTTGAGGGAGGGGGAGTCCTCCGAATTTTGTGTGATTTCTTTTACATTGGTTTGGCATTCTGATCCCTTTTCCCATTGCTTTTATATCCTGGTAATACTAATGTGTAGATTTACTGGTGCCAATAGTATCATCAAGTTGGTAGCAGGTCTGAATATTGACTAACAAAATGCCCTATCGCTCAATATGCAGGATTGTTACTCCCTTCTATAGAAACTGTAAGACTATTCTCTCTCACCCATGTCTGAACTTGTCTTTAATTTTCAACCTGCAAACCATACGGAGTTCAAAAGAATTTAATAAGAAACAAGCTCAGATAGATTTATTTTGTTGTCTTAAACTTGTGTCTAGTCAACAAACTTGTATACACTGATCCACATTTAAGCTTACGTACATTTTGGAAGGTAATACTTGTCATCGTACAGGCTGGACAGTGGCATCACAGCATAAAGGTCCAGGGTTCAAATCCTGGACTCAGGAGTTTGCATGTTCTGAGTTTGGGTTTTCTCAGGGTACTTTGGTTTCCTCCCACAATCCAAAGACATGCACATTATGCTAATTGGCTGTTCCATTTCCAAAAGACCACTAGGTGTGAGTGTGAATGGATGATGGCCCTGCGATGGTCTGGCAAACTGTTCAAGATGTACTCCACCTTTGCAAAGTGTCAGCTGAGATGCAACACTATTGTGAGTAACCCTTGGTTCACACTGGGGCACGATGTCCGTAAAAACTGTGCAGTTGGCACCAAATCATGATAAATTGTAATAAACTCAAGAGAAAGATGCTTTGCTTACACTGAAGAGACAGCAAGTGAGGAGTAAAATCAGTGCTCTCTCGCTCTCTCTCTCTCTCTCTGTTCCTCTATCTCTCTCTTTCTCTGCTCCTCTATCCCTCTCTCCCATTCTCTCTCTCTCTCTCTCTCTCTCTCTCTCTCTCCTCTCTCCCTGTTCTTTCTCACCCTCTCTCTATTTCCCTCCCTCCTTTTCATTGTTTCTCTCTCTCTCTCTCTCTCTCTCTCTATATATATATATATATATATAAAATATGTATGTATGTATGGATAGTTAGATAGTCTGAAAGGCAATGCTAGAATATTGGCCTTTTGATTTCTCAAAAGTTGTACTGAAGCTGTCTAAAAAAAAATTCTAGCATCTTGAATGATCTCAGATGTCGCAGATGAGGACTCCACTGACTGTTTTGATGAATCACATTTACATAATCGACAAACATAAATAATACTAATCAAAAAAATGCAGGCCACTTTTCCACTGTGGCACGTCAAGGGGTTTCACCAATGTGTTTTTAATGCATTACAACATGTGACATAATGTATTACGCTTGTAAAGTGTCGTGATATGTATTTAATGTATTGTTCATACTGTGCAGTATTTTAGACCAGACATGTCTTATTTTGTGTTCTTTTGCATGTCTTTCTTATGGTAGCAATGGATCATTGAGCATCACTATATCATAAATTTCCAATGGTGCTGGATAGAAAAGTTGTGTTTTGGATCACTGGACCAGAAGCTGTAATAACATCTGGTATTTTATAATGTTTGTTTGAGGAAGGTGAACTCTCAGTCTGAGTATTTTATACAGTACCACGCGGAAGTTCTAATGTTTATGACAGGAGAATGGTTTATATGGGCGTCCTTGAAAAATAATCTCACACACACACACACACACACACACATATATATGTGTGCATGCATATCTGTGTGTGTGTGTGTGTGTGTGTGTATGCATATGTATTTATACGCACACACACACACACACACTGTATGATAGGTATGTGATTATTTTTCTGCCTACCTGTCCAACACTGATCTTTACACGAGGTTTATGTTTACCCTTTTCCTTGTTCTATAAATCATCCATTGTTCTATAAATCATCTATTGTATGGTTGCGTAAGACTTGTCACCTACAGCCTAGTGCTGTCGATGCTTAACTGGGCTCTCAGTGCCACTAAGGATTAACTGTGCACAAAATATTAGTTTATTTTGATATGTATTGATTTTTTTTGCGGGGGGCGGGGGGGTTGAGCTGTAATGTGCATTTCAGGCCTATTTCAAGGGTTAAGTAAAAAATAATTTTTATATCTAAAAATAATTTGCGCAAGGGTCTCTTTTTATTTATTTTTAGTGTTTTTTTTATTTTTCATTCATTCATTCATTGACCGAATTGCTTAATTCCATCATTGTTGCGAAGGGGCTGATGCTGTGCTTATCTCAGTTGACACTTGGGTGAAGGTGGGATACACCCTAGACAGCCTGTCAATCCATCACAGGGCCAACACACACACACACACACACCTAGGAGCAACATGAAACATCCAGTTACCCCATGTTTTTAACTGTCTTGGAAACTGGAGAACTGTACAAAATTGGCATAAGCACAGAGAGAACATGCAAAATCCACACTGAAATGCCCTCACCAAATCTGGGACTTGAACGCAGAACCTTCTTTGTGTGAGCTCATCTGCTGACCACTATGCCACTCCTATGATTATTACTGCTGTTATCTACTCATTATTATTATTATTATTGTTATTATTATTATTATTATTAATAGGCTGTTTTATGTTGATGGCTGGTCATACCCTCGCTTCTTCTGTCTGAGCAGACCTTCATTAATGCTCACACAGATTTGTGCCCATAGATTAAAATATACATTTAAACTCTTTACCTGGAAAGAACGTTAGTAAGCCATAGCCCATGCTAAAGGAAAGTCCCAATGATGCAAAATATGAACACTGTCTCGTAGATATTTTGCCAAATATACACACACACACAAGCAATAGGATCACTCTTGCTGATCCCTTGCCAGGTCATCATGTCTGGCGATGCACATTAGCTCATCAATCATGTGTTTGGGTGTGTGTGAGAGTTCTTCCATACTCAGTATACTATGGGGAGTTGAAACTAAATATTAGCTACACTGCGTTTTCATGAAGACTCAAATACTATACTACGAATAATTCATTTATGAGCATCTCCTCATTGATGGACTCTGCTGATAGAATGTGAGGTTAATGTTGTTGTGTTTCTGTAACTCCAGAGCGCTTTGCTCATTTATGTTTTTTCCCTGATCCTGCACAGATTGCTCTGATTTATATTCCCCAAACAAAAAAAACTTACCTTTACATAACCAGCTATCCTTCACAGAGACCGGAGCGTGTTTATTCCACTGATGTTAAGTTTTTCCTTTGAAAAGCACAGCATAAAGAGCTATAGAAATATCATGTGATGAAAATTTAACTGAATCCCTGAGGGTTTTTTTTTTTCTTTCTTTCGTATGAGGGTTCAGTGATACATTCTGTGTAGTGGAGATTTTGACCGCTTTGTTTCTTTCCATGATTTCCACTTTCTGTGCTTTGCCCTTGTAAAATACTTTCACTTCACACCAATGCAACAACTGTATGTTGTAACTGTATGTAAAACTTTTATATACAATACATGAATTATTCAACGTCAAGGTGTAACTTTTGAACAAATGCATTCAAACACATTTTATTGTTTAATTCCAATGGATTTATATGCATGTTAGGATTTTAAGTACATTTACATTTATAGCATTTGGCAGACGTCTTTGTCCATAGTAACTGACATTTTTATCTCCCTTATACAAATGAGCAGTTGAGAGTTAGGGGCTTTGCTCAAGGGGCCAATGGCAGATTGAACCCTCGACCTTTGGATCAGTAACCCGGAGCCCTAACCAGTGACCATTGTCCCAACTAAATAAAAATGCTTTCTGCATGCAGGTTAAATTATGTGTGTGAGCAAGATTTATCAGAAGAGGAAAAAAACTATTTTATACCACTTTGAGCTTGATTAAGGTTGGCGAACTGCTGAAGTCAGAATTTCTGTTTTCCGGAGTGCCAGAGTTTAAGTACCAAACAATGAACTTGCGGGGCAGTGGTGGTCTAGTGGTATAAGGCGCCGGATCGCTGATCCAAAGGTTGGGGGTTCGAGTCCCACTCTCCACAAGGTTGTCACTGTCCCCCCCCAGTGCAGCTAACTGGGTTATCAAAGGCCAGCCATATCTCTCACTGTCTATGGTGTGAGGCATGTAAAAGAACCATTGCTGACTTTCGACAAGAGTAGGCTGCAAAGCCGTCGGCGTGTTTCCGCCCTGCGATGGCCTGGCGAGCTGTCCAGGGTGTACTCTGCCCTCGCCCTGAGTTTGCTGGGATGGGCACCAGCCTCCCCGCGACCCTAATTAGGATGAAGCGGTTACAGAAAATGAACTGAATGAAATGATGATGAATGAACAATGAACTTGCTTTATGGCTTTATATTTGGCGAAAATATAGCCAACTATATTGATATTTGGAGCATTGCTATTATTAAAAAATATTTATTTTCATATTTATTTTCATCATATTTCATCATGTTTCATCATGAAGTAATTTATTCCACAGAGACTCAGTAGCCAGTGATGTCCATTATTTTTATAATAGTGACTATTTAGCAATTAGCACTTTTCAACCTGTATTACAAATTAACCAAATATTTGAGAGATTTGAGATTTCCTTTCTGCTTTTTCCCTTTTTTGGGGTCGCCACAGCAAATGATTCTCACGTTTGATTTGGCATAGGTTTTTACGTCAGATGCCCATCCTGACACAATTCTTTTAGCAACGGACAGAAACACGCTGACGGCTTTGCAGCTACTCTTTTACAAAAGTCAGCAATGGTTCTTTTATATGCCTCTCACCATAGACAGTGAGAGACATGGCCCGCCTTTGATAACCCAGTTAGCTGCACTGGGTGGACAGTGACAATCTTGTGGGGACTCGAACCCCCAACCGTAGGATCAGCAATCCAGTGCCCTATACCACTAGACCACCACTGCCCCAAAAATTAACCAAATATATATTCACATATATTTGTGTTTATATAATTTTTTTGTTTGTATTTATTTTTAGAATAGATTTTATATATATAAACAAATTCTGGAGGTACACTTCTATTTCTCGCAACAAACAAAAGGCTGAGTTCAAGCAAGTTCCCTTAATTTTACTATATATATATTGTGTGTGTGTGTGTAACATAATTATTCATTTGATTTTGAGGTGCAAATTGTTTTAGTAAATGGCACAGCAAATATGATCATGTCACTCTTTTTCTGTCTGTTTTCCCCTTTTCACAGCAAATGCAATGTATATGGGAAGTCAAGAAATGAGGACGGTGCTGGATCGAGATAACTTGACCATACAGCAACATCTGGACAAGGTTCTCTCTCTCTCTCTCTCTCTCTCTCTCTCTATAATATATATATATATATATATATACACACACACACACACACACACACACTGATCCCCTCTACATGTGGAGAGGGCTTCACTAAGTTTGATAACTTGTGCCCAATCCCTTTCTTCAATGAATAAAATATGTTTCAATCAATCAATCAATCCCTCTGCTACTTCGTGCTTCAGTTTCTGTAGCTTCAGTACATCGTGGGTTTTTCAAAAATATTCATCGAAAAATAGGGGAAAAGTTAAGGAAAATGTCACAAAACAAGGCCAACTATGCAAAAAAACACAAACAAGCAAAAACAAACCGTAATGACTTCTGCCACTTCTTAAGGATACCCACCCACCTTATCTAAAATTTATATAGAAGTTAATTTTAAAGTGTTCTATGCATGTTAATGTCCTACAGGCAACATGTATTAATATATAAATAAATTATACACCTCATAATGACAAATATATATAAATACTGTATAAAAACCTTATAAATAACAAATCCACGGCCACGTCGAGGAGAATTACTGGCAGCACTGGTGCTTGGTTGGGCTCGTCAGCGCCTCCAGAGCCTTTGCTTTAGTACATATCATGTTAGTGTCCAAACTCACAGGCATTTAACTCTCTTTTTCTTGCTCCATACACTGTATGCGCTGGTGAGGGGCGTGGATGTTACCTGCAGGTGAAATCCAGAGAGCGCACCTGAATTCATTCAGCCGTCAGCTATGAAGAGCTCCGTGCTCAACCAGTTTCTATGTTGATACTCTCCCAGTGATTTTGGTTTTTGTTTTCCCCTCACCACTACAATGAACACGATTTTTCCTGCTCCCCAGTGCTTCCCCTGAACTCAATAAAAGTCATTATTTCATGAGGGAGGAACAGTATGTTGGATGCTGGGAAATATAATCTCGACCAATCAGCTTGAAGGATTCACAGCCAATCAGAGAACACTCAAGTCAAGCAGGAGAATGGAGCATGTTGGGTAGCGTAGTTGAATGTACATGTAGTGCTTGTGAATTTTTGAATAATCTTTAATTTTTTAATTTCCCAATGGGAAATCCCGCAATATTGCGGGGACGCGAAGTAGGAAACGTGAAGTGGCTGGGGGATTACTGTGTGTGTGTATATATACTTAAGTAAAAATAAAAGGACAGGACAAAGACTTTCTATTGAAACTTCATTTTCACTACAGATCTGTTTCAAGGGGTGGTGAAACCATCCTCTCGCTTCAGGTGATTACAGAAGAATGAGTAATAACCGATATCTACAATGCCTATATATATATATATATATATATATATATATATATATATATATCTTCCTCTTTCGGCTGTTCCCTTCAGGGGTCGCCACAGCAAATGATCTGCTTCCATCTCACCCTACCCTCTGCATCTTCTACTCTTACTCCAACTACCTTTTATTTGTGTGTGTCTGTGTGTGTGTGTGTGTGTGTGTGTGTGTGTGTGTGTGTGTGTGTGTGTGTGTGTTTGTATATCCACTGATTACTGAATTATTTAGGAATATATCATACTGTATTATGAATATTAATATTATAGTGATTTAGGATTTAAGGTTTCCCTCTAAAGTCAGTGAAGCTTTCAGCCAAGCAGCCAAAAGGGCTCGATTAGCTTCTAATCATCCACAGATTATTGTGAAATGTTTAAAAAAGCAAGATCAGAGTGAACGCTCAAGCTGCCTTGCTCTATCCGGAGGCATTAAAAAAACGTAGCGAGCATGTGTGTGTCAGCGGATGTGTTTTTGATGCATTTGCTCTGATGCTAAGCAGAGGCCTCTTGCATGCAGAGAGGTAGGACATGAATGACTGGGATGTCAGAGACTGGTGCACTTTATCTGTCATCAGTTAAAAAGGTGATATCATCACTGCTCTCACTCTGCTTCTCGTGCACACCGCATACTTTAACTCAAAGTGTCACAGGACGTACAGCACCTTCCTGTTTTGTCCTGTTGATCAGTCAAGAGCTCAAAGATGGCACTGATAGAGTTTAGTACTATAACAAAGAGATTCAAATCGGTTTCACATTATTACGCTTTTATTTATTTTATTTTGTCATTTTTTTGGCGAGTATCAGAATGTTGTTTCTGATCCGAAGTTGGACATGGATTGGATGACAAAGGGATCCCCCCCCCCAGCCCTTTGTGCTCTGGCTCTGTATATATATATATGTGTGTGTGTGTGTGTGTGTGTGTGTGTGTGTGTGTGTGTGTGTGTGTATCCCTGTCTTTCTTTCATTTACTTCATTGTAGCTTGCACTGTTGAAGCTATCAGGCCTTGCTGGCACATTCCTCGCTAGTAATTTTGCCAGAGCGATTCCTTTTGAAGGAGTTGTAGGTGAAGACAGGAGGTCATATGTTTGAAACCCTTTTCAGTCTTAAACCACATGCATGTGACTCCTTTATTAGATTTATAGGCTGTGGAGAAATCAATCAGGCAGACAGATGTAGAAGTCGTCATGATTAACTGTTACAGGCAGCAAAGGCCTAGCATTTTACGGTTTGTCAAGAAAGAGATGTAAAAGAGTTGACAAGTAAATTTGATTGTTCTTTTTGTGCACAAGACAATAGTGCATCACAATAAATAACTTTCAAGAGTCAGTCGGGGAGATGTTTCCTTTTCTGTAAATGCTATAAGCTTAGAATCACGTTTGAACCACTCCTAACCACGAGAAAGGGAGACATCGCATTTTACTGTCAATCATTCCAGACCAGCTTTGGTCTGAATCTTGGGTAGACATAAGGTTGCTGAGACAGTCATCTGTGGCTTGGGAAGTTCATTTCTATGGCATGTTTGTTTTTGAGATCTTATCAGGGATGTAGTAGAGAATAAACACAAAAAAAGATTAAGTATATTTTTAAAGTATGGAACACAATGCATGGTTTTTCTTGCATTTCTTATACGCCCGTTTAAAGTGGTTTTAATGTGGTGCGAGTGAGGGACAATAAAATAATATTTCACAGTGCTAAAAGTTGAGCATCTCGAATCCCAGTGGAGGCACCACACTGTCTTGCTTTTTATTTGTGTAAAAAATTCAGTCCAGGTTTTAAATAGCTATACTGAAGCTGCTTTTTTTTTCTTTTTTTTTTTTGAAAGATGTAGATGTGAATAGAAATTGATATACCTTTTAAATAAACAGTTCTAGATATACACTTGTACATGATATTTTAGATAAATCAGAGAGAGATAATTAATTTCTATTCCAATAGTGCATCCAAAAGTATTTTAATCCCTTATACCACAGTAAACATTACATTACAGAAGAACAATTGGTATATTTTATCCTTTTAAAGGTACGTTGTATGACTAAAAGTTTATCATTATGACCATCATACCTGTATGCAGCTTCTTCCCAAAGTTGAAAGCACAAAATTGTGTGGAATGTCCTCGTCTGCTGTGAGGTTATAATTTCCCTTCACTAGAACTAAGAGACTCGAACCTGTTCCAGCATGACCGTCCTCCTACACACTCAGTGAGCTCCATGAAGACATGCCTTTCTAAGGTTGGAGTGGCAGACCGTGAGTCGCTTGTACAGAGCACCAACCTCAACCCCACCGAACACGTTTGGGATTAACTATAATGCCAACTGCCCCAGGTGTCAATTCAATTCAGGTTTATTTGTATATCGCTTTTTACGCTGAATATCATTGCAAAGCAGCTTTACATTGAAAAAAATTGATAAAGAATTTAAACATTTCTCTATAAACCCTACACATACACAGTGAGCAAGCCCACAGCAATGGAGCAAAGAAAAACTTGCTCAGACAACACAAGGAAGAAACCTTGAGAGGAACCAGACTCGAAAGGGAACCCCATCCTCATTTTTGTAAACCCAAATAACGGTATAATCCATGTAGTAGAAACTTCACTACAGACCTGAAGTCTAGTTTATTTTATAACTGTCATGGTAATTAGAGTCGTAAATTATTTCAGTAAAAGAGTTTATATCACCAGCAGTGAAAAGTCAGCTTCACACTTTAAGTGTACAGTATATTTAGGTCCATATTGATCATCATCATCAACAGGGGCTTCAAAGATGACAGTCCCAACCAGTAGAAACACATCAGGATGGGTCAGAGGATTCACAAACAGAAGGATCATGATCACTGGTATCTGAGAAGTAGCATATGTATATCAGCAAAAATAGAGAGAGCGAGAGAGAGAGATAGGGAGCGGTATACTTATAACAGTGCAATGGTTTAAAAAAAAAAAGAGTGTTTATTAGTTCTAAGTCGAAGCAATGACTCCAACAGGTGTCCCTACCTAACATTTGTGTCTCTGCTGTGGATGAACAATCACAGCACACATTCCATAATCTAGTGGAGAGCCTTTCCAAAAGAGAGAAATTTATTGTAACGGCAAGGAGGAAGTTAACCTGGAGTTCAGTCATCAAGAAACATATTAGTGTTCTGGTAAAGTGTACATACACTATTGGTGCTACTGTAATTATTGTAATTATGTATGATATAACATCTATAAATACTCACCTGCTGCTCATTTAAGCTTATAGACATTTTTTGTTTGTTTCAGAAAAACAGATTCCTTCTGAAAGAACACATTGAATATCAGACATTTATGCATTTATTTAATTGTCTCCCAGACTAGTCCCTGTGATAATGTATTAGAATGATAATATATTAAATGTACTAATTACAATACAAGTTTATCATTTGCTTTATAGCCAGAATTACCCACAGAGCCATGCTGTTATGAAACATGAGTCAGCAAAGCACTATCAGAAAGGAGAATTCAACCATACTGTGCTACAAGAGTCAATAGTTTATACATGTTGGATACAAAACAAAAACCTTTTTTTTTTACTTCCCACAGCTTATTTTTTACTACGGAGCCACAGATCAGTGGTGCCCTGTGCAGTATTATCAGGATATCCGAAAAGACTTTCCTGATGGGAACATTCGTTTGTGCGAGCGTGGCCTGCGCCATGCTTTTGTCCTGGATGCTGGTGAAGAGATGGCCAACATGACCACAGACTGGATCCGTGATGACCTCAGAGGACTGTAGCACCGCTACAATTGTGGCGAAGCAAACCTGACTACTGTCCTGCAAAAGGCCTGTCTTCCAGCGCAGTTCACAGTAACTTATGAGGAACAGTGTGTTTATGGTGCTGAATCCCAGTCCCTCTCAATGAACACTTGAAAATGCACTGGTCCTCAAATTTCATTCTTAATACAAGAGATTTTATAATCAGCTTTTAAGGATACAATTATAAACAAAGAATATCAACATGTTCTATACCTCTCACTGCTTCTTCTATTAGAATTTCCAGTGAACTTGAATTTCTTTCCAACCAAAAACTTATTGTTTCTAATTTAGTCACTGATCTTTAATCGTTAAGAAATGGGGTGGTAAAGTAGATCTGTGGTTAGTGAAAAGGTTCCATTTTTTTATTTCAGCCAAGGACCTTTCTGTGTGGAATTAGCATGTTCTGACTGTGCTGGGTACTCTGGTTTACTCCCATACTCCAAATATATATATATATATATATATATATACACACACACACACACACACACACACACACAGTAGGCACTTGATCATTCGTGGTTCAGCACTCACGTCCCTGCATACTCGCGGATTGACAACAAACCCGGAAGTAACTGGCACATGATTCAAATTTAGCCAATGGCTGAGAGCTTTTGTTTCTCCCTCCTGCTGATTGGTTGGAGATGATATGTACACCTCTTTTTTTTTCTCCTTCGTGCAAAAGTCATCAACGTGATTGCCTGAATTGCAAAGTACAGGGATCCCTCACTACTTCGCAATTCAATTCATGCGGCTTTAGTGCATCTCTTTTTTTTTTTTAAATATTCATCGAATTAAAAAAATAAGGAAATTAAGGAAGAATAGGGGAAAAAGTTAAGGAAAATGCCGCAAATCAAGGCCAATTATGCAGAAAGAACTCAAACAAACAAAAACAAAAAACAACCCAAACCATCCATCAAAACTATTTACATTTTTATGTGAGGTGCGCATCTGTATACGTGCGTCTGTATGTATGTGTAGTTATATTCTATTTACATGTTATGCATTATTTTTGAATGTTTAATTGTTATTATAAGCATTTATAGTGTTGAATGTGTATTTATTGATATTATATACTGTACACATATACATGTACGTATACATCAGCCATGGGGGGGGTGATCCTACTTTGCGGAATTCGGCGGTCGTGGGGGATCTCGCTCCCAATTAACCGCGGAAGGTGAGAGATCCCTGTATATATTTTTAGTGTGCTTTTAATGATTATTTAAGCCCTATGATGTCACTCAAACGCCTCGCATCTTCTGTAGCTTCTGGTAAGGAGTCTAAGCGCTTTATTTATTCATAAATATTATCACAGTACAAAATTTAAAAGTTTTTACTACACTTTACTGTATTATTACTGTATTAATGAGTAAGACTGTCTATAGAATGTGTTTCACAAGCATATTTTAATGCATGTAATATTATACATAGGGTTTTAAAACCGTGTCAATAAATTGCGGATTTTCATGATCCGCGGTAAGGGTCAGAACCAAACCATCGCGAAAAACAAGGGCCTACTGTGTGTATGTATGTGTGTGTGTGTGTGTGTGTGTGTGTGTGTGTATGTGTGTGTATATATATATATATATATATATATATATATATACATACACATATATATGTGTATATATACACATATATATATATATACACATATATATGTGTGTATATGTATATATATATATATATATATATATATATGTATATGTGTATATATATATGTATATGTGTATATATATATATATATGTATATATATATATATATATATATATATATATATGTATATGTGTATTTATATATGTATATATATATATATATATATATGTATATGTGTGTATATATATATATATATATATATATATGTGTGTGTATATGTATATATATATATATGTATATGTAGAGGATTTTCTGAGTAGATCCTTCCGTAGGAGAGTGCTCAATACTTTTTGGTAGAGCAAATAACAAAAATAAAAGGACAGGACAAAGACTTTCTATTGAAACTCTTTTTATCACTACAGATCTGTTTCGAGGGGTGGTGAAACCATCCTCTCTCTTCGGGTGATATATATCTTCACCACCCCTCGAAACAGATCTGTAGTGATAAATGGAGTTTCAATAGAAAGTCTTTGTCCTATCCTTTTATTTTTGGTATATGTATATGTATGTATATGTATGTATATATATGTATATATATATATATATATATATATATATATATATATATATATATATATATATATATATATATATATATATGTATGTATATATATATATATATATATATATATATATGTATGTATATGTATGTATATATATGTGTGTGTGTGTGTGTGTGTGTGTGTGCATATATATATATATAAACTAGTAGTTTACTTTAAATGATTGTAAAGTATTCAGAGTTGTACAGTATATGTCATGGTATTTGATTAATATAGTGTTGAGATATTCTGAAGGATAGATCTTAAACGCCTGTCTAAAATTGGTGTTGAAGATTGTTCTCATTCATTCAGTTTCTGAACCGTTTAATTCTAATTAATATCACAGGGAGGCTGGCGCCCATCTCAGTCGACTCTGGCCGAGGACAGAGTACACCCTGGACAGCTCAAAAGGTTGTTTTTTTTTTTATTATTATTGCTGACTGTCATAATTATGAATATGTTGCATGTATGTGGGGTTTTTTCAGTAAAAATGAAGCTCAGAAGACCTTAAATGGAGTTTTGATCTATTTTTTGGTACAAAAAGATATAATTTAGGCACGGTGGCAAGAAAACAGAATGGCTGCATATTGGCAGGAATCAAATACTTGCAGGCCTTATAATAGCAAACTAGAGCTGTTAAGAACATAGACTCATAATGTTTTTCGTGCGTTTCATGTATTTTTCAGTGCACTGAATTCCTGTTTGGTGTATTTGCAGCAGTTACCATACGGATGGCGTGTAACAGTGTCGGGCCTGTCACTCTGCTTAGGTTATATTTTCCTGTACAGTGTACTGAGAATAAATGGACCAGCACAGGGAAATCTGGAAGAGGATAGCTGATGGCGCATGCCTCACTCGAAGCCAAGGGCATGAATGAGTAGAAGATATTACGAGTCTGAAAAGTATTGTACCTGAAAATCAGTTTTTCTTCCCTTTAGATAAACACACAGACATTGCAGAGCTCTCATAAGAAAAACCTTTTTTTATTAAAAAAATTAACCATGAAATTTTGTTTTAGTTTGCTTTTCTTTTTTATGTGTAGAATACACTAAAACTGAGTTTCAACGGATGCCTTATTAGATCACATCCATGGGCATTGTAAATAAAAAATTTAATAAAAAAAAAATCAAAAATTATATTTAAAAATCTTACATTTATTTTACTTTTCTTATGTTCCCGTGTAGTATACACTGCAATAAACGTTCACGGCTCTCTCAGAGGATGTTGCTATTCGGGGATATTCACTTCACCAAAATGTGTATTATATACTCTTTGGACAATTTGAACCACCCCACACACACACTTTTCCCAAATAAACCAATATCCAACTTGACTTTGTGTCACTTTAAGACCCAATATATCGGACGTCTTAATAATTTCATGATTCATAATTCAACTTCACCTTCCAGCATCTCCCATAGGCATCATACAGTACTAGTAAACATTTTCGTGTGTTGGTGAAAAGCTGAACAAATGTCAACTAAAACATCTCCAGCTGATCTGGTCTGTTGGACGTCCCAAAGGAAATGTAAACCCTCAACATGTAAACCAGGCATCTTTAATCTCCCTCTTCTCCCTGTTCAGAAAAGAATGACAAAGCCCCTTAATTTGCTTATCCTTGATTTAAACCAGGAGGTAGGGCTAGTTCATACAAGGAAATGGAGTAATCCCATCCGGGTGGATTGAATTGTGGCAAAGCAAACAAGCTTTACTGTTTTACATTTTCAAAGTGGTTGGGTTTTTTTGTGGCAATGAAGAATCGGTCCAGATATATACATGCTTTTTCCTGCCAAATATCATCTGTAACGTATCAAGTTTGTTCCACTGGTTTTTGTTAGGTTTTGTTTTGACATAGTAATAGTTACTCTTTGTCCTCCTTTCAGTTTTTGTGCCCGTATAGCTTTATCTAATAAACTTTGATTTATACGTTTTTGCACTGTAATAGTGGGCTGTCTTTTCGAGGAAATCATGCTCATTTTTTTGAGATATTTTTTTCTGTTAATAACAGGGTGTGTTGCTGAACCCTAAAAAAATGCAATCTAATTAGACTTGCTTTATTTTAAAACCAAGCTGAACACTTGCTTTAAATGAAATGGCAATTATGTTAAAAAAATAATAATAAAAAATACACTCTTTTGATACCTGTCAGCAATACAGAATAAAACAAAATAATTTTAGAACCTGATTTGGGGTTTTTTTTGTTGTTGTTGTTGTTGTTTGGGGGGGGGGTTACACTCTTGTGAGCTTATTTCTGACATGTTGATTTTTTTAAGCCAATGGCACCAACATTTTAATCTGAATAATAAATTGCACACTGTCATCCAACTCTTATCTACTCCCCCTATGCTTGAAAGCTTTTTTTCACAACTTATTAAAAAAATATATCACAACAAAGTATGAGATAAGAGAAATTCGATGATGTCATCTCAACGGTGCTTCATAAACTTCGACTTCATATAAACACTCAGATTTGTATGATCATATATAACCTTTCTATCAGGTGTATAACATCTGAAAATAGGTTCAAATATTTGTATACGTTATCATACAAGTACAACACACTTCTCGTCCGATGTATTCTTGAGTTAAATACAGTATAGTGTTTTATAAAATTAATAGCTGGTGTACGGTAGAGATGTCACTCATTATTTTTAAGAAAACATCATAAGACATGTGCTATTGCATCACATCCTTCCAAGAGCATGAATTGTATGTAAAGCCATGATGTAAAATTATAATGATAATAATGAAACTTATAATTTGTACCACGTACACACTCAAATACACACACGAGCGTTACAGTACTCCGTGCATGGAACGCCACATAATGCATTAGGATTTCACTGCCCACGATGGACCGTAGACTCTCCTTTCTTTCTGCCTTTTGAAATCTAAATCACCTGGAAATATTCTTAGTCATATTCATGCAAAAATAAAACAACCAAGTTTGGACCACACGTTTTATTAACAGTTAACTTTTATTTGCATGTCTGTCGAAAGATGTCCAAGCGCGTTCATTTGTTTACTTATTAATAAAGTCTTTTCTTTAATAAAATCATCTGTACAGAAGTGGCAGAGTAAAAAAAAGGGGGGGGGGAGAAAAGAGAGGCTACAATGTGTGCTGAATTTTGCATTTGAAAATTAGATATTTATATGTATATATTTCAAATATACTTACTTAACAATATTTCCAAAAGATGAAAACTGCATAGCTGTTTACAGATAATTTATAGCTCAATTATATACAATCCCTTGTATGTTACACAACAACTCGCACACAGTGCAATGACAAGACTCCAATATGGTTTCTGCATTTAAGACTTTTCTAGACGCTCGAAGGAAATAAGCTGCACTTGTGTTGTGTATAATGATCATTTTCATTATACTTTCTGCTACAGCTCACAAATATGCAGGGGCTCAAGATCAAACGCACTAAATTACACCTCGTGCTTTCGAATTAGTATCAACATTGTTTTACTATTCCATCTGATATTCAAATCCAACACACTGTAAATGAGGGACGGTAAAGTAAAACAGATGTATGATTCTTATAAAGTGAACATAAGCGAACATTGATGTATACAGCAAGGTTGCCAAAGGCCTCAGTCGAAGCAGAGCAACGCTGTAGGATTTACATTCAGTGTCTGAAAGCACTTAGCTGGCTGAAATACCTCCTCTTCAAAATGTCTCAAAAGGCTTTTAAGTTAAGATGCCAAGGCACAAAAATGTACTTCTTACAGCTTTAATTTTTACTTTCACCATGCGTTTGAACAAAAAAAAAAAAAAAAAAAAAAAATCAGCGCTCACATTGTACCGGTAAATTTGGGACAGCTGGCTGCTTAACGCTGTTGCTATGACAAGAACAAAGCCCAAGTTCCAATGATGATTAGAATAAAATCTTATCTTATCCTTTATCTCATCATAACTTTCAGGTATAACAGAGAACAAAGTTCATTTTAATGATGTTTGCTGCTTTTCTTTGGTAAAAGGAACTTTAACAATGATGATTAAAGCTTACAGTCAGTCGCAGTAACTGAGGCACAGTTCGGGAACCAGTTTACCAGTTTAAAGCTTTTCTCTAAATTTTCACTCCAGATTTCTGATGTATGTATTTACTGGTATAAAAGTAATTTGTATTTACCTTGCATAAGCTTTAGTCATGTCTGATGGGCTATAAATAGTTCAAGTTTTTTATTATTATTATTATTATTATTATTATTATCATCATCAGTCTGGATGTGTATTTGGGTTAAATTTCTGATTTCATGTTTTTAAATAGAATTCATTAAATAGCCAAAATAGAATTTATACACACTCATCAGTTATACTGTCGCTCAACACAAAATGCCACGTGCCTCTGTTCCTTTCACTGTCATAACAAATCCGAATAAACTTCACATAAAATCTTTTTCCCAATAAAATGAAAATTGTACAATAAATTGTTTTCCTCTAAAATAAATTGTAATGACACAAATCTGCCGTGACAAACGACAGACCTTGTGGCAGGCCGCGCGCACTAGATTATGGTGATCATGGAAACAGGGAGGTTTTTGTTTGTTTGTTTGTTTTGTTTTTTTGATGGTTGCAGCTTTCTAGGCTATTTATTTACGCTAAAATACTGTAGTCTACAAAGCCAGCATTTTGATCTAATAAAGCTTTTGTAGGTATCCCTGCATTCCTGTGTGTATATTTTTAGATAATGGGAAATTTTCCCAATAGGAATTCACTCAGAATAATTCCGTTGAATTAATTTAAATTAATAAGTTAACTGTGGTTGTCCTGTGTTGCAGAGCAGGTGTAAAATGTAAAGCCGCTTTACGGAGAAGCTTCTTGATGCGAATGTTTATTCTAAAATAAAATGAACACAAAGACAGCAGAGACATGGAAAAGCAAACTGTCCTATACATCCAGTTTGACCCGACAAGAATTTTGTCACACAGAAGTGCACCGTGCCAAGAATCATTTCGACTCTGGCTCACTAACCTCTTTCCCAGGTTCTGAGATTCAGTGAAGTCGGCTACCACTTACACATGTGGACATCATGAATAACACGGCTAGTGTATGCAGTCCCACCGATGCCAAGTGGAGTGTCCACAATGCTTTATTTCTTCGGTGATATGCTCAGTTATGCACATTTCTTTTAAACAACTCGGCATGATTAGCCTTTTTGAGCGAAACAAATAATGACTGAAGTTTTGAGCAATGTATGGTTTATGACTTTCCTTTTGCAGGCAAGTCAAACACTGTCTGTTATGCTGAGAAAGGAAGCGAGATGTCACCTCTTGGGACCATCAGCTGTGTGTGGGTTACCTTGATATAAAATTCAGCACTGTCATACTTAATAAATCACCCGAAAAGTCTCTTGATTATAAAAACAACCCATGCTCCAACTGGAATAACACATTGCGCCTTACAGGAAAAAGTCACAAGCTCCAACATTTGGACAGGCATCGCTGCCACTGATTACGGTCACTCTCTCCCGTCTCGTATTTAGATTTTAAAATCTTCCATAAAATTTTAATGAAGGATTTCTTCAGTTTAAGCCGACTGTCAAGCAACACACTTTCCCCTGTTAGCACTTTCACTCGCATGGAATCTCTGACGGACTTGGGAATTTCAGAACAGTCCAACATTCTCTCAGGCACTGCGAGCACATTTTGCTGCTCTATCATTCCGTTTACATTATCAGGATGCAGTGTTATTTCTGGAATTTCTGGTCTTACTTTCTTCCTGATCATCGAGGTGTTTTACTTTGTTGAAGAAATTAATAGGTTGCAAAGAGGGCTGCTGTTCAGCATTTTCACCCACCGGGTTCGCTGCCTATCTGACAGACCCTGTTCAAATCCCCATGAGCATAACCTTCTGTGTCAACTCCACAACTTATTCATGGTAGTGCCTGCTAATATATTTGGGCACGAAGGCTCGTTTTTATGAGGCTGAAAATGCTGCATTTGGGGCCGTTCTGTAGTTTTCGAATCAAGGGCTGTAGTCCAGCCCAATTTCATGTCGCTACCTGCAGCCGCAGCTCTCCACCACCATATCCTCATACTGCTTGTATACAACATTATTCCCAGCGTCAATGTATAAGATGCTTATAGGGCTGAGCTTGGAAGGAACACAGCAGCTGGGCGGTGTTGACTCTGGATCCATGGAGTTCATGAGTGTCTGGATGATGGCATGGTTGGTGGGTTCAAGGTGAGAGCGGAGTGGGAAGTCACATCCACCTTCGCAGTGGTACGCATCATAGTCTAATGGCGCAATGATCCAGTCATCCCATCCCAGCTCCTTAAAGTTGACATGGAGTGGTTTGCGGCTGCAGCGTGTCCTACGTCTGCCACCTCCTTTGCCCCCTCCTCCCGTTCCACCTCCCCCGATGGCTCCCCCCACACCTGGTGTCCCTGCTGCACCAGAGCGGCCCGCTATGGCAGTTCTTCTTTTCTGCCGGCGCCTGGGTCGGTCATGATCCTCAAAGCCCCAGTCCAGCATATGCATGGCCTTCATCTTCTCCCGGATCTCTCGGAACAGATTCTCTTTCCTGCGAGTGCGGGAAAAAGCTACAAGCAAAGCCCTCTCATTCTTCAGCTGTTCCTCTGAACCCAAACCAAATAAAGAAGGTGACACCGCTTCATTTGTTAAGTCAGATATAACGGCTATGCTGAAACATACATATCTGCGGTCTTGAGTTGTCCTGTGTGCCCTGTGATGGGCTTTCAGAGTAGTCCCAATGTTAAACACATCCCACGTTCTCAAGGTGGAATCCAGAATGTTGACGGTCCTAGAAGTGAGCAGTTGAAGCTTGCCTGATGAGCCCCGGGAGGAGCAGCGATAAAGGAGTAGGTGGTACAGGTTTCCTGCCCAGGACTGTAATTTCTCCAAGTCAGACGGCAGCTTCCGCAACACCCGCAGCTCAGCCTCCACTAGTTCTTCTGTCCTTGAGAAACCCGAAAGGTCAAATATGTATCGCTGGAGGGACTCATCTGATGGGTCATCTGAAAGTGCACAAGAAATCAACAAGATGATGATGAGCAGTTCAGTCTTTCACATTCAAATATGTACTGCCTAGGAGGAATTTCAATAAGAGGTCAATGTTAATTTAACTTCAGCACTGCTTACAGGATCCATCTGTCTGGGGTAGAAATCTCACATTCCTTGGCCCCGTTGTGAGCAGTCTACCAAATAGCCGAAAATGCCATACTGACACTGTCAGCGCTTCTTTTCAACGAGAATAACATTCTTGGGCCTGGAATAGATTCTCCAAACGCAAGGTACACAACACCAGCCAAGGCCAGGCGGAGTGTGTCCAGTTGACCTGTCGAACTGCCTTGATCCTTGGCAACATCTCCTAGTTGCGCAGACTGAATGTGAAAAAGGCACGCTGGGAGACACTCAAACTCATGGTCTCCAGCAAAGCCCTTCTCTCCCCTTCTGCTCCACTCCTCAAGAGGAGATTGTAAATTTAACAGGAATGGTTGGTGGCCTGGGGACGCAATTATATGTCAAGTGTTTGGGTTGAACACCTCTGACCACCACTTTAATTGTAAGAAATCACCTGGCTCTAGTTTCATGAAAGCATCTAAGGGCTCGTTTGTCCTCTGGAAAGGACATAACTCCGATTATTGTTTGAACATCCCATGCTGATCTTTGCGCTCTGCTATTTTTTTGTTGAGATTTTTTTTCCAAAGAGATCTATCATAAGCCCATGTCGCACTATGCCATCCGTGACTGAAGCAATGCAGACAAGAACTTTGCTAAGAGGGACCAGATCCAGCAAGTAAAACAAGTTTCAATGTTGACGTCTTGACATCTAACTCAACCGTAGAAGCCAGAACACTGTGCAACCTGAGACGCAGACCACAATTTCATGGTTAAAACATGAAGGGGATTCTTCTAATATGAGTGGGTAGCACGAGAACCCAAGGCCAGATCTGGCAATATCGTGTTGACTGCATATCACGAGACAGAACTACGAAAAGCAAGTAATTGCAAACAGTTAAGCATCTGTTGTGAGCAGCCACACAACCTGGGCTCGGCCTGTGGTCTTCAAGAGGAGCAAACAGGACCGAGACATCCAGTGTAGCTGCCTCTCACACTCGTTTCTCATACTCTGGCTGGGGAGGTGGCGGCTGGTATCAGAATAAAAGGTGAACTGAAGGGTCTTGGGCTGAGCATCCTCTTCTAGAGGTGATATCTGCTTGCCAGGCAAAACAATGACGCAGACTATAATCTGTCCAGAGGCCGTCTGGAAATGGGGTTTCATTCCAACTCCCCGTTTTATTTTGGTGTGCAACTTGCGGCCTAATTTGCCCTTGAGGATTTTCTAGGCCTCAGAGACCGAGAGATCACGGAGTTGAACTATGTCGGTTAATGATGTCTGCAGTCTGATTTAATAATTAAATCCCAAAAAGATTTTTAAATAATTTATAAACATTTCAAACGCAACAGCATTGAATTATTTATTTATTTATTTATTTATATATATATATTTTTATCATTACACTTACAGTAAAATGTATATTTTTCTGCTTTATTTTAATTAGTGTTGTGGCGAAGTTGTTATGTAATCAGCACTGGCTTTTGTACGTATTTAGTTATTTTATAGCAATTAGGTAACAATTTACAGGTTGGACTCTGTATTCCACTTTGTTTTTGACCTCCCCGTTGCTCCAGACTCCCTCATTACTCCAAGACTGGTTTTCTAGACCATGGCGTCCACTTTGTTTTCTTAGGCGGGGAAATGACCCACCGAACCTGGCGGTATTTTGTAAAGTTGCTATTGTACGCAATAATGTGTATTTGAACATAAGTTTTGAATTAAGGGTTTCTGTCTTTATCAGCAACACCTGGCCTACGGATCGCACGCTCTTTCCGAGCATTCGGCTCAACACGCCAGTGAACTTTATTTATCACAGATGGTGGAGGTTCGACACATTAAAGGCTGCGATTTTAGGTGTTATTTGAAATAATTTATTTTGAAAGTGTGCACATAGATAATTGTAAAACCGTAAACAATTTGTTGATAGGAATTTGTTATTTAAAAAAAAAAAAAAAAAAAAAAAAAAGATTTACGATCACGTCTAAATGATATATGAAGAATGACTTACATGATGTGTTGCTGACATATCTAAAATGTATTATTATTATTATTATTATTATTATTATTATAGGTGGTGATGGTGGTGATGTTGTTAACAACAACAACAACAACAACACGGAACACTGTATCATCAGTAATTTTGGTGCACTTGACTTTTTAAAAAATTGTTATAATATAAAATATATTTGATGCAACAGGGGACAACATCACTGCAGTAGATAAATATCCTGGTCCCAAACCCATATTTTGACAAGTGCATCAAAATGTTATAATTTATCAATTACAAAGAACAAAACAAACTGTTGTGCAATAATAAAAGGACACTAAATAAACTATTTTTGACAATTGCAATATATCTCATGGAGCAACATATTAGGGAGTAGCAAAGATATCTAACATCTGGAATGCCAGTGCATCTTGAAAGAGAGGAGAATGCGCGTGCGCTTCGGTTTACAGATGCAGACTTATTAAGAATTAACTTACAAATAAAATGTTTTATTATTGAGAGGAAGAAATCACGGATCTCAGGGATCTCGCTCGCTCTGTCTGTGTGTGTGTGTGTGTGTGTGTGTGTGACACGCGCGCGCGTCGTGCTGCTGAGTGATGAGCGTCCCTCACCTTTGCTCTGGTCCACGAAGCTGGTGACGGTGTTGGCGCGTCTCCTCGCGCGCGTCGGGCTCCCGTAGTTGTTGGTGCGCTCGAGCTGCGACTCCGTCCTGTAAAGATTGAGCATGTAGTCCGGCACGAGCACCGCCGAGCCGTTCCGCCAGACCGCACGCGAACCCAGCGCCACGGCCTCGAGCGCGCTCCACAAGCACACGGCGAGCCACAGCGAGGGAGCGCCAGTCCTCCTGCCGCTCATTTTCAGCGAGTCTCTGGCCCACAGCGGGGAACCTGACGGATAGCGGTGACTCCGGGAAACTCCCCCTTTCGCTCTTTAAATTGACTTAATAGCGATTCGGACCGAATGCGGGTGTAGAAGGTAACGCCTGGTGCGCTTCACACCGTCAGCGCCCCCTACTGGAAGAACTACAAAACGACCTCGATAGCATGGTAACGGTCGGCCTTGCACAGAAGGGTGCTTTACTGTATACTGTTGAAATATATTTGTAAACTGGTCTCACGGGTCCTGGGAGAGCCTTAGAAACACTCAAAAGGTTGTACTGTACTCGCTCATCATTCATCTGCCCAACTACTTACTCCTACTCGGGTCACAGGGGGGCTGGAGCTTATCTCAGCCAACACTGAGCAAAGGCAGGGTACACCAGACCACTGCATGGCCAACACATGCATAATCAATCATTCGCATTCGTATCCACACCTGTGGGCGATTCGGAAGAGAAAATTAGCATAATGTGCATGCATTTGGATTATAGGAGGAAACCGGAACACCCGAAGGAAACCCAGCACAGGGAGGACATGTGTACTCCACATAGAAATGCCCATGTCGAGCTCACAACTCGAACCCAGGACCTTCTTTCCTCCCATATTGCAAATGATGTGCATAATCGGTCAATTCACGGCTCGAAATTGCCCCCATGTGGGACTGTGATTGGCTGTGTTTTTGTTTGGTCCTGCAATGGTCTAGACTAGAGAACTGAAGGTGGAGAATTCTACCTTTAGTTAGTGTCAGCTCAGATAGGCTTCAGCCTCCCCATGATTAGGGTTAATGGATTTTACAAATGAATGACACACACACACACACACACACAAAATAGTGTGTTTAAAAAGTGAATAAAGCTCAAAATCCTTATAATCCCCTTTATTTCTATCCACACAAATACACTGGGAACACAACACATTCTATTTCAAATCAAAACATACACAAAATATCTTTTTTTTGTTGTTGTTAATTATTTAATTAAAAGTGCATAGTAGACTGTTTAAAAAAAAAACAAAAAAAAAAAAACACTTTGTTTACTGGTGTTTCAGGTCTGCGATGGCCTGGCAAGCTGGCCAGAGTATACCTCGTCTTTGACCAGAATTGGTCGAGCTGGGCGCCAGTCTCCCTTCTTTTTCTTTCAGCTGTTTGCTTTTTTGTCAGGGGTCGCCACAGCGAATCATCGTATGTTTGATTTGGCGTAGGTTTTTACATCGGATGTCCTTCCTGACACAACCCTTTAGCAAGGGACAGAAACACGCTGACGGTTTTGCAGCTCCTCTTTACGAAAGTCAGCAATGGTTCTTTTACATGAACCTCTCAGCAGAGATATGGCCGGCCTTTGATAACCCGGTTAGCTACACTGGGGGATGAGGACAGTGACAACCTTGTGGAGAGTGGGACTCGAACCCCCAACCTTAGGATCAGTGATCCAGCACCTTTTACCACCAACCCACCACTGCTCCATGGGCACCAGCCTCCTTGTGAACCAAATTATGATGAAGTGCTTCAGATAGTGAATGGTGTTTGAGGTCGTTGTCTTGCTGGAACCCATTTCAAGGGCATTTCATCTTCAGCATAAGGCAGCACAACCTCTTCAAGTATTCAAACTGATCCATGATCCCTGGGATGTGATAAATAGGCCCAACACCATAGTATGAGAAACATTCCAATATGATGCTCGTGCCACCAGGCTTCACCGTCTTCACAGTGCACTGTGGGTTGATTTCAGTGTTTGGGGCTCATCTGAGGAACCGTCTCCAGCCACTTCACCCAAAAAGAACAATCTTACTTTCAGCAGTCCACAGAATGCAGCTCCGTTTCTCTTTACGCTGGTCAATGTGCTCTTCGGGAAATTGTAACCTCTTCAGCATGTCTTTTTTCAGCACTGGGACTTTGCGGGGCTTCTTCCTGATAGCTCGGCTTCACAGAGGCGTCTTCTAATTGGAACAGGACTCACAGGTCACCTTAGACCTTCGCTGAGCTTCCTAGAGATGATTGTTAGCCGAGTTCTAGCCATTTCGGTTCTTCGATCCATTCGAATGGTAGTTTTTTGCTTTTCTTCCACGTTTTTCAGGTTTTGGTTGCCATTTTAAATCATTTGGGATCATTTTAGCCGAGTAGCCTCTCATTTTCTGCACTTCTTTATATGGAATCTTGAATCAACTTTTTAATCAAGGGACGTATGGTCTTCTGAAAAACATCTAGCACGACCAATTTTCCCAAGAATGTCAGAGAGGAATGCTCCATAACATCTGCGGCCTTCTTTCCTGAAATAAGGACAATAACTGGCACCTGTTCTTCAAAAGAATTAATGACGTCACTGCGTTTACCACGCCCCTTTCAATTTGTGCTGACATTTATACAGCCATTCATACTCCCATTCACAGCTGGGGGAGATTTCGAACTGCCAGTTCATCTACTGTCCTGCACATGTTCTTGGACTGTGCGAGGAAACCCAAGCACCTGGAGAAAACCCACTACAACACGGTGCCACACCCATCATGAAGGTATACGTAAACATGTACATATTTATTGGTACAGGATACATACTAAAGGTATGAAAGGTTTACACTTGGGGTTAATTAGCCAAATATGAGGCTGATTCACCCTATAAATCATAATAATAAATTAACAGGTGTTCAATAATTGGACAATTCGCCCTATAAGGACAGGTTGAGTTTTATTACTCTTTCTCTGAGACTGAAATGAATCAATCCTGTAAAATAAATGGTGATTTTTATTTACTGTTATAATTCATTAACTTTCACCTACTTATTAATCAGCCTGTTGTTTGTAAGTTTGCAGGAACATGCATTTGTCTGCAACTATACAAGGAATAAGTGACCCATACAAAATGAATACGGAACCAGGTTTATCTTGGATCACAGTTGAAGACCATTCCTATGGCTTCCATCACAATGCCCATGTTTATACATTAACCACAAATGATTGCCCCTTTCAGTTCAAAGACAGGCTGCTCAAAATTGCCCCTAGTGTGTGCGTGAGTTTGTTGGCCCTGCAATGGTCTGGAGTACTGTTGAACACTTACTTCCCCACCTTCACCCACTCTCGGCGGAGATAGGTTCCAGGCCCTCACACCCTAATAAGATTAAGCGGATGAATGAAACCGAGTGATTGCCCCGTTCAGGAATAATCATGATTTAGGTGTGAGTGCGTCGCCCTCTCCTGGTAAAAATGCAATATTACACTTCATATCCTTTCTTATGAAATTAAAATTTTCCCTTTATGGATATTAAATTCAATCTATTAATCTGTTGGTGCATTGACGTTGTTCTCTGTAGATAACGTTCATGATGTTTGATGTTCGTAATATATTTATTACTTAAAAGCAGATGAAGTTGAATGTCATAGTGTGGACAGGTGGTACTGATGTTTGCAAAAGTTGACTAAACACGACTGCTGAATTCTAGAGAAGGAACAAATAAGTTTTATATATTTTTGCAAATATTTTAACTTGTCAACATTAAATGAAAATTAATGAATGTAATTATGGGTAACTCCGCCTATATGTCTATCCTAATTCTGAAAACATGTGTGGAGATCCCAAGTTCAACTTTCTAGCACCAATTTAAAAACAAAAACAAAAACCTGGAGTATAGTTTGTGGTCAACTCACGACTTTGTGGTCAGCATTTTTCTGGCCTATGAACAATTTCCCCACAGTGTCCACCTGATTTCTGCTCTGGACATACTGTAGTACAGGGAGGCCCAAAAAATCTCTCACATTTTCAGAGGTACATCACAAAGAAGAAAAAAATTAAAGCTAATGAGATTATAATTTGCACACAGAAAACTGTATTGAATGACGTTTTATTCATCATATTTTGAAGGTGATCCTCCAGATGATGGCCTAAATTGTCTATAGATTCTTGGAGGTGATTTCTGAAGGACGCTATGGCGCGACGTGTCGTCAGGGGAACGGGCGGCAACGGGAGGCAACCTTACATCACCACATCCACAGTTCAGTTCATTTTCTGTAACCACTTAATCCTAATTAGGGTTGCGGGGAGGGTGGCCATCCCAGCCGACTCCAGGCGAGGGCAGAGTAGACCCTGGTCAGCTCGTCAGGCTATCGCGGGGCAGAAGCATGCTGACGGCTATGCAGCTACTCTTGTCGGAAGTCAGCAATGGTTCTTTTACATGAACCTCTCACCATAGACCGTAAGAGACATGGCCGGCCCTTGATATCCCAGTTAGCTCCACTGGGGGGGACAGTGACAACTTTGTGGAGAGTAGGACTCGAAATCCCAACCTTAGGATCAGCGATCCAGCACACTTTACCAATAGGCCACCCCTGCCCTCCAAATCTCAAGATCCGAAACCCTTTCTCTCAGCACGTCCAATCATCTTTAAGCAGTGTAAGCCGCAGATTCGTTTTTACTGAAAGCAGATTTTATTTCAAAGCAATTCTCAGGCCTCTGCGAGGTGGTTTTCCAATCCAGAATGTTTTGGTTCAGTGAAATACTGCAATTTCTTTGGTAATACCAGCCGAGGATGGGTGGGGTTGGGCAGCAGAACAGATCTCCTGCCTCACCAAGTTTCATGTGTATAAATAATGATGCATAAAGACTGTGAATGTGTGTGCACATTATAATCTGATTATATTTAATACTTCTTTTCTTTTTCCAAATAAGTGTGTGTGTGTGTGTGTGTGTGTGTGTGTGTGTGTGTATGTATATATATATATATATATATATATATATATATATATATATATATATATATATATTATATACCCTAATGTGTGTGCATGTCTATATATTATATACACACACGTGTGTGTGTGTGTGTGTGTGTATTACAGTGTTCACTGTATATCACATTATCTAGTTTCTCAAACTGCATATTATGTTGGTGCTAATGCTGGATTTCTTTTGGGTTTTAAATTAAAATTCCATCTCATTCAGCTAATTTCAAATAGTTTTGACACAAATATTGACTGCTGTCTGTTCATTTGTTTTGATTTTTTTTTTTTTTTTTTTTTGGGGGGGGGGCCTCCCCCTAAGGCTCTTGCTTTGAGTTTTCTATCCTGTGATGCTTTATTGTCCTCCTTGGTCTCCTACATGCCATCTACTTATGGCTTTCCCATTTTGAATAAATTCCCATCAGACACTACTCTCCAGTAATTACAAATATATGTCACACTCTGTGCTGGATTTCCATCTTGAAGAATTTTTTTTTTAAAGTTTTAATTGTTCCAAGTGATGGTGCTTTTGCTGGGGCCATGTTTCTATGTAATTAACCAAGATCAACAGCTTGTTTAGGTCTATAAGTATTCTCTTCACTGGACATCAATTTGCGTTTTCAGCCCATGCTGATATTTGTTTTACAAATGCAGAGTACAAGGTGACGTCATCATTTTTTCCCTAAACCTGCAGAAATGTTTACAAACTAAAATACTTCCTATCTCGCTCACTCATTCAAGTGCTGAATCTTATTCAGTGTCTCGGGGATGTTGAATGTTGGTGTACCTCACTGTGCTTGAGCAGCAGGTAAACTACAAGACTCGCGTAGCTTCACTATGTGCATGTATGCAGCAATAGTTAGAAGTTTTTATTGTGAATCCAAACGACCTTTTATGATCCAAACATGACTTCTATAGATGGATATCAGAAAATGATCTGCACAAGGTAGAGACAGGGAAGCAGCAAGAAGAGATGAGAGGGAGGTAAGGTCTGACTGTACTTTGTGATAAATCATCCAGCTAATTAGCTTCCATATTTGAAATTAATTGGGTAGTCAGGAAGTACTTCCAGATGACTGGACAACCACAACCAATGTGATCAGGGAGACCGGTAGGAGAGTACTTGGCGTGTCCTCTGGAAGGAAAGTAGATAAGGAAACTTGGTGGTGGAATGAGGAAGTGCAGGAGTGTGTACAAAAGAAGAGGTTAGCTAAGAAGTGGGACACAGAGAGGACCGAAGAGAGTAAACAGGAGTACAGGGAGACACAGCGTAAGGCGAAGGTAGCAGTGTCAAAGGCCAAACAGAGGGCGTATGATGACTTGTATGATAGGTTGAACAGTAAGGAGGGAGAAAATGATCTATACAGGTTAGCACAGCAGAGAAATAGAGATGGGAAAGACGTGCAGCAAGTTAGAGTGATAAAGGACAGAGAGGGAAATGTATTGACTGATGACAGAAGTGTGCTGGGAAGATGGAAAGAGTACTTTGAAGAGCTGATGAGTGAGGAAAATGAGAGAGAAAAAAGAGTAGAAGGGGTGACCATTGAGGAGCAGGAAGTAGCAAAGATTAGTAAGGGAGAAGTGAGGAGGGCATTGAAGAGGATGAAGAGTGGAAAGGCAGTTGGCCCTGATGACATACCAGTTGAGGTATGGAAGTGTCTAGGGGAGGTAGCAGTACATTTTCTGACAAGAATATTCAACAAGGTCTTAGAAAGTGAGCAGATGCCAGAGGAATGGAGGAGAAGTGTGCTTGTGCCCATTTTTAAGAACAAGGGAGATGTACAGAATTGTGGCAACTACAGAGGGATAAAGTTGATGAGCCATACAATGAAGCTATGGGAAAGAATAGTGGAAGCAAGACTAAGGGCAGAGGTCAGCATTTGTGAACAACAGTTTGGTTTCATGCTAAGAAAGAGCACCACAGATGCAGTGTTTGCTTTGAGGATGTTAATCGAGAAGTACAGAGAAAGTCAGAAGGAGCTGCATTGTGCCTTTGTGGATCTGGAGAAAGCATATGACAGGGTGCCGAGAGAAGAACTGTGGTATTGTATGAGGAAGTCTGGAGTGACAGAGAAGTATGTTAGAGTGGTGCAGGACATGTATGATAGATGTAAGACAGTGGTGAGGTGTGCTGTCGGTGTGACAGAAGAGTTCAAGGTGGAGGTGGGACTGCATCAAGGGTCAGCTCTCAGCCCCTTCTTGTTTGCTATGGTGATGGACAGGCTGACAGACGAGGTTAGACAAGAATCTCCATGGACTATGATGTTTGCAGATGACATAGTGATCTGTAGTGAGAGCAGAGACCAAGTGGAGGAAAATCTAGAGAGGTGGAGGTATGCCCTGGAAAGGAGGGGATTGAAGGTTAGTCTTAGTAAGACAGAATACATGTGTGTGAACGACAAGGACCCAAGAGGAACTTTGAGGTTACAGGGGGCAGAGATAAAGAAGGTGGAGGATTTTAAGTACTTAGGCTCAACAATCCAGAGCAATGGAGAGTGTGGAAAAGAGGTGAAGAAGCGTGTACAAGCAGGTTGGAATGGATGGAGAAAAGTGTCCGGTGTGATGTGCGATAGGAGAGTGTCAGCAAGAATGAAGGGAAAAGTGTACAAGACGATGATGAGGCCAGCAATGTTGTATGGTTTAGAGACGGTGGCCCTGGGGAAAAGACAGGAGTCAGAGTTGGAGGTAGCAGAGATGAAAATGTTGAGATTCTCTTTGGGAGTAACGAGGATGGATAGGATCAGAAATGAGTACATCAGAGGGACAGCACATGTTAGATGTTTTGGAGACAAAGTCAGAGAGGCTCGATTGAGATGGTTTGGACATGTACAGAGGAGGGATAGTGAGTATATTGGTCGTAGGATGCTGAGGTTGGAACTACCAGGCAAAAGGCCCAGAGGAAGACCAAAGAGAAGATTTATGGATGCGGTGAAGGCGGACATGAAGGTCGTTGGAGTAAGAGTAGAAGATGCAGAGGATAGGGAGAGATGGAGGCAGATCATTTGCTGTGGCGACCCCTGAAGGGAACAGCCGAAAGGAAAAGAAGAAGAAGATTTGAAATTAATTGTAATTGCCAAAAATGTACATTTGTTTGGGTCATTTTTGATGACATCACCATTTTACCCTCTTAAATGCTCCATCAAACTTTGATTTTAGCCAGCAGATGTCAACTATCAAGTCACTTGTGTGTGTGTGTGTGTGTGTGTGACAGTGTGAGTTAACACCACACTGTATAAGTTGTAGCATGGCAAAGCTGCAAGATATTTGTGTGTGCATGCACAAATTCAGTACATATTGGCATATACAGTGGTATGAAAAAGTATCTGAACCTTTTGGAATTTCTCACATTTCTGCATAAAATCACCATCAAATGTGATCTGATCTTTTGTCAAAATCACACAGATGAAAAAACAGTGTCTGCTTTAACTAAAACCACCCAAACATTTATAGGTTTTCATAGTTTAATGAGGATAGCATGCAAACAATGACCGAAGGGGGAGGAATAAATAACTGAACCATCACATTTAATATTTTGTGCCCCCCCCCCTGGTAGCAATAACTTCAACCAGACGCTTCCTGTAGCTGCATATCAGTCTGGCACATCAACTGTAGCTCATGCATTCCACACCCGATGGATATAAGTTCCACATGAGTTGCCATAAGTTGTAGGCGTGTTATGTGATTTGTTTACACATGTTATTTGTAAATTACGTACTCACAAGGTGAATGTAATATCTAGCCTACTTTGAACCCACCTAACTTTATACCAATGAATGCTCAGTGTGTTGAGGGTGTTTGCAACGTATGACCAACGATAGTCTGTCTGTCTGTCTTCCTTTCGGCTTTTTCCCTTTTACTCGGGAGTTACCACAGCGAATCATCTGATTCGCACGTTTGATTTGGCAGAGGTTTTTATGTCGGATGCCCTTCCTGTCACAACCCTTTATAGCAAGGGACAGAAACACGCTGACGACTTTGCAGCCTACTCTTTACGAAAGTCAGCAATGGTTCTTTTACATGCCTCTCACCATAGACAGTGACCGACATGGCCCGACTTTGATAACCCAGTTAGCTGCACTGGGGGGGGACAGTGACAACCTTGTGGAGAGTGGGACTCGAACCCCCAACCTTTGGATCAGCGATCCAGTGCCCTATAACATGTGTGGCTGCAGGTTTTTGTTTCACCCAAGCAGCAGCACACCTAACTCGGCTCATTTAAACAACCGAGACGAGTCTTCAGTCAGTTGATTGGTCAATCTGTGTGCACTGTACAGAGACTGACCAATCAACTGAAGACTCGTCTCGGTTGTTTAAATGAGCCGAGTCAGGTGTGCTGCTGCTTGGGTGAAACAAAAACCTGCAGCCACCTGACCCTTTGTGGCCTGAGTTTGACACCTGTGGTCTAACTTTTATGCAGCAGTATATATTTGATCAGGGGTGTTAAGCCTCCCCACTTTTTCTCAATCCAAATAAATTTTTGTTTGTTTACTGACATCTCAATGTTTAAAATGCATATTTTGGACAAGCCTATTATAAACTACATGTACATCGTGTGCTGTAAATACTTGTGCACCAAGCATAGGGTAATATAATGGCTGTTGTCTAAGGAATGGACCGGAACATGGCTTTAAAACATCTACACAAGAATATAAGTGCCACCTGTGTCGGGCCTTGGTCCTTGGGTGCGTATACAAGTATGAAAGGCGAAGAACAGAACATCACGCACGGCTCGTTTTCTAAACCCAAGCAATGGGATAAAATCTCAACACTTTCAGAAAATCCGCTGTTCTTCTGCCGCGGTTCTTGTTGCTAGCAGCTGTGCTCCGGTCCTCTCTGAAGGCCGTGTAGCCGGCTGGTGTAGTCGCCTCGTGGGGTGTACTCTCCTCGAGCCATGTTTCACAGAAACACAGCATGGAGCTGTAGATCCCTCTGCGCTGCAATCCAAGTATGAAGCTGGTCCATCTTGTTTCACAGAGACTGAACATTTTCAAGCAGTATCACCGGGAGTGCTAACCTTCCACTGCTAACCAAGCGCCGGAGTCATCGTTCAGCCCCTCCTCGCCTGCCGCGTCTCTGCCTGGGTTTATTGTTATCCGGGGTGTTGCTAGCATTGAGCTGTGATGGCATATTAGCTCATGATAGGAGATGAGCGTGCTCCGTCCTAAATGTCCAAAAGGACTGTGTTCTCATAGCTGTAGTAGGGTCACACGGTCATAGACAAGCATAGTGCAAAAAAAACCAAATGAACAAAAACATTTAAAACAAAGAAACAATTTGACTCCGAGAACTCGGCGACATCGCCCTCTAGGAAGCCATCTTGACCATTCAAAGACAATATTTACTCATCAAATTTTATTTCTTTGCACATAAACGTACAGTTTTGGCTCAGTCTTCACATAGACATAGGTGGAACTCTGGGTGCAGCACCACTAGGCCTAAAGCGTAAAGGTGGGGTCTGGTCCTTACGGGCCTTGCGAGAACGGTTCCTCACCACTTTACTGTGAATACGTACTTCTAAAAGTCCCTCTGGATAAGGGCCACTGCCAAAGGCTGGACATGTAATGTTAATGTGTACTGGTGGTGGTGGTGGTAGTGGGGTGTTGTCCAGTAGAGCTCTATACCTGGAACAGCCCAGATCTACAGTGCTACTCTTAGGAACTTCGTTATTATATCTATAATTTATTTTTAAAAAATCAATGTGTTTGGGATTTCCTTTGGATTTTTTCTCCTCCATATTTTCTTTTCATGATCATGTTTATTCTTTCAGAAACCAGAATGGCACAATGATTTAACCATTCAGAGCTTATGCATGTTCGTTTGATTTCCCCTGGTATTCATTTTTGGTGCATATCCACTTTTATCCATCAACCCCGACTGTTCATACTGAAATTGAATGTACTGCACTCCTACTGCCTTTCTTCTTGTGTCCAAATAAAAGATTCTCTTTGGTAAGACCAGCACGCAGCATTATTTAATGTACTCTGGCTTCTGCATCATCTACAGCAAATAAGGAACTGGAGTGTAGGTAGGAAAAGACACATTGTTCAGTTGGAAAGTCTTCCCATTTAAGTTTGGATCAGCTGACTGCACTGTAGTCTTATGATCACAAGGTATGGAGTTTCATGAATTGTGCAACACTAGTTATCTAGTTATGACGTGTGTGTGTGTGTGTGTGTGTGTGTCAAATTAAAAGTCTGTATGCTTTCATGTATGATGAGCCACTAGGCTCGGGTGTAAAAAGCCCAACAGACTTACTTATGCTTTCATCAAAATGAACCATCCATTCTCTATACCTCATATTAATCACGGTCGAGGGCTGAGGTGGCACGAATTCCAGGTGACTTTTGGTTAGAGGAGGGGTACACCATGAACAGATCAAAATCTATTACAGGGCTTCAACCCTTCACATACATTCTCACCAGTGAGCGTTTTAGAATGCTCAGCTGACCTGATCATTATGTCATCGAAGACTGAGAGAACACCAGCGTATATGCAGGGAGAGCATACAGATTATACACTGAAAGGCCCGAGTCAGCAGTGAGATTCAACCGCAGTTTTTTTTTTGTTTGTTTTTGTTTGTTTGTTTTTCTGCTATGAGCTGACATTGCTAAAAACAATGTCCCACATATCACACTGATGATCAATGATTATAACCACCGTAATCATTTCCATTATAGGCCAGAAATCTGAAATCATTTAAGATTTTTTTTCATCAAATTTGGTATTTATTTCTCATGAACAGTAAGATTGTGCTTTTTGATATTTTGGGATTTCTGCAATTCATATTTTCTGACAGGTGCCATGATGGTGCAGTAGTTAGCAGTAAGAAGATCCTGGGTTTGTGTCCCATGGCTCAGTTTCACAGAAAAGTACTGCCTCACTGCACACATCCTCTCTGTAGGTGAACCGGAAATGTGGAAATTCTGCTATTCTTATTGAAAAAAATAAATCAATCTATCCTTTTGGCTTTTTCCCTTTCTCAGGGGTCGCCAAAGTGAATCATCTGATTCACACATTTGATTTGGCAGAGGTTTTTACGTCGGATGCCCTTCCTGACACAATCCTTTTAACAAGGGACAGAAACACGCTGACGGCTTTGCAGCTATTCTTTACAAAAGTCAGCAATGGTTTTTTTACATGCCTCTCACCATAGACAGTGAAAGACATGGCCGGCCTTTGATAACCCAGTTAGCTGCACTGGGGGGACAGTGGCAACCTTGTGGAGACTTGAACCCCCAACCTTAGGATCAGCGATCCTGCACCCTAACCACTAGACCAAAAAATAAATAAATAAAATCTAAATATTGGATTCAAACGCTAAAAGGGGTTGTCATATATACCAGTTGACAAATATTAACATTTATTATATTTTATGATTACATTTTTTTTCTTTTCAAGATTGACAGAGGCTCTGCCTCACCCACCTCTTTTGAATGCGCATCACTGAATGAGGAAGATACAGTACTTGACGTTTCGTTGTCTGAACAAGTAGCCAGGACTTTTATTTTGACAGCACAAGATTTTTGCTGTGGCGAAGTGTGGCTTGAATCATATATTCATATCATATATAAAGCACAGGATAGGTGGCTGCACATAGTTGTGGTTGTTTGTTTATGTCAGAATAATGCGGTAAGGTTAATAATAATAATAATAATAATAATAATATACTGTACCTTGCACTTGTTTACATTTTATTTATTAGAAAAACATTGAGGCTTTTTAAACTAATTTAAATAGCAGTTACTGTCACCTAAACACCAAAAAAGCCTTTGACTTTGAGAATTAAAAAAAATCGTCTGCAAGTATTTCTATTATTGTTGTAGTTGTCGTTGTTATTTATTTCTATTTAAATTACAGGCTGCTGGTTCACCTCTTGCTTTGTGTATGGCTTGTCAGTGGTCATCATCTAGAACTCGACCAAGTAGTACAGTAAGATGATTTTATATTTTAAAATTTTCTCTCCAACCTTTCTTTTATCGAGAATAATTTTGGTTGATTTGTGTAATGAGTGTTGTTGTACATTAGTGTGCCAGAAGATTGGCTCCATGTCGGCCGTGTGGCTCCTCAGGAGGAAGTGGAACTCACTTTTGCTCTCAAGCAGCAGAATGTGGACAGATTACAGAGACTCCTGCAGCTGGTATCAGACCCGGACTCACAGCACTATGGTACCAAGACTCAAGTCATTAAGTCTTGGTCCTTATATCTTAAACCTTATTATGGTTCATGCATGGTTCTTGCTTTGTTGTTACATAGGGAAGTTCCTGACTTTGGAGGAAGTGGCGTCCCTGGTCAGGCCATCTCAGCTGACCGAGAAAGCTGTGTGGACGTGGCTGAAGGGTCATGGGATCCAAAACTGTCACACAGTGCTAACCCAGGACTTCTTGCAGTGCACTATGACTACACAGTCAGCTTTTTTTTTTTTTTTTTTTTTTTTTTTTTGGGGGTAGCATTTGTTTCCAGGCATGAACTAAAATGCATACAGCAGCTCCTGCGTGCGGCATAGTTGTGTACTGATTAGCACGTGCGCCTCACAGCAACAAGGTCCTGGGTTTGAGTCCTGACCTTGTGATGGTGTTTCTGTGTGTGGTTTGCATGTTCTCCGCATACCTGTGCAGTTTCCTCCCACAGTCCTGAGACATCATTCAGCTAATTGGCTGTCTTTGCTCAGAATTGGCAGAGTTGGGCTTCAGCCTTCCTGTGACTAATAGGATTACGCTATTGTTTGCAAGTGTGTACATAGAAACCTACTTACAAATTTTCATTCGTAGTCATAGAAACAATACTGTTTAGTGCAGCAGTATTCATAGAAGGATTTTTTTAACACGTCATAGATCCTAAAAGAAATAAATGTCCATGAGATACAGCAGCTAAGACTTTGTCCTGCAGAACCATATTCTTAGATTTGTGGTCATGTCTTTTGTTTAAACCAAAGGGCTTTAATACCTGTGAAGGTAAAGTCTGTTGGGCTTTTTACACCTGAGCTTAGTGGCTGATCAGGCCGGTGCTTATTGCCGGTTTCCATAGCATGAAGAAACTAGTAGTTCAGCTCCTCCAGGATGGGACGCTAGTCCATCGCAGGTTCCCTTCGCAGTATATTTTTACTGGTACCCATTTATACTGCTGGGTGAACAGAGGCACACTTGTGGTTGAGACCTTCCCCAGGGGTCTTAGCACAGTGGGGGGTCTAACTGGGATTTGAACACGCATCCTCCCGATCATGAGCACAGCACCCTAACCACTACACCACCAGCCCCTTTTGGGTAACACCCCCCCCCCCCCCCCCAAAAAAAAAGAATTGCCCTGTGAAGTACTTGTGTTAAAGTTTTATTTGTTTAAGAACTTGTGCAGGGAATAGTATGGCAGATCCAGGACATCCAGGTGCCTATTTAAGCTGAGACTGCGAAGGCTAGACATGCCATGAACAGTTTGCCAGACCATAAAAGGGCAACACGCGTACAACCGTTCACTCATACCTGGGGGCAATTTCGAACAGCCAGTTAGACAAAGGTGAATGTCTTTGGACTGTGGGAGGAAACCCATGCAAACTCCACACAGACAAGAGCCTGTCTGGGAATTGAACCAATGACCTTGCTGTGAGGCACACATGCACTGTCACCTGGTTGAGATATTGGGTGTAGAAATAAATAAATAAATAAATAAATAGTGGTTTCTTTTAAAGAAGAAATACAATCCTTCTCTTTCTCAGGGTCGCAGAAACATTGCTTCCTGGAACTGAATTTCACCGTTACAAGAGAGGTGATCAGACCGTAATGCGGTCATCCTCTCAGTACTCTGTGCATGAAGATGTGCATGAGCATCTGGACTTTGGTGAGTTCATACACAGTGTTGGGTTGAGTGCTAACTGTAAGCACATGGATTGTAACGTTGGCTTAAGATTTATAAGACCGGACCATTTAACACATTGACAAAGCCAGATCAAAAGAATGTTATTCGTTATCTTCCATGTTGTTTTCCATTTTTGATTTCTGCCAATCTTTGGTATAATTGGTGCTTAAAATTTCATTGTTATTTTGTTTTGATTTTTTCTCCCCACAGTGGGTGGAGTGCTACGTTTTCCAATGAGTGCTAAAGAAATCGGTAGATCCTCAGCAGGGCCGACACGATCGGCAAAGGAGTTTCATTTGGGTGTGACGCCTGCAACCTTAAGGGCTCGCTACAACTTGACTGTAGCTGATGTTGGCAGCGCTGTTAATAACAGCCAGGCAGTGGCACAGGTCCTCCAATTAACCTTCTCTCCACTGTCTTAGGCTCGACTTTGATCACTAAAGATAAATCATGAGTTGTGTAGAAATGACTTGTGGAAGATCTCAATGAGGTACATATGGATCACATTATTGATTTTCTATATGAAATTATGCCCATGTTGTATTTTGTTCCGTATAGTTCTTGGAGCAGTATTACCACCCAGCAGACCTGGCTGAGTTCATGAGTTTATATGCAAAAGGCTTTCAGCACCTGACTGAAGTTGAGCGAGTAGTGGGCAAGCAAGGAGGAGGGAAAGCAGGCCTGGAAGCTAGTTTGGATGTGGAATACATCATGAGCACTGGAGCTAACATCTCCACGTGGGTCTTCACAAACCCAGGTATGTAATCACCTGCTCTGTTGTTGAAGTATCTGTCAGAATTACTGTCCCTCTGAAGTTACTTCTGATGGAAGTAACGGTCTTCACTGGGTGGCATAGCGATATAGTGGCGAACACACTCACCTCACAGAAACATGTTGCTGGGCTCCACGTCTATTGACCCGGAGATCGCAAGCCTGAATCCGGGTTAACGCCACCAACATCAGTGACCGGGAGTCCATGAGGACTAAGTGACTGAGCTCTCAAGGGAGGCATATGATCACTTCACTCGCAGTGTTTGCCAGCCAATTATGACCATCTGTGCACTCATTCATACGATAGCGCTTTCCGTCCGAGTTTGTTGGACTACAAAGATGCATAGTGCTGCAGTTTAAAAAAGGTAGGTGGCTAGCATTGAATGTCATGGAGGGGGCATGTACATGCTTTCACTACTCCCTGTTCAGTGGTGGTTGTATGATAGACGACACTTGACGGCTGGGAAATTGGATACAACTAAATTAGAGAGAAAATGGGTGCAAAAAAAAAAAAAAAACATGGTTGGGTTTGAACCTTTCTGTGTTGAGCTTGCATGTTCTCTCAATGCATCTGTTGGTCACCTCCAACAATCCAAAGCCAGGAGCTATACTAGGTGTTGTGAATGGTTGTTCACATCTGTTAGCCCTGTAATAGCTTGGTGACTGGACCAAGATGTAACCGTCTCTCACCCTAACTTGGCCAGCTGTGACTTGGCGCAGTGATTCCCACTTTTTTTTTTTTTTACGCCTGCACCACTAAAAAGATTTTGCTCTGACCTTGCACCCCCTACATTTTATACTTTGTTCAAGAATAAAGGATGTGGAATCGTACTAAATTTTATCAAAAGAAGATATTTATTTCAAAAGTCACAGCCCTGCTTCTCGCAGCCCGTGGAATGGTGTCTCGCATCCATGGTTGGGAACCCCTGCTCTAGCGCATCCATGACCCTTATGATATATTATAAATAGATGCAATATTGTTTTTACTTTCTTACATTCACCAATCAGCTATAATTTCTAATTTGCTGAGTAAACTAAAGTGAATAACATTTATCTCTTTACAGTTGCATTTCATTATGTGAGATGTATTAGGCAGGAAATTGACATTTAACTTTTGAAGTTCATTTATTGGAAGAAAGAAATATGAGTAAGCTTAAGGATCTAAGCGAGTTTAACAAGGGTCTTAGCTGCGATGATTACTATGTGATAAGGTGTTTTGAGGGTGTTTCTGGTATGCAGTGCTTAACCAAAGTGGTAGAAGGAATGACAAATGGTGAACCAGGAACAAATTCAGTCACCCAAGGTTCACTCATCAGGGTTCCTGGGCGGTGAAGGCTAGCTGTGTGGTCTAATTGTACAATTAAGAGTACAAATTGCTGAAAAAGCTAATGGTGACTATGATGGAAAGGTGTTGGTACAATGCTCTGCTGGGGAGACATTGGGTTCAAGAACTGTCTCCCCAGTGCACTAACTGGGTTATCAAAGGCTGGCTATGTCTCTCACTGTCTATGGTGAGAGGTTCGTGTAAAAGAACCGTTGCTGACTTTCAACAAGAGGAGCTGCATTCCGTCAGCGTGTTTCTGCCCCTTGCTAAAGGTTTGTGTCGGGAAGGGCATCCAACGTAAAAACCTGTGCCAAATCGAATATGCGACTCAATATGACATCCATGAAGATGGAGGCAGATGATTCGCTGTGGCGACCCCTGAAAGGGAACAGACGAAAGGAAAAGATTGTTAAATTATTGCCCAACCATACTGTAAGAACCCTTGCGCTGGGACTGCACGGCGCAAGGGCGCGGCCCCCGGGTGGCGGATGGGGGATTGCACACGTGGACCAACACAGTCTAAGGGAAGGATACCCTGACCGAAAACCCTGGTCGTCCAAGTTTGTGGGGTTGGACAGAAGGTTAACTACCTCCTCCTGTAAAAACAAGCCAGTTGCAGAAACATTGGACAACATTAATCAAGAAAGTCAGGGAGGAGTGGGCATTGCCGACACCTGCATCATGACGACGATGGGTGAAAGCCTCAGGAAACCCAACGTCCGACAAGGTCCCTTGCAAGTTCCAAAACTAACCTCAACATTGGACACTGGAATGTAAGGACCATGTACAAAGGAGGAACAGGAGCACAGATTGCAAGAGGGATGGAGGGATACCACCTAGACATACTCGTAATCAGTGAAAGCAGATGGACAGGAGCAGGTAGGACAAAGTTAGCGACAGGACAAACAATAATCAACAGTGGAGATGAGGTGTTGTATGAAAGAGAAGTTGCCATCATGATGAGCCAGCAAGCTGCAAAATCAGTCTTGGAGTGCCCATCAATAAGAGAATCATAACAGCTAGATTTTACACCAGATACAGAAGAATCCCCATCATTCAAGTCTATGCCCCTGAAAATGAGAAGAAGGAGAAGGAACGATTCTATCAGGAGCTTAGGGACACAGTGGATGGATGCAATAAAAATGACATCATTATCTTCATGGGGGACCTCAATGCCAAAGTTGGCAAGGATAACACTGGCTACGAGAGAACAATGGGAGTGCACGGTCTAGGAATACAAAATGACAATGGAGAGAGACTATGAGTTTTTAATGTTATGTCTGAGTTGGGTTTTTTTTTTTCTCCGTCTCTCTCTCATCCATATATTATTTATTTAAACTGGTTAATTGTTTAATGAAGCCTTGAGTCAGAGCAGCCTACCTGAAGCTTTCTAACCATGTTAAACATACATGCACAGCTGACTTCATGTTCTTGGTCAAATAATTTTGCAGTCCAACTGATGTCATAAATCAAGAAGTGAATGCAAACCGTTTTGTTCCAGGTCGCCATGAGACCCAGGAACCATTCCTCCAGTGGATGATGCTTCTTAGTAACATGTCTGCTGTGCCTTGGGTGCACACAATCAGTTACGGGGATGACGAGGACAGTCTGTCTGCTGCCTACATGAACCGCATCAACAGTGAATTCATGAAGGCTGGACTCCGAGGAATCTCTATGCTCTTTGCTTCTGGTAATGACCGTATAGATTGCTGTGTTTCTAAAATGTGTGTTCCCTAAATCAGACATGTGTTTAGTGTATGACTTTCTTGTCAACATTTTACATTCTGTCTATGTTGATATAGGGGACAGTGGCGCTGGCTGTTGGCACTTAACCAAAGAAAATGTGTTCAGACCGAGCTTTCCTGCTTCCAGGTATGTTTAGTTGGATGAAGTTGAATGAAATGGTACATTTTGAATAATTTATATTAGAATAATAAATGGAGGTAGTCACATTTACACTTTTTTTGGGGGGGGGGGGGGGGGTTTACGTCTTTGAAGCCCATATGTGACCACAGTGGGTGGAACGTCCTTCAAGAATCCTTTTAAAATCACCTATGAGGTCACAGATTATATCAGTGGAGGTGGCTTCAGTAATGCGTTTGCAATGCCAGACTACCAGGTAAGCATCCATATACTGCCAGACACTTGTTTACGGCAGACACCATTATCTAGCGCACTAACATACAAACTAACATTTGGGAATTTGAGGGCTCAGAGTCTTGCTCAAGTGCCAAACACTGCCTGACCACTGAAGGGAGGATCCTTTTACCACCCTATAGTACTTCAACTTACTATTAACTTACATCAGGGGTCCCCCAACCCCTGGTCCATGGACCGATACCAGCCCACAAACAAAATCTTTCCTGGTACAAATTATAGTACTGTATTTTTATTAGAGCTTCTGGATCTTATTTTGAAAAGCGACTGTTTTTGACATTGCCACAGAAGCACTGAAAGCTTTTCTTCTTCTGTTTCCAATCACATCTTTGTGAGGTGGGGTTTTCTGCTGTGACGGCCACCAAAACAAGACTACAGAGTAGACTGTAACCGGTCCGTGGAAATATTTTCATACATAAAACTGGTACAAAAAAGGTTGGAGACCACTGACCTACATCATTGATGGATCCGCCCGCCCGCCCAGTGCCATCAGTTTGTGGTGGTGGGGGGGGGTTCCATCCCCCTGTGATGGCCTGGCAAGCTTTCCAGGGTGTACTCTGCACTTGCCCCGAGTCGGCTGAGATGGGCACCAGCCTCCCCATGACCCTAATTTGGGTGGGATTAAGCGGTTCAGAAAATGAATGAATGAACCAATGGCTACTAAAAAGGTAACAACATGGGCGCTTGTCTGGATTGGTCCTGTGGGTTATCTCGGCCAATATAGAAGGCCTAATCAGCACCATGCAAAATGTTTTGGCTAATTTATGTAAGCGACACCATTGTGACGTCCTTTATCAAATGAATGGACTTGTGGTTCTCTCACCATGAACAGGTGCCACTCAAAGTGCCTTCATTGTTTAGTGTCCATTGGCATGATGGAGCATTTTTAGCTTTTCAGTTGCAGGTGTGGACATGCCAGTAAAATGTCCGTGCAGCGATTCGTCAGAGATGTGAAGTGAGCAAATTGATCTGACATTATCCGATTCCGATTCCTCAGTTTTTTTTTATATATATATATTATATTTAAGAAACTATTTAAAAGGGGGAAAAACGTACCACTGTGACTCTAATATATTTTTTTATCCTCACTAGTTTCTTCAGTTTATCTTTAAAAAACTAAACTAAAAAAATGTACATATTCGCTCAACTTTCGCACACAAACACACGTGTCACACAGATTTCAAATCATGAGGGTTAAAGTGCTCATTTCCTGTTGTGACTGTGGTGTGCCCTGTTCATTCACTACGGGAGCAATCCGAGAACATTCTGGTTGCTTTGCACAAGTCACAGTACCTTTCTATAGGAATAGTACAATATGTAATTTTATTTATATATAATCTTGATGTCTAAAATCAAAATAGGTTCACAGTTCTTTGGTTTGATCAGTATTAGTGATCTGTAACCCCAGATTTTACATTTTAATACAATGTTGTATTGCTAATATGCATATGAAATAAACATGCTTTATGTCTGAAGGTCGGCGCGGTGAGCTCATATTTGAAAGGTGCACAGCAACTTCCTCCTCAATCCTATTTCAACAGCAGTGGAAGAGCTTATCCTGACATGGCAGCACTATCAGACAATTACTGGGTCGTCACCAATCTTGTGCCCATCCCATGGGTATCTGGAACTTCGGTTAGTAAAGAATATACACATGCACTGACCAGCCACAATTATAAGAGTATTTATGCAAATGTACAATGAATCATTTATAATAATAATAATAATAAAAATATTAATAATATGCAAAAATCATACACATCAAGAGCTTCATGAGCAAATCTCGGGGGGTAGTAGAGGACGTGTTGGTGCTTTAGACTCCACACTGTTGTGCATGGAAAAATCCCAGGAGATCAGTGATTTCTGAGGAGTACGGTGGCGTGGCTATTAGCATCTCCTCTGCCTCACAGCAAGAAGGTTCTAGGTTCAAGTCCCAGGCTTGGTGACTTTGCTTCTGTGTGGAGTTTGTTTCCTCTTGATGATCCAGTTTCGTCACACAATCCGGAGACATGCGCAGTAGACTAGGCTGTTCCAAATTGCCCCTAGGAGTGAGCAAGTGAGAGACGGTCAACAGTTTTTGAAATTGTCAAACCAGCCTGTGTGGTGCTGAATATTCAGTTGCACTTGATCTATATTGTGTGTATATATACCGTCACATGATTGCATGAATGAGTACGGGGAAGGGGGGACACGCCACACCTTTGCCTCATGACGTATTGAACTGCAGAAATCTTAAGAGAAAGGTAAATTAAAGTCTGAGGACTTCTGGTAATAATTCATGTTTGTCCGTTTGTTCTAGGCCTCAACTCCAGTGGTAGGAGGAATCCTGTCACTCATTAATGACCAGCGCTTCCTGAAAGGCCTTCCTTCTCTTGGCTTCCTCAATCCACGACTGTATAAACTCAAAGGCACTGGTCTGTTTGATGTAAGAGACTAACTGTGTGGTTAAAAAAACAAATTGGTCTTCAGAAAGCATTTCACTTCCCTATTAAAGAGAGCAGCGTGTATTACTACTTTTTTTTTTTTTTTTTTTTTTTTTTTTTTTGAGACCGATGTACTGTAGTTTAATTTAGCCTACGTGCATTTTAACGGAAAGGAATGTTGGCTTTCTGGTCCTCAGGGGAATATTTCTGCTCAGTTTTCTGTTTTAACTTCCTTCTCAGGTAACAGAAGGCTGTCACTTGGGTTGCCTGGACGACAAAGTAGAAGGGCAAGGTTTCTGTGCTGCGGCCTCGTGGGATCCAGTGACTGGATGGGGAACCCCAAACTACCCTGCACTACTTGCTGCTCTGAAGGACTAAACGGTGTTAATTTTCAAGGCCATCTTGAAAGACCTGAACACAAACTTGTTGGATACGTGTTTTTTTTGTTTTGTTTTGTTTTTAAATAAGGTATAAAGCCCCAACTGCATTTTATTACTAAGCAAATACATTTTAACTAGCCAAGGGTGTGTGTTTATTTTTATTTATTTATTTAATTTTATTGGGGGGGGGGCTTTGCAGTGGTCCGGTGGCATAGAGGTTAGTACATCTGCCTCACAGCAAGAAGGCCATGGGCACAGCTCGGGCGTTTCTGTGTGGCGATTGCGTGTTCTCTCTGCGCTTACGTGGGTTTCCTTTGGGTACTTTGGTTTCCTCCCACTTTCCAAAGACATGCACAATTGATAATTGGCTATTCAAAATTCCCCCTAGATGTGGATGAGAGTGCAAATTGTTGGATTTTGGCCCTGCAATGGTCTCAGCAAGCTGTTCAGGGTGCATTCTGCCTTCTCCCAGTCAGTCAGACGAGTGTGTGAATGTTGATATGGTAGAAAATGAAAAGCTCAGGGTTAATACTTTAACACCAGTGCTGGAATGACTGGTTCTTTGATAGGGCAGAACAATGCACTGTTTTGTATTGATATTTATATCTGGGAATATTCTGCACTGGAGCTGTGTATCTCTCTTTAATTGTGGCCTTAAAGCCTCTCCAGTGATTTCCGTAAGATTGCACTAAATCGAAGTCCTCTGTTGTTGTTGTTGTTTTGCAGTTTTTACTTCTAGAAAATAAAACTTTGCTACACAGACAGGAACCAACATGAGCTCCAACATGAATCATTCAAATGCAAATCATTTTTTGGGTATAAACAGTCTCATGTATGAGCCCTTAAGAACAAGGGTGGGGCATCGCTCTTTTTATTTTTTATTTTTTTTTATTTTCAAGAAATTTCAGTTAGTTGCAGCTATTAGTTTCTATGCGAGTTGTTTGTGTAAACATGCATTCTTTTATACGTGTACACATGACCAACTCGCATAGAAAATGGTAGCTGCAACTAATTTAAATTTCCTGAAATAAAATGTGGGATGGTCCACCCTGGTTCTTGAGGGTGTGTGTGTGTGTGTGTATATATATATATATATATATATATATATATATATATTACACACATATACACTTTTCTATGAAAAACTCATTTTGTTTGAAATGTGTGTTGAATTGTAGTGAAAGGCTCATTTTACCCAATCCAGCAATATTAACCATGAACAATGTATGACAAATTAAATAAAATCATTTTGAACCTGTTTCTCATATTCACTTTATCTTTGATTTAATACAATGTTTGTCTACTGTTTGTGTTTATTGCATTACACTGTACATGGTAATGGTCTGAGTATACTGGAGAAATAATTACCGTAACAATGCGAGTTTTATTAATTTTCCTTTCAACAAAAACTAAATTTAACTTCAAATTAAACCACAGCACTCAGATTGTGAATTAAATTAAACTTGTGTAACCTAGGATCGTCTGATGAGTTCCGGGGGTGTACCTTGCCCAGATTGGCTGAAATGGGCTCCAGGTCAGCAAATTTAAATTAATTTTTTTACAACCACAGTAAACTCCCTATTCCTGACCAGCCTTTCCATTAGAGAAGCTTTCATTTCATTTTAATTTAATTTGGCTCTACTGTATTAATCCCACGAGGGGAACGACTGAATGGCTAAAATGCAGAGGCAAAGTGAGAATACATTCGACCCGTTGGGGGCCAGATGCCTTACTCAAGGCCACTTCAGCCATGAAATGAAGGTGGCAGTTCACTCGCCGCCACCACATACTTTTCCTACCGGCTTGGGAATCGAACCAGCGCAAAAAAAAAAAAAAAAAAAAAAAAAGGGTCAGTGGGGGAGTGAGCTGTACCTTCTCTTCCTTGACCTTCATGGCGGAAGTGCCCTTGAGCAAGGCACCTAACTCCAAACTGAACTTTGACCCAATTATGTCTGGGACAGTTTGGCCCGAGTAACATTCACACTGGCCAGGTGCTTACTCCTCCTAGGGTCATGGGAAGGCTAGAGCCTATCTCAGCCAACTTTGGGTGAAGGGCAATCTTGAGCACCTCATCAGACTATTGCAGGGTCAAACCATATACACTCACAGCCAATAAGCCTTATATGCATGGTTTGGTATGTGGGATGAAACCAGGGTACCGAGAAGAAACCCACACAAGTATAGGAAGAACATGCAAACTCCTCCCAGAAACATCTGTGCCAGGACTCAAACACGGGACCTTCTTACTGTGAGGCAGACGTTCTAACCCTCATGACTCCGAGCCACCCCAGTGTACTCGCCTTTATACCAGCAGAAATTCTTATATCTTCTAAGTTCATTATCATTACTGAGTGGGTATCTCCAAGCATTTCACTGGATCTGTTTATAATGGATATTTGCATATACACACACAGTTCTACATGGTACTTGGACAGCTGTAGACCAGGTCGTTCCCCTCAAAAAAAACAATTAAAGAATCTGCACAGCGGCGCGTGCCTGCTGGAGGTACGACAGGTATTCACGTGAAGGTTGCATCAGTGAGAAAGGGCTAGGTATAGGGAGATTCAAGTTTAATAATTTACCAAATATTTATTTTCTTTCCCAGTTAGACCATGGAGATATTTTAGAATAAGTACTGTATTTAAATGTACTGGTACTGGCTGCCGAGTGGTGCATCGACAAGGTGCGCGGTGATTCCCCCGGGTATCACAAGTTCGAATCCGGTTTAATGCCATAGTATCCGTGACCAGGAGCCCACGGGAGCTAATTGGCCGAGCTGTCATGCTCATTTCCCTGTCACTCACAGCGAGCACCAGCCAATCATTTGTGATTCATGTGGCCTCATTCGTACGAGGGGGCGGATAGCGCTTTCCCTCAGTGTTAGACCTTCCCAACCGCAGATCAAAAAAAGGCAGGAGGCTAGCATTGCATGTCACAGAGGGGGCACGTGCATGCTTTCGCCCCACCCTGGTATCTGCTGATTGTGTGATAGGGAAAGTCCATGATGGCTGGGAATTGAATATGACTAAATTAGCAAGAAAAGTTTTTTTTTTTGTTTTTTTTTTTAATATACAAATACCACTCTGTAATTCAGCATAATTGATGCTAATGAAGAACATGGTTCTACAGGCAGTGGTAGGATTTTAAATTGAATAAAATTCCTTTAATAGGTTAAAACAGAAATCTAACAGCTCTATTATCTACATGATTTTCAAAATATTTTACAGAACAGTTATACAAAATGAGATACCACTGGAGGATACCTTATGACCGGCAGGGGGGAAACGATTTGTAGTATCTCCTTTTGAAAGAAGAGCAATCACCAAAATCAAATCTTGGGAGGGATTTTTTTTGAAGACAAAGCTAAATGTCTAAAAAGTGTACAATATGCACACTTAAAAGACAACTTAAAAAAAGCAGCTGTGTCTTTGTGGACAAAAAAAAAAAAAAAAAAAAAAAAAAAGCCACTCATGAAAAGATTAGTTGGACTCTTTGGGCTCAGGAGTAAGAATATCCCGGGTTGTGGATGAAGGTCCAGAAACACAAGTCTCCCAAAGAAGACACTTCCTGGCAGTAAAGAGATTTCAAAACCAGTTTGTACAGTAAGAAGTGTCCTAAGGGCTAGCTGGGTGTCAGTTCATCAGTTAAATACTCAATCTGATAAAATATCAGTAGATATTCTCTCTTACAAAAAAAAAAAAAAAAAAAAAAAAAAATTCTACAAACAACACACAAAGAGTGCTTTAAAGCGTTGAATGCTGCGGTCCTTATTGTAAAGTCTTTCCAGATAGTCCACTCACTGGTTGTTCTTAGCTTTAGCATGTGTCAAAATATGAGACTTGAGGTTGGTGGACTGAGCAAATTTCTTATTGCAGCCATCAAACGGACACACGTAGGGTCTGTCTCCAGTGTGAATGCGCACATGTGTGCGCAAGTTGAAGTCCAGTGAGAAACGCTTTCCACATCCTTCGAATGTACACTGAAAAAGAAAAAAAAAATTCTATATCAACATACATACACACATACAACAAAATGACTACATCATAAGGACTATTTGAATGTTTTAAAGACATGATAGCAAATCCTGCATATGTTGTATTCAAAATTATACACCATATTTAAATCGTCTCACAAATAAACAAGTGCCAATAATTAAAATTAAAGTGACTCTAAGATCTTCCAAACTCTCCTGTTACACATGACTATATGTACATTTTCATTATCAGGTAGTTTTTACTTGCAGTTTTGAAGTTGTCGTCTGCTCAAATCTGTTAGGTGTATGCATGAGCCTGTTTCACCCTTGATAATGTGCTGGATTACCGATCCTAAGGTTGGAGGTTCAAGCCCCACTGCCAACTGTTGGCACTGCGGTCCCCCAGTGCAGCTAACTGGGTTATCAAAGGCTGGCTATGTCTCTCACTATCTATGGTGAGAGGTTCATGTACAGGAACCACTGCTAAGAGTACCTGCATAGCCATCAGCGTGCTTCTGCCCTGTGATGGCCTAGCAAGCTGTCCAGGGTGCACTCTGCCCTTGCCCAGAGTCGGCCAAGATGGGCCCAGCCGTGGCCCTAACTTAGGATTAAGTGGTTCAGAAAATGAATGAATGAATGTTTCACCCTAAGAAGCAGATGAAATAATGAAAATACAACATGAATTCCACGGTTCATATAAAGCAAGTTAATGGCAATAAGAACAGTATACAGATATTGAACTAACGAATCGGATATAAACTGGTAAACTGAACAAAATAAAACTAGGCATGGATACAAATCCCCCACCCCCGAGTGGCACATTAACAAGGCACGTGACTGTTAACCCGGACATTGCGAGTTTAAATCCGGGTTAATGCCACAGCCATCAATAGCTGGGAGTCCATCGGAGCTAACTGGATGAGCTCTCATGGGAGGGAGGTATGAAATACTCACAGCATTCACCAACCAATCATGGGTGTCGGTGAGTGTATTCGTATGAGGGGTGGATAACACTTTCCCTCCAAGGGTTAGACCGCAACCAAATACACATGTGCTGCAAATCAAAAAAATGTGAAATGAGGCGGGTGAGTGAAATTGCATGCCATAGAGGAGGTGTGTGCATGCTTTCATCCCTCCCTGGTCGGTGGTGGTTGTGTGAAAAGGATGGCAATACCTGATGGATGGAAACTGGATACAAATAAATTAGTAGAAGAGAAGTTAGGGAGAAAATGGGGGGGGGGGGTTGTTTAAAAAAAATTTAAATCACAAATGCATCACGCGCCCCACCCCAAAAAGCTTCATGAATGTTTCATTTATTCATTCATTTTCTAAGCCGCTTCATCTTAATTAGAGTCACAAGGAGGCTGGCACCCACCTCAGCCGACAGCGGGGTGAACCCTGGACAGCTTGCCAGGCACTCGCAAAACCAGCATTTACAGAACCATTCACACTCAAACCTAGGGGTAATTTGGACGCATCTTCTCCATGTGCTTGTGTGGTTTTCCTCCGGCTACTCCAGTTTCCTCCCACAGTCCAAAAAGTGGGCTAACTGGCTCTAAACAGAAATGCCTAAGCCTGGGAAGCGAACCCATGGTATCTTGCTATGAGGCTAACATGCTAACCACTGAGCCACCAGTTCATGAAACAACACAATTAAATAGAAACAAACTATGCATGCAAGATTTTATTAAATTTGGGTTTTATTTCCTTTCAAGCATATTGATGTTTATGGAGGATGGCATGGTTACGTACTGGTTAGCATGTCCATCTCACAACTAGAAGTTTCAAGCTTGGCAAGGGCGTGTCTATGTGGAGTTTGCATGTTCTTCCCAGTACCTGCATGGGTTTCCTGACACTGTCCAAAAACATGCCAATTATGCTAATTGACTGTTTCAATTTGCCCCTAGGTACGAGTGTGTGTCTGTGTTGGCTTTCTGATGATCTAGTGAGCTCTTTATAGCATACCTCGCCTTCACCCAGTGTCGGATAAGCTCCAGCCTCCGGCAAAAAAAAGTTTAGCAAAAAAGAGCACCGAAGTGTTTATGGAACATAAACAACAACCCCCCCATTACGACCAACAACTTACCTGAAAAGGCTTTTCACCAGTATGAACCAACTGATGTCGTTTGAGTTTGGAGCTTTCAACAAATGCCTTTCCACATTCAGCGCACACGTGGACACGTGGTCCGTGTGTGTGTAAATGCTTCCTCATTGCAGAGTTGTCTCTGAACATTTTGGAGCAACCCTGGAAATTAGTGCAAAAGTGGTATTAAATGCCTTCATCAGGAAAGCAAAACAGTTCACTGAAACAAAACAACTTAAAATCACATTGTGCTGTATAGACATGTACAGATATATGGGTCTGATCATGAATCTGGTTCATTTTTCAAACACTCAACTTCAAACTTAAAGTTAGACAAGAAAATATTTATTCATTTGTGAATTAATGCATCAAAATCTTTAGTGCATGGCAGGTAGATATCATATCAATATATGTACATATGGTGAAAACAGTTTTGTAATTCAAATACTTTCAAGTTTACACCTTTTCACACAATTTTGTGACAAGAGAAAGACCTCATTATTTTGATATCCTGTTGAGCCTCTGCTAAGGTCTCCACAGGTCCAATAACAACATGAATTGGAGCACAGGTGCTGCACAATGAATTAGAAATTTGCATGTACGCAGCAAAATTGGTAAATAAGCACCAGACTTAAAACGGGGTCAATGATATACAAAACTTTTTCTGTCCATGTTACACGATGTATCTTGTGCTGCCACCAGTCACTGATTGATCGGCATTTATTGACTTCAGATTATAAAGAGGAGTTGAACATGTGAACCACCACCAATCAGCTCAGTGTAACTAATTACACAATTACAGTAGGCCCTTGACTATTCGTGGTTTTGCACTCACAGGTGGAGTATTCATGGACTAACAAGCAACTGACACGTCACTCAAATTCAGCCAATGACTGTCCTCCTTCCTGCTGATTGGTTGAGATGATGTAACACACCTTTTTCCTCATTCACGCACAAGTTTTCAATGAGCCTCTTTTTTCAGTGTGTTTTAATTACCAGTTAAGCTGTATGATGCCACTCAAACGCTGTGCGTCTTCTCTGGCTAAGCGCTAGAAAAAGTCATTACTGTATTATGTTGGATGTCTCTTCTGAAGAAATAAGACTTTCTCCTGAAGAAACGACAGTTTCCTCTGAAGTGCGTGAAGAGAAATAATCATCTGAAAGCACTCTAGTATTAAAGTCTTTTTCAATCATTAATCCGGTACAGTACCTAAGTTAATGTTTAGAATTTTTGTGTGTGTGATTTTATGTACTGTGGTGTAGCATGTTTATCATTTTGTTTATCCAATTTATTACATTTCATGTTCTTTTTGTTATGATCTGTGTTTTTGGGGGACTTTGATTTTGACAGCTGTTTTCTAACTAATTGTCCGGTCTGGCTGAGGGGCGTGGCTGAGCTGCTCCATGGCTTCTAAACATTCTAACATTAACTTAGGCACTGTACTGGGATAATAATTGAAAAAGACTTTAATAATACAGCTATACAACAGTTCAGATGATTATCTTCAGGCACTTCACATACATACATATATTATTGTGGATGCTTATATAGCGCAATTTTATACACACGTATGCTCAATGTGCATGAGACCCCAACACTCCCTGCGCTCCAGGTACCCGTCACCACTGTACAGCACCAGTTGTTGTGTTGTTCTATCCTTTTGATCCTAAGCACCAAGCAGGAAGCAACAACTCCCAAATTTTAATGTCTCATGGTATGTCACGGCCAGATTCGAACTCCGACCTTCCAGAGGATAAAGCGGACGCTCTACAAACTGAGCTAAATTCCCAGTGTGTGTGTGTATATGTATATATGTATGTGTATGTATATATATATATATATTAATATTAGTATGCTGTCTAATGTTTATATGTTTTATTAATAAATATCACAGTACAAAATTAAAAGGTTTTTCTTAAATCACTAGTACATTTTACTACATTAATACAGGAGTAAGACAGTCTATAGAATGTGTTTAAGAAGCATATTTTAGTGCATGTAATAGATACATAGTATTTTACTTCTGGTTGCTCACCATGTAGAACTCGCAGATTATCTTCATTCGCGGGAGGGGCTGGAACCAAACCCTCGTGAATATCGAGGGCCTACTGTACTAACTAAAGCTATTATTAGTGAACAGGATGCTGTGCATTCTGTCAATGTTACTGACTTTGAGTCGTCCCACTGATAATTTGATGCTGCTGATTCTCCAAGGAATATAATAATGCATCTACCAGGATTTACTGCCTATTCACCTAATACATTAAAAAATTGGGGAAAAAATCCTATTTTTTTTAAATCTGGAGAAATTTTAAAAGATCAATCTCACACATTTCAGTACCAGTTTCATGATCATTCACTCATTCAGAGGCACGCCTTTAAAAAAAAAAAAAGTATCTCTAAAGCAAACAAACTGAAATGATAAATGATAATCCTGAATAAGAGGGTGGGGGCCGGTGGTGTAGTGGTTAGGGTGCTGTGCTCATGATCAGGAGGTTGTGTGTTCAAATTCTAGTTAGACCCCCACTGTGCAAAGCCCCCTGGGCAAGGTCTTAACTACAAGTGTGCCCCTGTTCACCCAGCAGTATAAATGGGTACCAGTAAAAATATACTGGGAAGGTAACCTGCGATGGCCTAGCGTCCCATCCAGGGAGGAGTTATACTCCTGGTCGCTTCATGCTATGGAAACCAGGAATAAGCACCAGCCTGATGAGCCACTAGGCTCGGGTGTAAAAAGCCCAGCAGACTTTACCTTTTTTCTTTACCTTTACCTGAATAAGAGGAGGAATAACAGCTTTATGATTCTGTCTAAGAACACCATCACGGTATTTGGAGTGATGCTCTGGTTAGAATAGGCATGTAGGACAATTTACTTACTTTATGAGGGCAGGCTATTGTTCTTGGTGAATCATCTTCCTTCATTTTTCGTGGTTTCATCCTGTCACATAAATATAAGATATAAATGTTTACCTAAAATCCCTGCCATGGCACCCATCATCCAGTAACATTCTAGCATTGAATTTTTCCATTTCAGTACTGGTTCAAAATAAATATACAAATAAAAAATAAAAATGGGGGTGATATGGTTACTATGTTATTGGAAAGTTGCCTGTCAAATATCAAAATTCCATCCTGTCGGGTTTTTTTTTTTTTTTTTTGGGCGTGGGGGGGATTCTTTTGGGTTTTTTGGAAACCAGCTGCCACAAGAAAAAAAAAAAACCCAACAACATGGCCACCATACTGAATATGCAAATGAGACAAATATAACCAGGTTTACAAATAGGCTGTAGGTGGAAACCTGTATGCAAAATTTAATGAAAATTGGTAAAGCAGTTGTCTTGGAATAGCTGCCATAACAAAATAAACATGGCAGCCAGGTCGTCACATACCGAATATGCAAATAATAAAAAAAAAATTCTCAGGTGCAAAACTAGACCACAAGAGAGACCAACATGCAAAATTTCATGGAGGTGGGTGGAGGTTTGATCAGGCTACCATGTAATGATTGCGAGCTTAAAAAAATAAATAAATAAGGCTACACGCTACGTAAAACAGCTTGCACAGTTCAAATACATTAACTTGGTAATATCAATCTGCTAGTCAGATAATCATCATCAACAGAAACAGTAAGACAGGTGCAGTGCTGGCTTGGTAGTAAAGGGCACTGGATCGCTGACACTAAGATTGGGGGTTCGAGTCCCACTCTCCACAAGGTTGTCACTGTCCCCCCCAGTGCCGCTAACTGGGTTATCAAAGGCTGCCCATGCCTCTCACCATCTGTGGTGAGAGGTTCATGTAAAAGAACCATTGTTGACTTTCATAAAGAGTAGGCTGCATAGTCGTCAGCATGAAAATCAACACCTTTCTACCAAGTCACAATTTTTTTTACGACACAGTACGAGAACATAAGTAAATCTACATGTAAATAACATGAGCCATAAATCTCCCATAGAAATAAATGTTCTGGTCTGGTACCTTCCGAGTCAGAGGATGACTCTTGGTGACCTGCCATGAAGGATAACACCTTGATTATAATCTTATGGAGGTTTTCTTGGCAAGGATAGTGCAGTGGTTTGCCATTGTCTTCTGCATGATGCGAACCTATGGGCAATTTAGAACGGCCAATTAACCTACTGTGCATGTTTTTGGACTGTAGGAGGAAACCGAAGTACCCGGAGGAAACCCACACAAGCACAGGACGCCCAGGCCGGGAATCGAACCCAGGCCTTCTTGCTTTGAGGCGGACATGCTAACCACTACACCACCGTGCCGCCTCAAAATAAATACACAGTAGTTATTTTAATTCAGGATCAAGGCATGCCAAAAGGCAGGTCCTGTACTTACTCATCTTACATGATACACATATTGTATGCTCAATAAATTAATTATTCAATAGACTTGTTCACAACAGCATACAATGCAAAAATAAATACATAAATTTAAAAAATTACCAATGCACTATAGGGTTAGAACAGGATTGATTGAGACGAAAATGAACATAGGCAGTAATAATGAACCCTATGATTTTAATCACATTAAAAAGGGCCAGATTGTGATTGCTAAACTACCAAACTGGGTCTATTCCTCTCCAAAACAATAGGTGGTGATGTGGGTTGTCCCTGTTGTGCAGTGGTCCAAGGAAAGGAAACTGTTAAGAGTATCATGAGTGCTCCAAGCTTAATGATGCATATGGGGAGCAAAGACTAGTACAGCTGGTCTGATCCCACAGACGGGCCACTGTCCTGAAACTGTTATGCTGACTATGTTAGAAATGAGTCAGAACATAAAGTGCATTCCAGTTCGGTATGTTTGAGGGCTGGCTTGGGCACAGACTAGTCAGGCGGTGTTAATGTTATGGCTGATCGGTGTATATAAATACTGCTACTTAAAAATAAGGGATTTAATTGCAAAAAACAATTAGGTCCTCAGCAATAAAAAACAAAGGTACTCAGCATTGCAAGGCTTAAACAGTGCTGAAGTCAAGTGATGAATCCACATACATTTCATTTACATAAGAAATACCTTGATTTTGGTTTTATGCTAACAAAAGCATGTAGCTGAATCAATGGTACACAAGTCCTGAACATCAGTCAGGAAGTAATCTGTTGAGCTGCACACTTTATCATCTTGCACATATAGGGAGGATCGAGCTTTAAATGTCCATTAATATTTTGTAAAAATGTATTACACACTGTATTTCCGCCTGTATACCCATCATTTGCTATCAAACCTAAATATATCATTCTCTTTCTGATTCTTCTCTGTTTCCCCTTAAAACACCTCTTCAGAAAAGCATCTCAAGCTTCAAATGATCACCTTGCAAACTCTGCAAGCTGTTTGGGGTCAGACAGGTCAATGCCAGGAATTCCACCAGGTGGCAGCTTCTTGCCCGTCATGTACTCGGAGTAGTCTGGAGGCGAGTTCTCCCCGATGATTTGTTCCTCAACTACTGTCTCATGATCGATGTCCTTCTTATCATCTGTAACAAAGCCCAAGGCCAGCATGAGTAGGAACAAGCAAAAAGGATATAAACACTCAAATCGGAATGAAACTATCAATGCTATGAATAAGACAGAAGTTCAGGAAAACTCTGAGATCAGGTCTCGGTTCGTGTTTCATCAGGCTACAAAGGGCATGGATCATACCATGACAATGTCAATAAATTGCCATCATATCACTAAAGCCATTAAAGGGTGAATGAACCTAGGATGGTGTGTGCCAGAACTATAGATTTAATATTGACCTACATTCAGACAACAATGATCACACATGTAGCCTTTGGATCCAATAGCAAAGTATAGATCATTATTATTATTATTCAGTAGAATAATATAGATTCTTTGCCTTAAAATCAAGGGTATATTATATCTATGTTTCAGGGGTAAAAAAATTGCAAGACTTAAGTGCAGCTTAGTCTGCATTCTAATCTTAACCCTAATACTAATTATTAATGATAATAATAATAATGTGTTAACAGCAATAGTTCAAGTTGTAATTAATAGGAGACATTACGTAATCCACCATTTTTACAATCATAAATAAACAAAGAAGAAAAATAAACTATTTAAAAAAATTTCAGGAGGAAGAGGTGGGTTTTGTATCAGTTTCACTCGTATGCCCCCCCCCCCAAAAAAAAAAAACAAAAACAAAAAACAACAAAAAAAAAAAAAAACCACTTCGTCCTCAGGGATTGGTTACAGCATCAGTGCTTCTGCGCGAGACCTCGATGATAGCCAATAAACAACACGTTCGACTACAAGATGAGCCAATCACGTCCTGCGAGGCGGGCTTAACTAAATACGGGTAGGTAAAACGACAAATAGGTTAACTGTGTAGAGCTGAAGTGCGCCACTGAGGCCTTCTTCCAGCCTGCAGCAGGGCGCCTGTCGCCGTCCGCCGCCATCTTTTCCCGGCTACACAAACGCCATTTTCGGGCGGCCATAATGGTCTGGACGAACATGGCGGCGCCCATCAACACTTAAAACATGGCTTCCGATCAAAACAAAAACATTTCAAGCCGGTACTACACCCTTAAGTCTGTATTTGTGGCTGTAAATAACGCCAGACAGTGAACTGTTCAACTCGCTCGCCTGCTGTGTGTGTTGAGCAGCTCAAGGCCCACACGAGGCCCTCTTTTCAAATCAAGAACAATGCAACCAAGCAACTTTCAACCCATACAACTTACCTGATGCCCACATTGTGACAGAAAATTCCCCTTCGAGCGTTTTTATCTGCACTTGCTTCTGCTCCCATTTCCGTCCGCTGGCCTCTGAAGCTCCTAAAAAGCCCTTTTTAACCACTTTTTTGCCGCTTCCTTTCTTCAGGCGCCCCGTGTGTTTCCCTGACACAGTCACCAGAGTCTGCTCGATAAACTCTTCCTCCACGGCAGGAACAGGGACTGGGATGAGAATCTGATCCTCAAACCCGTCGGTTGTGTGAAGTTCCGAGTCGTCGCATCCCACAACCTCCTCCCGAGTCTGGACTAAGATCACCTCTTGGTGGTGGATATGATCCGGATCGTCAGAGACCAGCGGCTGCAGCGCGATCATGGACTGATGTTCGTCTTCATCGTCGTCTCCACCTACCACCGTAGTCTCGATGGTCTCCACCTCGATCTCATGCAGCTCCACGATCTCCGCCGGCATCTCCGAGCCGTCCGTTTCAATGTACAATGTCTCGCCAGATGCCATTCCGGATTGTTTTGTTTTGTTTTTGTTTTTTTCGTCCAAACGGGAGCAAGTAGCTGCTGAGTAACTGTACTCTCTTCCCCTCGGCCTCTCCGTCGCCACCTAACTAACGCCCCCTTCTTTACAATGTAGTACTAACAACGCGGACTACCAGGGTGGCCAGATCGTGCATAAAAACTTCTTCTTGCACTCTGATAACCTAAATCTGGATTTCAGGAATGTGGATCCAAACAAATAGTGTACTGTATATGAAAGCATATAAAAGTATGTGCACAATTTACAATACGCAAAATAACTGTTTCCGTTTATTCAATCTGGGTATTAGATTAAGTGTATATAAATTTGCTGTAATAGAAAAATAATTTCATGGTATATAGATAATACAAAATCAATAATAATGGTAGCAATATAACTTTTAACAGACACAACACACACTATTACTGTTTTGAATGGCACAGTATATTTTTTATATATTCCATACAGGTAGAACAACAACTTCTTGATTATGTGTTGGTTTTCAAAAATATATGGAAAAATAAAAAAATTAAATAAAGTTTATATCATATATATTTGTATACTGTATATACATACATACATACATACAGTGATTCCTCGTTACTTTCCGCTTCAATTCATGTGGCATCTGTATGTGTGTGTGTACATCTTATGCATTATTTTTTTAATGTTTAATTGTTATTATAAGCATTTATAGTATTAAATATGTATTTATTGATATTATAGTATTAAATATGTATTTATTGATATTATATATATATATATATACATACAGCGGCACGATGGCATAGTGGTTAGCATGTCTGCCTCACAGCAAGAAGGCCTGGGTTCGATTCCCGGCCTGGGTTCGATTCCCGGCCTGGGCATTTCTGTGTGGAGTTTGCATGTTCTCCCCGTGCTTGCGTGGGTTTCCTCCCACAATCCAAAGACATGCACAGTAGGTTAATTGGCCGTTCTAAATTGCCCATAGGTTTGCATCGTGCAGAAGGCAATGGCAAACCACTGCACTAATCCTGCCAAGAAAATCTCCATGAAGATGATAACCAGGGCGTTATCCTTCATGGCGGGTCGCCAATGGTCGTTCTACGACTCAGGTACTAGATAATACTAGATAGATATACACATACACTAGTACATGTCCATATACGTCAGGCAGGGGTGTCGATCCTACTTCGTGGAATTCAGCGGTCGCGGGTAGATCTTGGTCCCAATTAACTGTGAAAAGTGAGGGGTCCCTGTATGTATATATATATATATATATATATATATATATATGTAGTACAGTACATACATATCCTAGCCTAGGCTATCCTAGAGAAAAGCTCGTTTTCGACTTAAGTCGTCTCTCCTGGAACCAATTAACGACGTACACTGAGGTATCCCTATATATTTTACTGAATTCAACCATTTTGCTCAATTTTATCCATCCATTTTCAAGTAATAATTAAAACCATAAAATAAAGTTATAATACTGCTCAAGAATGCCTGGTTTGACCCTGAGCTGAAATTACCGCATGTGTGGAGTTTTGGGAATTCTTTCTAGATGTCTGAGAGATTTCCTCTGGGTTCTTCAATCTTCTTTAAACATTCATAAAATATGCCAGTAACTAGCCAGTTGGTTATTTGAACTTTGGGATTAAACACAGAAGGAACATCCAAATTACAGAAAGGCTGATATTTAAAACCCTACACCTTCTCAACGGGAAGCGATCACACTAACAATGGAGCCACAATGCCTACAAAATATATAATAATAATTATCATCATGGTTGTGCAGTGGCTAGCGTAACCATTTCACAGCAAGAAGGCCCTGGATTCGAGCCCCATTGATGTGTAGTGAGCTGTTTAGTGTGTACCCTGGCTTTTCCCATGGTTTGGCTGAAATAGGCTCATCCGAATAGTGGAACTAAGTTGTTCAGTAAATGAATGAGTTCATCTTTGTCAAAATCAAAATTAAATTTCAATCAAGTTCAAGGTTAATTTTTAATCTTGGACAATCTGGCAACCCTGCAAGTCACACAATAGTTGCGGATTTTTCTTTATTCAGTTTCTTCTCGTAAAGTGTTTTATGATTAGAACACTTTCGTAATTAAAATTACTTTTAATTTATTGCATGAACTATAACTGTATAACTATAACACGACTGTTTAAATTAGTATTGAAATTAAATGTAAAAAAATACCACATATTCAACAAGATAAACATCTTGTCAGACTTCCCTTTCAGTGTTGCCATGGAACTTTACCTCAGTCTTCACTCATCAGTTTACTTGAAGAGAACAGTTTA